>SSNR01000370.1:159557-187565 GCA_006937965.1 Callopanchax toddi | reverse complement strand
GGGGGGGGGGGGGGGGGGGGGGGGGGTTGAAGCAGCAGGAACAAACCTGTCCTTGTTCTCTCTGTCCCAGCAGCGGGAGCAGCAGGATAAAGCAGCAGAAATGGGACACCGCTTCCCAGGGAGTGCAGGTAGGCAGCTGCATTGATCATTGATGCTGATGGAGCTGCTCTGAGCAGTGAACACACAGCCACAGATCACCAAGAAATCACAAACGCTCTCATCAACACAACATATAAAACAACAATTACTATTTCACCCACAGAGCTGCTGCAGAAGTCTAATGAAATTTGTTTAGTTTTGGACACACATTGACACTAACGTATATAAAATTCCAACTTGCCATGTTTTCAGACTCTGAATAAAGATTAGACTTTTGTTTTTATTTCCATTAAAATTTTTACTTTAGGTCATCAAAATGTTTTATTCCATGAAATCTTCTTAAATAAATACATTAAAATATTCCCATGAGATCATGTTAAGAAGACATCTAAATATCCATAAAGTGAAAAAGGTGTTGAACTAAAGTTCTTCCACAGTGACATTTGTTCCTCAGCAGTGGACCTGTGAGGGGAGTCCCAGCAGGAATATTCAGTAGCTGCTCTGTTGTCTCGCTCTTCCTCCAGTTGAGCCACTATCTGCCTGTGTATCTGCCTTGTATCTGAATGTGGTTGCCCTTTTGTCTGGCTTCCCTTTGGTCCAAAGAGTCATGAGAGTTCAGTCCAAACTGTGGGAGCTCATAAACGAACAAAGCAATTAGTAGCAACAGGCCACAGGTCAGAAAAGCTCATTTACCTCACGTGAGATTGGCTTTATATCTGCGTTTGTATGGTGTTTGAGCTGCTCCAGTCACAGCTGTCTGATCAGTGATTAATAATTTGTGGTCCTGCGCTCCTCGTATCTCCCTGCTATTACCCTTTGCCATCTGCTTTGTTCCTGCTCTTTGGGATGAAAGCCTCTTTTCTGGAGCTCAGGTATCCATCAAGTCTTGGAACAAGGTGGTCTGCCGATTTATGAATGGCAGCTTATGGGAATATTTTCCAATCAAATCTGCTTTTACTTTGTATGTTACTTGTTTAAATTATGGCCAAAAGTTTTCACATGTTTAGTCAACTTTTGAGAGGAACCAGTTCAAAAGCGGCTGCCTGAATCATAACTAGAAATGTTAGTTCACCACTTAACAAACATCTCATTGTTATGAATTTCAAAATAACAGCTCGCCCGGAGAAAAAGGAAAAATCTCAACACTTAATGGTCACTGCAGAGATGATTTACTAACCTGGAGTCGTCTCACAGTGGATCACTGATGAAGACTTATTCATCACCTCTTATTTCTTCAGACTAGTTTTACTATGCTTGTTGACAAAAAAAAAAAAAAAAAAACACAAGGACTTTTTGCCCCCAAATTTCTGAATTATAGAAAGTTTTAATGAAGTTTTTATTGAACAGTCACTTTTAGATATGGACTTAATTCCCATACAGTAAATCAATGAAATGAACAATGCTGCATTACAAGAATTTAATTTTGATTTGTTTAAATATTCTTGCTTCCAGTTTTCACATACAAACCCAGGTTTCAACATGTTTTAAATGTGGTCTATTTGCTCGTAGAAAGCTTCAAAACATTATACATCTGATTATTGCTGGTTATATTTGAATGGTAGATACTGTTGCATAATATATCTGATAATTTAATTTCTCTCCCCTAAGGACATCCTCACAACACCTGCTTCTTTAAAAACAAACACTTCTGCCTCCAGTCAGACACTGGTCAGCAGGGCCGATAAGTCCACCTTGACATCTGCTGTGGTCGAGAGGACACAACATGCCTCATGGACTCCAAGCACTGACCAGTCCTCTGCTGTCACGGGGAATTCTATTCAAACCTCATCAAGAACAATGACTGCGAGCCAAAATGCACAAAATGACACATCACCAGGTAGCACGTCTGCAGACAATCAATCATTTGCTGAGACTGCACAATCGAGCCAATCCCAAACCAACCCAGTATCAGCGGTCCAATCAACACCCAGCCAATCACCAAGGAGCACAACTCCATCCAGTCCTTCATTAGCTGAGACTGCACAGTTGAACCAATCACAAACTAACCCAGCTATACCATCACTGACAACTGTGGCATCAACCAGCCAATCAACAGGCAGTATGGGACCAAGCAGCAAATCAACAAGCACCACATCATTGACTGATTTTTTACCAAGCAGTACAACTTCATCTAACCAATCATCTTCTAAGACCATAAAGCCTAGGCAATCAGAAGTCAGTTCAGTACCACCCAGCCAACAAAGGACAACCACTTCATTAGCCAGCCAATCAACAAGGAGCACAACACAAGCAAGCCAACCAGACACTTCCACAGAACCATCTGGCCACTCGCCAACCACCCAAATAATTTCTAGCCAATCACCAACCACCGTTGCAAAAGCCAGCTTAACATCTGACATCACAGGAAGTAGCCAACTACCACACAGTAAACAAATGTCTAGCCAAACATCAGACACCATAACACCACTCAGCCAATCACCAAGCAAGGGAACAGTATTTAGCCAATCAACAACAAGTACAGTTTCAACCAGTTCATCAACAGGCAGAACAATGAAAACTAGCAAATTTGCTACTTCCACAGAGCTATCAGGCCACTCATCAACCATGCAAGAGTTTTTCATCCAATCACCATCCACTGCTGCAACAACCAGCCAAACCTCTGACATCACAGAAAACGGCCAACTACCACACATGAAACAGATGTCCAGTCAAACATCTGATTCCATAACACCACCCAACCAATCACCAAGCAAGGAAACAGTATTTAGCCAATCAACAACAACCACTGTTTTAACCAGTCCATCAACAGGCAGAACAATGAAAACTAGCAAATCAGTAAGTTCCACAGAACCACCAGTCCAGCTGTCAACCACCCAAGTAATATCCAGTCAATCACCAGCCATTGCTGCAACAACCAGCCAAACATCTGGCATCACAGAAAGTAGCCACCTAACACACAGGAAAAGGACATCTAGCCAAACACCTGACTCCGTAACCACACCCAGCCAGTCACCAAACAAAAGAAAAGCATTTAGCCAATCACCAAGCTCTGCTGCACCAATCTATTTGTCAACAGGCAGAACAATGCAAACCAGCAAATCATCAACAACCACTGAAGCTTTAGGCCAATTGTCAACCACCATTTCTGCAGCAAATCATGAAACAACCAACACAAAAACTACAACAAAGAGTACAACACCAACCATAACAGCATCAGCCAGCAGAACACTCGGTCCCGGTATACAAACCAGCCAGTCTCAAACCATAGCTCCATCTGTTAAGCCCTCAAGCACTGCAATAATATCTCAGTCATCTGGAAGTAAAGCTCCATCCAGAGAAATATCAACCAAGACAACAGTTTCTAAGCAAAAAAAATCATCACCAACAACCTCACAACCAGCCAGGCAATCTAGTACAGCAGAGTCAATTATACCAGCAAAAAAGACAAAACCCCTTAGTCAAGCACAAAAGACTGGGGAGCCAGCCAGAAAATCAACAGGAAGTCCCCCAGTAGCAAATCAAACACCTCCTACCAAAGGACCAGCCAGAAAATCAGTACTAAAGAAGGCCCCAACTAGCCAATCACCACCTAGCTCAACCAAATCTGCACAATCATTCAGAAGCACAGAACGTGTAAGCCAATCACCAGTCAGCAAAGAATCTGCCAAGACCTTTTATGAACATTCACTACAAAGTCCTCCAAATTCAAGCCAATTGTCATCCAGCCAAACTTCACTGAGCCAGTCAGCAACTGCTTCAGAAACTTCGAGACAATCCATACCAATGACAACATTTTCTGATCTATCACCAACCACTTTGAAGCCAACAGATCAATCAATGACTTCATCCAACCAATCACCGTCTAAGTTTGCAACAACTGACCAATCACTGAACAGCTCAGCAACATCTGCTTCTACAACACCAGGAAACTCAGTCAGCGAAGTCTTTTCCCCAGATGAGTATCCACTTAATGTTTCACTGCTCACCAGGCAGGCGAAGGAAACCCTGAAGTCACTGAAACGCCGAAATCCAGGTGAGTTTATGAAAGTTTTTGAAAGCTAAATGAAGGGTAAATCCTAAGGATTTTTAGAACATTCTTTTTCTTATTTTTTTTACTTCTTGTTTGAGGAGCTATTTAAAGTGTGAATTGTGAAAACAAAGACTTGCTTTTCCTAATGTAATTAAATTGAGTCTAGTTTTATGTATAAAACTAAGCAAACTTCAACTCTAAATTTGTGTTGAACAAACAATGATGCAATGTTTGTATGAAGTAATGTGTCTTATATATTGATTTGAATGTAACAAAGATGCTTTGTCAGCCTGCTATCTACCCTCCAAATCACTGAGATCCTTAGACAACACTGAGCTAATTACTGACAGGTTAAAGTAGATGACAAGAAAAGTTGAATCGTTTATTGAAACATCAATTTCACAGAACTTTCTGCAAACTAGGGCTGCACGATATTAGGGAAACCTAATAACAATTTAATTAATAGTTATTTCTCCTTAGGGAAATTGTTCCTTTGCATATGACCAATCCTTATGTATGAGGAGCAGTAGGCTGCCAGTTTGGATGGGGCCTGGAGGGTTCAGTATCTTGCTCAGAGGCACTTCAGCACACGGTCAGGGCTAGGGTTTGAACCCTGGTATCCTGGTCGGTATTCAGCTTCTCTTCTCCTGGGACATGGACACCTGTTATTTCAGATTGCATAAAAAGACGTGCGATAACTGTGCTTAAAGTGATAATATGCAACTTTTTCATATTTTTAAATCTTTTCCTTGAGCCAGTATGTGCTAATATGACCCTTTACAGAGTTAATGAAAAGTCACTTAGCCCCATCTGGTGATTAGATCGGGAATACCATGATTGCAAAATCTCCGTCACCGTCAGGAAGTCACGTGTCTCACGAGAGTTAGGCTTACTCAATGTGGCTAGCTGCTATGCTAGCTCCGGAGTGTTTTTAGCTCATGATTCCTGCTTTTTTTCCATCTCTCCCTGCTTGAACACAGCTGATTTCTTTGAAGGAGTAAATAACCGCTCCTGTAGAAAGCTATGAAGGCTAAGGAGACATTTCAACAGTTAGATTTAGGCGTTTAGAAGCTGAAACAGTATGCTAACTTGTGTAATGCAGTGATTTAAAACGGACACCAGAGGGAGCCCAAAACAAGCAAAACTGCATATTAATAATAATAATAATAATAATAATACATTTTATTTCAGGCGCCTTTCTGTCACTCAAGGTCACCGCACAATACAAGTTGACAATAAAACACAATAAAACTAACGAGTTAAAAACATCCAACATAGAAACACATAGTAAAAGAATAAGACCATCAAGTTAAAAACAACCAGTAAAAAGACCACCATAAATCTCACACCGAGTAGGCGACTTTAAATAGATGCGTTTTCAGCCTAGATTTAAAAAGTGAGAGAGAAGTGATGATTTTAAGGTCAGCCGGGAGAGAGTTCCAGAGTGATGGGGCAGATCTGCTGAAGGCTCGTTTTCCCATTGTGGTGAGTCATAGCTGGAGGAATGTGCAGATTTATAGACACTGAGGAGCGGAGGGATCGAGAAGGTACAGAAACTCGGATGAGTTGGGAGATGTAGGAAGGAGTGAGGTCATGCAGAGCCTTGAATGTGATAAGAAGCAGTTTATAAATTATCCTAAATTTTATCGGCAGCCAATGAAGCTGTTGAATAACAGGAGTAATGTGATCAGTAACAGCTGTTCTCGTGACCATACGAGACGCAGCGTTCTGAACTAACTGAAGTTTGTGTAGAGATTTCTGTGGTAGTCCGAAGAGAAGAGAATTATAGTAGTCCAGTCATGATATGACCAGACTATTCACTAAGATAGCTGCAGCATATTCAGAGAGAGAGGAACTGAGACGATTTATATTACGGAGATGGAAAAAGGCTGATCGGGTGATTGAGTTAATATGAGCCTGAAAAGACAGCGTGCTGTCCAACAGAACACCAAGGCTCTTAACCTGAGCCGAACAGGAAACTGAGGTATTCTCACAGGTTAAGGAGAAGCTGCCAGTCTTCCCCAGGACAGATTTTGTACCCATGAGGAGCACCTCAGTTTTCCTAGGGTTCAGTTTGAGGAAGTTCTTAGAGAACCAAGACCTGAGTTCAGTCAAACAGTCAATGAGCGCAGCTGGTGGAAGAAGAGCAGACGGAGAGGTGGAAACATAAAGCTGAGTATCACCGGCGTAACAATGAAACATGAGATTGTATTTCCTGAAGATGGCCCCAAGGGGAAGCAGATACACAATAAAAAGAAGAGGGCCAAGTACAGAACCTTGAGGAACCCCCACAGAAACAAGAGACAAAGAGGAAGTAAAAGTCTTAAGCTTAATGAAATGAGTCCTATCAGTGAGGTATGAATGAAACCACTGCAGCACAGTGCCAGAGACCCCCAGAGACGCCAGTCTGGCCAACAGGGTAGCGTGAGAGATTGTGTCGAATGCAGCACTAAGATCTAAAAGAACCAGGATGGAGACTAGTCCAGAATCAGCTGCCATCAACAAATCATTGCTTATTTTAATGAGGGCGGATTCGGTACTGTGATGGGGGTGGAAACCTAACTGGAATAGCTCAAATAGGTTATTGTTAGCTAGATGTGCACGGAGCTGTGACTATTATCACTTTAATGTTGCAATAACCATATCTCATACAATTAATGAACAAATACTTAAGCACGCAGTAACAATGGAGATTAGTCATTAACGAAATATTATAGTTCTTTTTTTATCAGACATGTGAAGGTGTAGGCAAGTTCTTGTTTACATGTTTCGACCGTCAACTGCGGTCTTCATCAGAAGTGTCACCGATGTTATGGTGACACGTCTTTATCAGCTGTTCTCCCAGTGGGCGTGACCGGCCCAGAACTGTCGGGTCTGCTGGGCCGGTCACGCCCACCTCCGCTAGATGGTCTCTGGAGTAGGAAATCCCGGGTACGTGACAGCTGGTAGGCCCCCTCGTCCTGATTCATAGTCCACTTCTCCTGCTTCTGTATTTCGATGCTCTCTCTGATCCAACACTTGTACCTATTGCTCTCACTTCTGATTTAGACTGGTGCCCTCATTTCTTGTTTTGAAAAATCCATAAAGTTGTATGTTGTAAAATCATTCCCTCTTGGAAAAAGGACAGTTCAAATCAGCCATTAAAACCTGAAACCAAGATGACCTTCTTGTTCATGATGAGTGAATGTAATCTTCTGATAGCAGCTGTCCATGAGTTCATAAATGTTGAGTAGAGCTGATGGGGGATTCTTCTTTAACATAATTTGTTAATATAACAACATAAGGTTCTTTTAATGGTTTTTAAGTGTCTTAATGGTCTTGGGCCTTCTTATCTCTCAGAATTGCTTTTACCGTATGAACCTCTGCGGTCTCTGCGCTCCTCTGGCAGCCGTCTGCTTGTCATCCCTAAAGTTAGAACGCATACTCACGGTGAGGCGTCTTTTTATTATTATGGCCCTCACCTCTGGAACAGGCTGCCGGAGAACCTCAGGGCTGCAGAGAACGTTCATGTGTTTAAAGGCAGGCTCAAGACCCACCTTTTTAAGCTAGCTTTTAACTGAGTATTATTTATTATAATCTGTTTAAATTCTTTTAGTCCACCTTTTTACTTCTTATTTATTTAACCTGTTTAACTGCTTTTAGTTTAATTTTAACTTATTGTGTTTAATTACTTTTAGTCTGTTTGACTGCTTTTAGTCTAACCTTTAGCTGATTTTAGTCTTATAGATTTTAGGTATTTAGTTAGATTTTATCAAGTTTTATTGTTTATTCTTATATTTATCTTATGTGATTTTATATTTTAACTTGTTATTTTAGTCTTTCTTCCAGTGTTTCCTCTGAGGGAGCCCTCTGCCTCGGGAGCGGTGGTCAGCTGTGGCTGCCTGGTTCTCCAGGTGGTTCCTGGTGGAGGTGGGGTCTCAGCCCTGCCTCCTCTGGTTCTCCAGGTGGTTCCAGGTGGAGGTGGGGTCTCAGCCCTGCCTCCTCTGGTTCTCCAGGTGGTTCCTGGTGGAGGTGGGGTCTCAGCCCTGCCTCCTCTGGTTCTTCTGGTAGTTCCTGGTGGAGGTGGGGTCTCAGCCCTGCTTCCTCTGGTTCTCCAGGTGGTTCCTGGTGGAGGTGGGGTCTCAGCCCTGCCTCCTCTGGTTCTCCATGTGGTTCCAGGTGGAGGTGGGGTCTCAGCCCTGCTTCCTCTGGTTCTCCAGGTGGTTCCTGGTGGAGGTGGGGTCTCAGCCCTGCCTCCTCTGGTCGCCCTGTGTCGGTGCGTTGGCTGCTGCTGTTGACCTGCTGCTGCCGGTGCAGAGGGCTCCTCTGATGGCGTTTCCTTAGAACCTGCTCATCTGTACTCAGCCCAATGTCCTTTGTGTGTATATGCGTGCGTGCGTGCGTGTGTGTGTGTGTGTGTGTGTGTGTGTCTGTGCTTTTTATGGGGGAGGGATGGGAATGTGGTTTATGTGGGGTCATTTTAACTTGTTAAGCACCTTGAGTTACAGTTTCTTTTTCTGTATGAAAGGCGCTTTATAAATAAAGATTATTATTATTATTATTATTATTATAAGCATCTAAATCTGTTACAGTGGAACTATTGGACATCAGTGCACTTTTTTCTGTAAGAATCAGTTATAATGTATGCATTATAAAATGAGGTATTTAAAGAATTCCTGTCCAGGTTGCTGCTCTGTATGACTTTAATTTATTCGTCTGTTTCTCTCAGGAGCACCATGTCAGTATTCCTGCCTGAATGGAGGACAGTGTGTTGGAGCCGATTCATGTGACTGCAGCCTGTTCCAGGCTACCGGACACAGATGTCAGACAGGTGAACCATGACGACTCACCTGACAAATAGCCTTCTTCACCATTTCAATTCTGAACAAACTTTAGATCATATCTTTAGATCAAGGATCATGAATAAATTTCATTGAAGATTTAACATGACATAAAGTTTCTTGGATTCTTTGAGATACAGTGCACCTGTTACACTGACAGTATTGTGTAATTTCAACTATTTGGAAATTAAATTCTGATTCAACAAAACAAGACAAATCAAAGCCAGATTTTGATTTGATTTTGATCTTCTTGTTGGTTCTTTTAATATTATGAGTTTTAATGTTTTATTCTCCCAGTTCCAAATATTGGTTTTGAGAGGGAGATGGCCTGCAGGACGTGGGGTCAGTACAACTTTGAGACCTTTGATGGGCTCTACTTCTACTTCCCTGGTCGATGCACTTACACATTACTGAGGGACTGTGAGGAAACCACCCAGGCCAGCATCGTGGTCCAGGTCAGTTCATACAAAATAAATCCTTCTGACTCCAAGCTGCCTGGGAGTCTTTGGTCTGTCGCCTGTTCCAGGGGGACTCGTTTGGATTCTGCAGAATCCATTCTCAGCCCGAGGAGAAGATTTGTCCTTAGGATGAGTGAAAGGGCCATTAGAGTCAATTACCTTTAAATACTGCAATTGCCCACCATTCCTTCAACCAGTAACAGAGCAAGACTTTGTTCTAGTGAAATGACAGGAGATCATGTAGCTTTTTTATAAGAACAAGAAAAGATTCACATGAATTATTATTAAAAGTTTAATAAAAGGAGAAATTTATCAACAACTGAACATAGTGGCGGGAGTTGAGATTACTTTATTTCAAGATAAAATGATGCTTTTCTGCTTCCAGGATCAAATTTCAGATTAAAAAGTGCTTCAGGTTAGGATATTTGATTTCACAATCAATCAGAAAATTTAAATTCAAAACAGTAGAAAAACAAAAAATGTCTCTGGCTAAAATTGGACAGATCTAAAAGTACAGTACTTTATTTTATTAGCAGGTTTATTAATGCCAATCTTAAACAACAGGCTCATTTAGTACAAACATTATTTAATAGAGATGTGTATGTAATTGTAGTAGTTAGCATTAGCGCTAGCTCCACCAGTGAACACAGATCAGTAAAACATGAACTAAACATGCTAGAGAATTATAATAAATGTGGCTGACAGATAATTAAACCTACAACCACACGATTTATTATCAGCCTTTTTTTTGCACATTTCTCATTCCCTATTAATTTTACTTTTATCTCAGTCACACACACACAGCACAAAACTGGAAACATCCATCACAAAACAATACACTGCTGGAAGTCAGAACCAAACATTACGTAGTTCTGCCCCACGGACTATTAGTTCAGCTTGCATCAAATGCAAGCAGTGATTAACTGCGTCATTTTTTAAAATGAATTATTTATTTCTAATTAATTAATCAAAATTAACGCGTTAAATTCCCACCCCTAATATGAATATAAGAATGTAAAGTCTTGATGATTACCTTATCCCAGTCATTTAGCAGTCCAGCCAAACAGCAAGTCTTCCTGTGGTGCTATTGTTGTTGACTTGATAGAGAAATGTTCTTATTTGTTTCTTAATGTTTGCAGGTCCATAATGACCCGAGCTGCAGCTCTGCTATTTACAGCTGCCAACGATCCGTCAGTGTCTTCCTGCCGTGGGAAGGCGAGATACGACTACACGCCAGCAGCGTCACCTTTAAAGGTCGAAGGTCAGCAGTATACCAATGCTCTATATCTTTCATATTCACAGGTAAAAAACGGTCTTCATTTGATGGTGAACTCACTGTCTCTGTGTGTAGTTTGCAGCTGCCTCACCACATCCATGACGTGCAGCTGGAGCAGATCTCTCAGTATGTTCTGGTGACGCAGCAGCAGGGCTTCACACTGGCCTGGGACGGACGCAGCGGCTCCATCTACATCAAACTCAGCCCAGAGTTTGTGGGCAGAACCTGTGGCTTGTGTGGCAACTTCAATGCAGACGTTCAGGATGACCTGAAGACGAGCTACGGTGAGATCCCTTCTACTGTGCAGTGCACCAGAGGTCACTCAAGCACTAAATCTACAATATTTGTGATAAAAACTGAGCAAGATTCAGTTATTATGTGGTATTTGGAAAGGGAAAATACAAAGAAGAAAAAAATATTGCATTTACTTTTCCTATATGTTCAGTTTTCTTTTTTATTGCTGTTTGTAAAGGAATTCATTAATTGTGGATCGTTTTAGACCATTTAAATGAATTTGATTGCACAGGTCTATGTTTGCACGGATCCATCTTTGAGTGAAATAAAAAGATGACCTCAGCTCTGTAATGAACCACATAGTGGAACAAACTTAGATTTTATATTTATTTTATGTGTATATTCAACCAAATTCCTTACCGATTTGCAGAATATTAAAAAAATTTTATACCTACATTTTAACATCATTACATGATTTACAGAATGATTGGAAATCAAAAAGACTGAAAGTAGGGTTGGGCGATTTGTAACTCTTTTCCAATCGCACATCATCAGTCCCAAACTTGACGACAGGCGATTTATTCACACAGGTGACATTTTGGCGGAGGGCTGGGGTGGGCTTTCTGTTAGCCCCAAGACTCTCTGCCTGTATGTTGGGGTTTACCCCGGGGGACGAAAGGGCAGCTTCCCTGCGCCTTCGGGTTGGGGAACGGGTCCTGTCTGTTGTTTGTGCTTATGCACCAAATAGCAGTTCAGAGTACCCACCCTTTTTGGAGTCTCTGGGACGAGTGCTGGATGGCGCTCCGACAGGGGACTCCATTGTCCTGCTGGGGGACTTCAACGCTCACGTGGGCAATGACAGAGTGACCTGGAGGGGCGTGATTGGGAGGAACGGCCCGCCCAATCTGAACTCGAGTGGTGTTCTGTTATTGGACTTCTGTGCAAGTCGCAGTTTGGCCATAACGAACACCATGTTCGAACATAAGGATGCCCATCGGTACACCTGGTACCAGGGCAGCCTAGGTTACAGGTCGATGATTGACTTTATAGTTGTATCATCTGACCTGAGACCGTATGTTTTGGACACTCGGGTGAAGAGAGGAGCGGAGCTGTCAACTGATCACCACCTGGTGGTGAGCTGGATCAGATGGCAGGGGAAGATGCCGCGCAGACCTGGTAGACCCAAACGTATAGTGAGGGTCTGCTGGGAACGCCTGGCAGAAGAGCCTGTCAAGATGGTCTTCAACTCCCACCTCCGGCAGAGCTTCGACCGCGTCCCGAGAGCAGTGGGGGACATTGAGTCCGAATGGGCCTTGTTCCGCTCTGCGATTGTTGAGGCGGCTGTTGCTAGCTGTGGTCGCAAGGTATCCGGTGCCAATCGTGGCGGTAACCCCCGTACCCGCTGGTGGACACCAGAGGTTAGGGGAGCCGTCAGGCTGAAGAAGGAGGCCTACAGGGATTGGCTGGTCTGTGGGTCTCCAGAGGCAGCAGACAGGTACCGGAGGGCCAAGCGGAGTGCAGCAGTGGCAGTTTCCGAGGCAAAATCTCGGGCGAGGAGTTTGGCGAGGCCATGGAAAAAGACTATCGATCGGCTCCAAAGAGGTTCTGGCTAACCATCCGGTGCCTCAGGGGAGGAAAGTGGCAACTCGCTCACACTGTTTACAGTGGGGACGGGGAGCTGCTGACGTCAACTGGGGCTATAGTCGGACGGTGGAAGGAATACTTTGAGGAGCTCCTCAATCCCACCGACGCGCATTCCGAGGAGGAACCAGAGCTGGGAGACCTGGGGACGGACTGTCCAATCTCTGGGGCAGAAGTTGCTGAGGTAGTCAAACAACTACGAAGCGGCGGAGCCCCAGGGGTGGATGAGATCCGACCTGGGTACCTCAAGGCGATGGATGTTGTAGGTCTGTCGTGGTTGACATGTCTCTGCAACATTGCGTGCTCATAGGGGGCAGTTCCTGTGGAGTGGCAAACCGGGGTGGTGGTTCCCATTTTTAAGAAGGGGGACCAGTGGGTGTGTTCCAACTATAGGGGGGTCACACTCCTCAGCCTCCCTGGAAAGGTCTACTCCAGGGTACTGGAGAGGAGGGTCCGGTCGATGGTTGAATCTCAGATTGAAGAGGAGCAACGTGGTTTTCGTCCTGGTCGTGGAACTGTGGACCAGCTCTTTACCCTCGCTAGGGTGATGGAGGGGTCATGGGAGTTTGCCCAACCAATCCACATGTGTTTTGTGGATTTGGAGAAGGCTTATGACCGTGTCCCCAGGGGCACCCTGTGGGGGGCGCTCCAAGAGTACGGGGTGGATGGTCTTTTGTTAAGGGCCATTCAGTCCCTGTACCAGAGGAGTGTGAGTCTGGTCCTCATAGCCGGCAGTAAGTCAGACCTGTTCCCAGTGAGGGTTGGACTCCGCCAGGGCTGCCCTTTGTTGAGAATCTCGTCTCTGCTTTTTGCAGATGATGTGGTCCTCCTAGCTTCATCAGGCTCTGACCTACAGCTCTTGCTGGGGAGGTTCGCAGCCGAGTGTGAAGCGGCTGGGATGAGGATCAGCACCTCCAAATCTGAGGCCATGGTTCTTGACCGGAAAAAGGTGGATTGCCAACTCCGGGTTGGGAGAGAGGTCCTGCCTCAAGTGGAGGAGTTCAAGTATCTCGGGGTCTTGTTCACGAGTGAGGGAAGGAGGGAGCGGGAGATCGACAGGCAGATTGGGGCAGCGTCTGCAGTGATGCGGACGCTGAACCGGTCTGTTGTGGTGAAGAGGGAGCTGAGCCAGAAAGCAAGGCTCTTGATTTACCGGTCGGTCTACGTCCCAATCCTCACCTATGGTCATGAGCTTTGGGTAATGACCGAAAGAACGAGATCGCGGATACAAGCGGCTGAAATGAGTTTCCTCCGCAGGGTGGCCGGGCTCAGCCTTAGGGATAGGGTAAGAAGCTCGGACATCCGGGAGAGACTCGGAGTAGAGTCGCTGCTCCTCCATATCGAAAGGAGCCAGTTGAGGTGGTTCGGGCATCTGGTAAGGATGCCTCCTGGACGCCTCCCTCGGGAGGTGTTCTGGGTATGCCCTGCTAGCAGGAGGCCCCCAGGTCGACCCAGGACAAGCTGGAGGAAATACATCTTCAGTTTGGCCTGGGAACGCCTGGGTGTCCCAGCTGAGGAGCTGGTGGACTTGGCTGGGGAGAAGGTGGCCTGGGCTGCCCGACTTGGAATGCTGCCCCCGCGACCCGAACCCGAATAAGCGGAAGAAGACGAGGCGAGGGAAGTATTTTAATCACGCACAGACTGATTTGCCAAATTAGAACTCAAAAAGTCCAAGGTGATGAGCAGTCCAAAAAACACAAATTCTCATATTTAGGATTACTTTGACTTGTTCAGACATTTAGGTGAAAGCAAAGGACTCAGACATCTAGTGTTCACCCTTCTGCTGAGGATGTTAAGCTAACACTGCTGCTCTGCCACCAAATCACTCAGAAATACTTCAAACTGCAGCAGAGATTTATTTAATGGAAGTGACATGTTCACTGAAGGAGGTATTTTTAATTCTTATTTTAGTTTTAGTTTAATTTTGTATTAGTTGTTTCAGACTGAGCCGAATCTGTCAGACAGATAAACACTGGACCGGTGTTCTGACTCGCTGAATATTCCTACAGCAGCACTGGTAGAGTAACACCAACCCGTAAACACGGTTAACCTGGAAAAAAGCCAGTCTCTGTTTGTTTCCATCCCCACCACCGTGGTTATTATTTAGATTAATGGATTTTCTGAAGACAGGCTGCTGCCGTTCTTTCTGTCTAAGTTTGAGTAAATAAATCACTGCTGCTCTTGGAGGCAGGAGGGAAAAAAGCATTGCTTGCAGCTGGGAGGAGTTTGTGTGTAACATTTAAAAACAGCATTATTTATTATTTTCTACGTGTGCTGCATCTTTTGGCTTCAACTAAGCATTGTTATTAATTAAGAAACCAATTCCAAGTAAAAAAAAAAAAGGAAAAAAATCGCTCCTAAAATAACTACAGGCTATGGGCTCGGGCTATCGCGATGGTCGATACATTCATCTGATCGTCCAACCCTAACTCAAGGTTTGCCTCGTGGTTTGGTACGTATCTCAGTATGAGGTCTGTTACAGACTTGGTACAATAAGAAAAAAGAAGCTAAAGTATTTTTCCTATTGGCTGCATTTAAAGGCTGGTTAAAAGCCTCAGGAATAAGGTTCTGCACACATGTAGATCTTTTCTGTAAATCTGGGCGATGTCGTCTGATTCATGTTGCTTGTGACATGTTGGACGTAATTTTGCTCACATATTGTCCAGGTGTCCTTCAGTGCTGACACACTGTCCTTGTTCTGTCCACCGCTTGCTCTTCACTGCGCCGGTAGTTCATAGGAATCCAAAATGTTTCCACAGTGCTGATTTAAAGAAAGCAGGTGGGTCTTGTAGCTCTTGTGTATCATGTAGCCATGGAAAGTGAAAAAAGCAATACCAAAATGTACATGTGCCCTCTTCAGGATGGGAATGGTAATTGTCTGTATATGTCATCTGTTGAATACATACTTCTAGAAGAATATCGTATAGACACAGAAAACCTTAAAAATGTAAAATTCATGTTTTTTACAGCTTGATGTTTTCGTTTTCAGGTGTACTGAGTCATGACATAGAAATGTTTGGAAACAGCTGGATGGAGATGGAACCCCACCAGGACAGATGTCCTATGGTGCCCTCTGGTTTCTCCTCACCCTGTGCTCATGTTGATGCTCAAGTCCTTCTGGTAAGACAAAGAAGTGACACATAAAACTAAAGAAAAGAAAGTGTAGTTTATTTAAAACGACGTCCTTATGTGTTTTCATGGCTAAAGAAAGTGGAGGAGGAGTGTGCGAAGCTGCTCGATCCACCTTTTCAGAGCTGCCACGACTTTGTGAGCCCACTGTCCTTCATGGCCAGCTGCTCCAACGACCTCTGCATGTAAGAACAACTGATTAACATCTAACTTAATTTTGTTCTCACAGAAAGATGAGCTGTCTACAAAATATGTGTTGTGAACATGAAATTGCAATATTAATAACCCTTTGAAGATTTTATTACAATTTGTGTACAAAGTTTTGTCTGACTGATATCTAGTGTTTGGGTAAAAACTTTGACCTAAAGGTGAGGTTAGGAAATGGTTTTAGGGTAAAATTGCAATATATTCACAAATACCCTTGGTCTTACTTAATAAAACCTAAAATGTTTTTTTTAATCTGCATTTGATGATTTAGTTTATATCCAAACAGTGTTTTAAACAGTGTTTTAAAATAATTTTGATCTAAAAATGTGAGTCAGGAAAACATAAAAGCATTGCACCACCTCTGTGCTCCTTATCCTGGAAACTTTAATTTGTAGAAGTTTGTTTGCTATTTCATATTGAAGTTAACTGGACATGTATCAGTCATTACAGTAAAATGAATGATAGCCAAGCTTTTTCTCATTTATTTTACATTTTTATTAGATGAGTTACTTTCTAATGATAAGTAATACTTTTGAATACCTTTATAAGTAAACTTGACATGTTTGGACACATCCAATAACAGTTAATAACATATTGCACAGACTGTTTTTACACTCATGAATATTGAGAGTTTCCAGGCTTCATCTTTTTAATTTAAATCCAGACTTTCAGAACTTGAATTACTTTTAAACTTAAAATGTTACCAAAGATGAGAAGAAAGTCCATGATTCCAAGTATTCCTCCTGTCTAAAATGTTTTTTGCTCCACTAATCTGTTTCTATTAGGGCTGTCAAAGACACATTATTAACGCGTTAACTCAAAGCCCCCTTTAACGGCGTTATTTTTTTTACACGCGTTTAACGCTCAGGCTTCTGTAGTTTTGCTTTGTGGACGTATGAACGCACAGGTCTAGTGACGCATGCAGCTGCTGCAGAGAGCCCTCCTCCCCGTCAGAGAAACTAGAAAGTTTTCAGCAGAGACGCCTGAACAATCCTACATCCAGTAAACTGTCAACAGCATAGCCAGTTACAGACTGGTGTGTGTGTGTGTGTGTGTGGGGGGGGCGGGGTGATGACAAGCTGTTGCTGTTGGCTTTTTTTGTGTGTCGCACCAGTGCTGGACAAAGACTCACAAATAGGATCAGATCACGGATTTGAGTCAAAGATTGGATCATTTCTCGGATCAGCAGAAAGAAAAAGAAAAGACAAATGACTTTGCTCTCTTTTTTTGTAGAACACTGGCGTGATGATCAAGGTGTTCTGATTGCTCCTGACTGAACACCGTTAATATTAATGTTCATTAGCTCGTATAAAAGTCCAACACAACACATTATCTTAGACAGAAATAGATGAGTCTGGTTTGCCATCAGAAAAGAGGATGATCAGCTGACCGAGATTGATGGAGGATCAGCAGCTCCACGCGCGCACATCACACATCACACATCAGAGTGGATCAGAAATCGATCAGTGATCCTTTGTTCTGGTTAACTAAAATTACTTTAGTCTGATAGATAGAACTTGATATGTGATGACAAAATGAACACCTTTCTCAGAGGGGAATTATTTAGAATCAGAATCAGAATTATTTTTATTGCCAGAAAGACAGCGTCCTGTCAATCAGGAACTTGACTTGGTTACATAGTGAACCCGGGCTGCCATAAGGCGCCTGCCTTGCAGATGACATGTGCATAACAGAGAGAAACATGTTTTATTAAGAGAGTAAAGAGAGGAAGATAAAAAATCGACAGTTCTCAGCTGTCCCAGTAGGGGGCAGCTGCTAACGGTGGAAAAAAAAACCCAGCCGACAGTCACATGGGTAGAAAGAGAGAGAGGACATTTCAGTGGGTCGGTTGGGGCGGGGGGACCTCCTGCGTCACTGCATCGCATCAGCCGGGGGGGTAGAGAAGGGGGGATGGGGTTCCAGGGCAGAGAACAGAGTGGAGCAGAGCCGCCTTCGCATTCCTCTGCAGCTTGTTGTGGGAGTCCAAGGGCATTTAATCAGATGTTTTGGTTATGTCTCCAGGCAGCGAAGTCCAAGGCTGTTTTGCTCGCTACCTTACAGTCCGTTTGCACAGGCTTCTGTATTTCAGAGCGCGAACTGTCGGGTCAGGTCGGATTCAGCAAAGCACGAGCGCAGCTGGATCTGTGAACCGTGTCCCCAACCATAGATGGTGATCGGTACAGATCACGGATCTATTGTGACCCGTTGCACCCTTCCTGGGCATGCGTGAGTTGCGTGTGTGGGTCAGATGTACTGTGATTGTGTGTGTGTTAAAGCGTGCGTCAAAGGAGCTGTGTGTAATGGCTGCCACAGGACTGCAGAGATGGTATTCCACACCCGTAATGTATCTGTAACCCAAGGCCCTGTGTGTGCGGTGATGTGACGGAGCAGAGGGAGGGAAAAGTCTGGGGATGGGGAGGCAAGACTGGGGGGGACAAGCCCTCCCAGGGAGCCAGCTCCCCCGCTGGCCCCAATAGGCACCCAGTTCCCCAATTATTATTATTATTATTATTTTTTTTATTTTTAAACCTTTCACCTCACAGAATGGCAAGGCTTGCCAGGGATACACGTTTATTTTGGTCAGAAAGTTCATCCAGGGCCGAGTCATGTTCAGCTTCAGAGTGGCAGCAGCTTGCTGCTAACAGAGCTAAGTATCAGAAGCAGCAGGGACAGACAGGGTTCATCAGAGCCTGGTACAGTGTTGGAATAAGATTTGTGAACTGTGAGTGATTAAACCCTACACTTTGAGCTGCACACTTTATGCCTGCAACGTAATGCGCCGTGTGCATTTTCCACGCGACTGGACGCGCGTGTCGAGGTGTTTTGAGGAGGAGCCGTTGGACGTTAGATTCAAAAACTGCTCTCTTGATGAAATCATCCACAATGCGGCTTTAATTGTGATTAATCGCGAGTTAACTATGGACACTCATGCGATTATGTGCAATTAAAAAAGTTAATCGATTGACAGCCATAGTTTCTATACCATTTTTCATAGATTAAATTCTTTGTTTTGCTGGCCTGGTGGGTTGTTGTTTTTAGTCAGCTACGTAGTGGGTTCATTCCAGTGAACCAGGTTGTGTAACCACACCTCTCCTGGCTCCGCTCGACCAGTCCTTTTTTGTCTTTTCACCCTGTTGAAGGTCGGGTCCCAGCGGCGATGTGTTATGCCAGGTGTTCAGCGAGTATGCCCGAGCCTGCGCCCATTCTGACCACCCACTGCACAACTGGAGGGAGCAAATTCCTCTATGTGGTAAGCAGTTTCAGCTGATTCAAACTGCATGCTGCCAAGGAGCACCAGTCTCACAATACATGTTTAGTTTTTGTTTTCTGTGAGATTGGATCTTCTGTCAAGCAATTATAGCAACTAGAAAGGATAAAAGCAAGAATTTTCTCCATTTTGTTAGCCAGGACTTCTTTATTTCTTTCAGATGTGACAGTCTAAAATGTTAAAGTTGACCACGTGTTTGAAGGTCCTGACATCAGTGATTTCATTCAGAGTTGAAGGTTTTTGTGTTTTACTTTCTGTAATCAGTGAAGCAGTGTCCTCTGGGGCTGCGGTATAAGGAATGCATCAGCTGCTGTCCAGAATCCTGCAACCTGGAGCGAACCTGCATTGACAGCAAGCTGGCCTGCCTGGATGGATGCTACTGTCCTGATGGTGAGTTCACACTCCATCCTTTATTTCATTCAAGCAACTAACAAGAATGTATGCATCTCAGTCGAGCTATAGTTGTTTTTTGCCTTCAAATGAACCATCTTTTATGATCACCTGCACAGTTTATAGTAGATTTGTAGCACATCTCAGATTATCTCTTGCCTTTTTTCCCTTTAACTTTTTGCAGCTGCTTGTCCATCTTTTGAATCTATGTTTGCATTGAAAGGGAAAATTGAAACCTGACATTTTCATTTTTAAGTTCTCATCGTGTTTGTACTATTTGCAGTTAAAAACAATAATGAAATGATTCACAAATGATTGCTTTCTCTTTAGATTCACATTTGACAAAACATGCATACACAAGGTTACATTTACATAATTTTGTTATCAGACACTATTATCCAAATCAGACAGTTACCATGTGAGAAATGACATTCAGATGTCAGTAAACTAAGGGGCTCTGACACGTGCACTAAGTTCTAAATCTGTTTTAATAAGTTTAGTTTGGTTTATCATGATGCTCCAGGTGTTAAAAGATGAAGTGATCTGAAAAGATGAGTCTGACGATCATTCTTTAAGTTAGAAGATGCACTGCTGCTTTAAAAGGAACAAAGTGATCAATAAGTTGAACTTTAGGTATTAATCCTTTTAAAACCTTTAGTTATATTTTATCTTTTCTTTATGATTTCAATGGAAATACATTTCTCTGAATATCAGACTGTAAACAAGTTTGTCTTATATTTGGGGTTTAAACTAATGAGTGTGGCCACTCAGAACTGATGTGAACTGTGACTGGATGCTGCTGTCAGCAAGCTGGTGGTTGCTTGCTGCCAGAATTTAGCTGCGTGTATTCAGGAAGGATTATGGTAATATCCTTGTGAACTAGACCGTCAGTTCTGCTCTGCAGACTTTGGTCTAGCCACGCTCATTGGAACCTCAGCAGCCCACTGATTGGTCAGGTCAGTCTCGTACCCGGCCAATCACAGTGCTCTAATGGTTTGGTGGGCGGGATTAGCCGATGACGGCAGAGCTCCGATTCTGAATTTAAACATGACGGCAGCTTGGGAACTGAGTTTGTTTGAAACGGCTTTGTCATCAACTTTGTACGATTTAAATTTGGGCATTTCTCTAAGACACGAACAGATAGAGGAACTTAAGTCTTTTATTTTGAAAGAGGATTTATTGGCCGCTCTGCCTATAGATATCACATACAGTAATCTGGCTTGCCAGGCTAGGTAAAATCAGCTGCAGTAGCATGATGGCAAGTGGACGTTCTGAACAGAGCAGCATGGGGCAGCGTGTAGCTCAGTTGGTAGAGTGGCTGGTCTGGCAATTGGAGGGTTGCCGGGTTGATCCCAGCTCCAGCTGGGTTACCTTGTCGTTGTGTCCTTGGGCAAGACACTTCACCCACCTTGCCTACTGGTGGTGGTCGGAGGGACTTGGCAGGCCACCACCAGTGTGTGAATGGGTGTGTGCATAGGTGAATGACTGTTTGTGTTGTACAATGCTTTGGGGAGTGTAGAACACTCTAGAAGCGCTATATAAATACAGGACATTTTACCATTTAAAAAAAAAAGTTGGGCAAGTGACCCAACAACTAAGCAGACTTTATGATGCAAACTTTGATCATTGTGTTAAATACAGCAGAGTCAGTAAACAACTGTCAATCAGCCAAGAAATACCATGATCAGAGTGTGCAGAGCCCAAAAAGAAAGCTTCTAAAAAAAGAGCTGCTCAGTCCTAAAACCTGCTGCTTTCAAGAAACTGACAGGTGAGAACATATCTGAAAAAATTCACAAAGGGCTGCTCATAATGTTAAATTAGGTCACACCACAGATATTTTTTATGGTTTATCCCATAAATCAGGGGTTCTCAAATGCAGACCTTAAAGGACCACAGCAGCATCCATGAAGGAGTCAGCGGTCCGGAGGTGGGACAACAGCGACTGTTGCTCCTCATCATACTGAGGAGCTGTGTGGGCAATACTGCACTGACTTGTGATAACTCCAGGGACACAGTATATGGCTCATGGGCCAGGAAGATGTGGCTTGCGGTCGACCGCAAGCCACATCTTCTTGGGCTTGTGGGCTTTCTTGAGACAGCTCACACAGTGCACACCTGCACAGCTCCCGCTGTCTCAAGAATGCCCACAACATTACAAAGGACACATCACATCCTGGTCACTCCCTGTTTGAACTGTTGCCCTCAGGCAGAAGGTACAGAATGATCAGAGCGAGGACAAACAGACTCAAACACAGCTTTTATTCAGCTGCAATATCCTTTCTAAATGCTGCTAGGAATTAGTGGACACTGTGCAATCTGTTATTTGTTCGTTTTGTGACATGTGGAATGTTTGTGGGTGTGTGGAATTGGCCAATGTTTTTAAGTATTTATTACTGTTTTTATTAGGAATTTTTTGTTTTTAATTCATATATTTTTAATTGTACGTTTTATCTTTTTAAAATCTTTTATATGGATGAAGCACTGATGGTAGGGCACTTTTAATTTCGTTGTTTTCTTTGTTAACAATGACAAATAAAGAATTGAATTGAAAAAGAATTTAATTGAATTGTCATAAAGTGTTCAGTTATCAATATTGTATATTTTACGATACTTAAAAAAATGCTACATGCAATTTTGTTTCCAAAAATTCTTTATAAAAGATGGAATTTTGTTTTCAAAAAGCCTTTTTCCAAAAGAGTACATTTTGAAAAAGAGGGTGTTGTCTTATATTCTGGCAAATACGGTAATCAGTCTAAAGATTAAAACATCCCCAATATATATTTTTCAGACCTATTTTTGTAAGTTGTCAGTGTGAGATTAGTTGAGACTAAACAACTAATAGTACAAGATTGGTTTAGTTTGTACATTGCAGGGCATTTTGGTTGTCTTCAGGTTATAAAAGAGGAAGTATCCAGCGCCATGGCAGATCATTTGGTCATTTGGAGGTTCTAGGTCCAGCTGGTGTTGTTTAAAGCACCAGTTAACAACACAAGTGCTTTACAAAGCAACAAATTTAAATCATATCAGCTCCCGATTCAAGCCAGCTGACTGCAGTAAATGCAGTTCAGTTGTAATAAATTAGATTTATTATAAAATGTAAACATACTGTAAGTGATTCTGTTGCTGTGATAACAATGCTGATGTTAGATGTGTAGTTTAGCAGAAATGATGTTTATGATATTTAAAGTATTTTTTGGCAGTCTTGATAAAATCAGTTAATCTGAACTATGTCTGCTCTCAGTCCCCAAAACCAGACTGAGAACTAAAGGAGACAGAACCTTTTCATCTGTGGCTCCAAGGCTCTGGAACTCACTTCCTCTCTCACTGAAGTCTGTGGACTCAGTGTGGACTCATTTAAGAAAAAGTTAAAAACCCATCTGTTCAAATCTGCCTTTGTTTAACTTGTTGTTCTTGTGTCATGTTTTCTCATCTTTTACTCATATTTGTCACATCTGTAATTTTGCACAACTGTTTTGTCTTGTAACGTGCTTTGTGATTTGTATCGTGAGAGGCGCTCTAGAATTAAATGTTTACTTACCATACTTACTTAATGTGCTAATTGTGTTGATGTTGGTTATCATAAATACGTTTATGTAATTAAAGAAATATCTTTCCTTTTCTTTATGAAAATATTGTTTTACTGTACTATAGTAGAATGATTGTTGATTGCAGTCAAATCAATAAGTGATATTAATAATATTAATAATAATAAGTGTATTTTTCCCCAAAATAATTTTCATGGCCTTTTTTTTCCTTTCAATATTTAGTTTTATCTTTACAAATTACAGTAGTAGATTCCATGTTTATGTACAGTAACTAGATCCAGTAAGATCTCAACATGATGCCTATTTTTTATGTGACTACTGTTCTGTCAGGCTTGTGTTCGGGACTCACTGGTAAGCACTACTTCTGATCAGTTGAAGATTCTTTTAGTTATTGGACCTTGAGGGCTAACTACTCATTTCTTTAAGGATAGTTTTGTGAAAACTTTTAAAAACGGTATAAATAGTTGGATATCATCTGTTGATACATGTAGACTGAAATAGGACTAAATCTGTTCAATGAGTAAAACGTTAGTAAATGTCGAGATTTCAACTTGATGCTGACTAACTCTCATTTAGACGTCTCATCTCATCTTCTTCCTCTTATCCGGGTCCGGGTCGCGGGGGCAGCATCCCAATTAGGGAGTCCCAGACGGTCCTCTCCCCAGCCACTTCTACCAGCTCCACCGGCAGGATCCCAAGGCGCTCCAGGGCCAAACCAGAGATATATTTTCTCCAGCGTGTCCTGGGTCGACCCGGGGGCCTCCTGCCGGCAGGACATGCCTGAAACACCTCCCTGGGGAGGCGTCCAGGGGGCATCCTAACAAGATGCCCGAACCACCTCAACTGGCTCCTCTCTACATGGAGGAACAGCGGTTCTACTCCGAGTCTCTCCCGAATGTCCGAGCTCCTCACCCTATCCCTAAGGCTGAGCCCGGCCACCCTGCGGAGAAAACTCATTTCAGCCGCTTGTATCTGCGATCTCGTTCTTTCGGTCATTACCCAGAGCTCATGACCATAGGTGAGGATTGGGAGGTAGATCGACCGGTAAATCGAGAGCCTTATTTAGACATTTAAACTAATTATGATGTTTTTAGTCTCCTAAATGTAACAAACGTCTTTAAGCTGGTGAAGGTTTTAAGGTTAAACTTTTAAATCACATTGGAGTAAAACACTGCAGAAAGTCCTAACAGGTGGTACACTACATTTTGGTTTGGACTGGTTTTTATTTTTGTGAGCCGGATTGAGCACCCACCCAGCATGGTGTCTCTGTCTCCAGGTCTTATTTATGAGGACGGAAGCTGTGTGACACCCGCTGACTGTCCCTGTGAGTACCACGGCATGTTTTATCCCTCTGGACAAATGCTGCAGGAGGAATGCAACAACTGGTGAGTTATTTTTACTCTTCTTTCTTTTCTTTCATCTGCTGTTTTCATACCAAGATTCGGCATCTTAAAACATCTGATCTTTTAGCTGGTTCCTGCGCTCATGGGAACCAGTTGGCTTAAACAAATTAAAATAACTGACTTTTTAATGTGTCTGATTGTTGGCACAGAGATTTACCAATGTGAACAGCACAGATTAAAGTTTTTAATTAGGTTTCATTGACTTCTCTGATTGCATTAACAGAATCTAATGCCTGTATTAAAGTGGCCTTTAAAAGCATGTTTTTGACTGTAGGTTTATACAACCTGTACATTTTAATTTGTATGAAATACTTTTTTATTCTTATGTTTATAGTTTCCTCCTCCTCAGTTGACTTAACATAATCTTGAACTGCTAATGGTTGTTTGAATCGAATTTTCAGGCAAAGTGATTTATTGAAGAGCTAACTCCTTTAGAGCAGGAGCGTTGCTAGCCATTTGGTGGTGCCCTAAGCACAAATTATTTGTGCCCCCCCCCCCCCCCCCCCCCCCCCCCCACACACACACACTGCAGAAATGAACAACAATATTGGCAGTGTGTTTCTTACGTCTTTGTATGTTGATTAGAATTGCAACAATATCAGACTACTATTATAGAACAGAACAGAATAGAATAGAATTACTATATTAATCCCACAGTGGGGAAATTCACTTGTCACAGCAGCATACACATGAGAATAAAAAGCAATTATCAGGAATATTCTACAGAAAATGTTATAAAGACACAGAACTCTCTAAAACAGAGCTCACCAACCTTTTCCAAGCTAAGATCACTGTTTATTTGAGGGCTGAGATCTAACATTTAAAATTGTCAATTATAAAACTCTGTAAATTAAATTGTGAAAAAATGTTTCTTTTATTAACAAAGTTAATATTATTATTATTATTATTATTATTATTAACAAAGTTAATAATATTATTATTTGCTTGTTGTCTGAGGATGATGTTAACTGAAATATGACATCACTCTCTTAAAATCCACAAAAAGACAAAATGTATCAGAGGCAGCTGTAAATAAAGGTTGATCAATTTCACACTGAAATGATCAAAGGACACAAAATGTCAATAAAACAGGAACCAGTCAGTATTTGACACCCAGACTGCTGCTGGTCCTCAAACCAGTCAGAACTTCAGAGAAACATCAAGCCTTAATCTGATGCTTCTGGTTTACAGTTCATCTGACAACCTGAACTCAGTCCTGTGTTTTGTTAAGGGACAATATGAGCTGAACTTTGACCTCTTCATTCAGACAAAAACACATGTTTGGCTCCAGTTAACTATCCAGGTAAACTAGTTAACTAACCAGGTGAACTAGTTCACATTATGTCCACTAACAAGTTCAGAACAGGAAAAAAACTGTAACCAGACTGAACTCAGTGTTTCATCTAAACCGGTATAAAACCAGTAAATCCAGGTGATGCTGACTGGACTCCATCAGTTTCATCATGGTTTCATTTAGATCAGGTCTGAGGGAAAACCAGATCTGGATCCAAACCCATCCAGGTCTTTGTTACTCAGTGGCAGGACAGTACTGATCTATCAGCTCAGAGCTGACGTCCAGCGCTCTAGTTAAAATATCAGCTTCAGCTCAGAGCAGTGATGCTGCATCTGGCATGCATGTCGAGTGTTGAGCCAAAAACGAGCTAAACGCACAGAGCAGGACGCACAGAGCAGGACGCACAGAGTAGGACGCACAGAGCAGGACACACAGAGCAGGACGCACAGAGCAGGACGCACAGAGTAGGACGCACAGAGCAGGACGCACAGAGTAGGACGCACAGAGTAGGACGCACAGAGCAGGACGCACAGAGTAGGACGCACAGAGCAGGACGCACAGAGCAGGACGCACAGAGCGCAAAAGCTCCAGCTTGGCCACGGATCTTTGTCCGTAATGCGATCATCAGGAAGCCCTGGCCTCAGTGTGTTCAGGTTCCTGTGACTAAACGTACGGAGGATTTGTCACTGGCCAAGTTGATGTTTCAACTCGGGCGCAGTGCGCACAGTTTGGTGGTGCTCTGCGCCTCTTCAGCTTGGCGCAGCTGTCATCCAACAAACGCACTTTGGATGCAGCGCACCGTTTCCACTGGCTCTTATATGAAAGCACCAACACTCATTAATATTCATGAATCCTTTGAAACATGGAGATTGACAGGTTGGTGGCCTGTCTTTACACTGATTTATTTTAAACATTTCGTTATTATGATCACTATCAATAGGATTTTTCATGAACCTGAAATGTTTTGATGCCCCCCCGGGCAAATGATGCCCTACGCACAGTGCGTGATGTGCGTATGTGGAGCCACGGTGCTGCTTTAGAGCTTTTAATACAGTAGTATAACAATAATCTGATGAATCATAAAAAAATTTGAGTTGCATTAAATCTTTATTCATCTTTGATTTTCCACTTATCTCTGATGGTTATTCTGCCTCCTGTAATATTTACAAACCTTTTTTCTCCTTTAAATACCTTCTTTTGACACATGCACGCACAGCTATGTTGGGTTTACATTTCATCATTGCATATGAAAAACCCAGACTTTTTCCTGCAGATCTCTGACATTCCCTTTAATCTCCTCAGATCTGAACACCTGGGCTCAGTGAGTTCAGTTTCTGTCAGTAATGCTGCTATTAGCTCAGCCTTTCATGTATCCAGATCCACCTGTGGACGTCTCTGCTTTCTGTTTCAGCACATGCGTGGGTGGAGTGTGGAACTGCACTGAGTACAGCTGCCCAGGTTTGTGCCTTTCCTCAGTGGATGATTATACTTTTATTTCAATCTGAAAATCTGTAAATGTTGTGCAGCTCAAGACTATGGTTAAGTTGATGTAGATTCCTATTAATCCAGGACATGTGAATCATAAGAGTAAAAAATATTTTTTTAAAGTAAGTCTTTATTTATGCAGCAGCACCTTTTGAGATATATATCACAAAGTGCTTCACAGGATGACATTGGTCAAAGCAGATTAAACATAGGAAGATTTGTAAGATGGAGCATCTTGTTGCTTGAAGATGTTTCACCTCCCATAAAAGGCTTCTTCAGTTCTGATCATGGGTTGGGAAGTCAAGGCTGCAGTTACTGTTATTGTCTGCTGGTATTGATGGAAATTTCTATAAATCTATCAAAGTTCTAAATAAAGCACCACTAGCTTGTGTGCAAGTGAATAATCCAAGAACTGGTTGGTTTTCTACACCAATTGGTGTGAAACAGGAAGATGTTCTCTCCCCTACTTTATTTGCTTCTTATGTTAATGATTTAGCACAAGAAATTAAGTCAGCTAACCTGGGTATACCAATTGATGATATAAATTTAAAGGGACACGAGTTAAGAATAAGAAACAAAACTCACGAGAGCCGCGCCTGGTGCTGCAAATAACGGCATCCTTGAACGGGCGCGCGCACGAACTTCTCACTATCTCAAGGGTTCAACCAAAGGCAGCCAGAGACATGATTCCATAAATAAAAATACATTTTATTAATACAAAAGGAAATATGGTCAAACAATGCCCCCCCCCCCCCCCCCCCCCCCCCC
>SSNR01000370.1:111205-159547 GCA_006937965.1 Callopanchax toddi | reverse complement strand
CCCCCCCCCCCCCCCCCCCACACACACACACAGAGGGGGTGATCCGACAGAGCTAATTTCGCTAGCTGCTATGTTCGTCCTTCCCCCGCTGCCCGTACAGCTGAAAGCTTTAATCAGTTGGTGTTCTCTGACTCCTGGAGGTGAGTTTGCGAAATCTAGGGTGATAGAGGCATGTCCCGCCGCATACATCACCCTAGATTTCTCAAGTTCGCATCACGGAGTGGAGCTCCCGAGCACCTGGAGGAGCGTGCGCAGCAGATGCACTGTAAGCGGACACTGCCAAAATAACACCAGTTTTATGAGAAAAACCACAGATTCAGACGAAGGAAGTCCGCCATTGACCAGCAACATAACACAACGGTGAAATACTGCCACCTAGTGGATATACATTTTTTATTACTTTTTAAACTCTCCAGCAGCGTCAGTTGACGTCACATCCACAGGACAGCGCGGGAAATTTGGTCCGAATTGAAATGCACTTTACAGCTCACAGCCTGTTCAAGACAATGGAATGATACATGGGTGGCCTCATTCTTTTGGGTTTAAAATGCTTCATCACTCATTAACCTAAATAAACTGAACATGCATGATTACTTTTATTAAAATCTTAACTCATGTCCCTTTAAGTATTTTGTTATTGCTGATGATATTGTTTTGATTGCTGAAGATGAGTTAAATCTGTTAAATGTTAGAAATGTTAGATATTATGAACTTCTGGTGCGATAAATGGAGACGTGTCATTATCAGTGAAAAAACACAAATTGTTCATTTCCAAAATAAGTCCAGGAGCAGAAGTGATTATGTATTTAATTTTGGTGAAATTCAACTGATGTATTCTGTTACGTGTAAATATCTTGGTTTTGTTTTTCATGAAAATATGACCTTTGTTGAAGGCAGAAGAGTATTGTCTGAATCAGCGGGGAGGGCGTTGGGAGGAGTGATGAATAAGATCAAGTGGTGTCCAGACTTGGGTTTCTCCACATTTACCACTCTGTATGACTCCATGGTTGCGTTTTATGCTGCAGGTGGAGATGCACCTGAGTGTAACCTTATCTAGAGCAGAGCTATGAGGAGCTTCTTAGGAGTCAATAAGTCTACTGCTAGGGCTGCCATAGAGGGTGATATGGGGTGGGAACCCTGTCTGATCAAACAGAGAGCAGCTAGGTTCTGCGACTGTGGAATTGCCTTGTGCACATACCTGAAGAGAGGCTCACCAGAAAAATCTTTAATTGGGACAAATTTTCCTGGTCAAATGATGTTTTAGCAATATTAACAAATTATTATTAGCAAATATTATTAACAAACAGTACATCTTTATTCATTAATAATTTGCAATGCAAAATTACAATACTTAAGCAAATTCTATTTCAGACATATAAAGATCAATGGAAAGTTAATGTGCTTCAAAAGTCAAAACTAAGAAGTTACATTCAATTTAAAGATAATTTTGTGACAGAGTCTTATGTAGAAGGTAATTTAAAAAGAAGGCAGTGATCTCTTTGTGCACAACTGCGAGCTGTTTGGGGTTTTGCCTCTTGCTCTTGAGGTGGGGCGATACAAAGGGGTATTGGGGGAGCAACGTCTATGTGTTTTACAGTGGGTACGGAAAGTATTCAGACCCCCTTAAACTTTTCACTCTTTGTTATATTGCAGCCATTTCCTAAAATATTTTGGGTTCATTCTTTTTCCTCATTACATGTAATGTTCACACAGCACCCCATATTAACAGAAAAACACAGAATTGTTGACGGGTTTGCAGATTTATTAAAAAAGAAAAACTGAAATATCATTTGTGCTAAAGTATTCAGACGCTTTGCTCAGTATTTAGTAGAAGCACCTTATTGATCTAATACAGCCATGAGTCTTTTTGGGAAAGATGCAACAAGTTTTTCACACCTGATTTGGGGATCCTCTACCATGCCTCTCCAGTTCTGTCAGGTTGGATGGTAAACGCTGGTGGACGGCCATTTTTAGGTCTTTTCAGAGATTCTCAATAGGGTTTAAATTAGGGCTCTGGCAGGGCCATTCAAGAACAGTCACAGCGTTGTGGTGAAGCCACTCCTTTGTTATTTTAGCTGTGTGCTTACGGTTGTCCTGTTGGAAGGTAAACCTTCGGCCCAGTCTGAGGTCCTGAGCACTCTGGTGAAGGATTTTGTCCAGGATATCCCTGTACTGGGCAGCATTAATCTTTCCCTTGATTGCAACCAGTCGTCCTGTCCCTGAAGCTGCAGAACACCCCCACAGCATGATGCTGCCCCCACCATGCTTCATTGTTAGGACTGTATTGGACAGGTGATGAGCAGTGCCTGGTTTTCTCCACACATACCGCTTAGAATTAAGGCCAAAAAGTTCCATCTTGGTCTCATCAGACCAGATAATCTTATTTCTCACCATCTTGGAGTCCTTCAGGTGTTTTTTAACAAACTCCATGCGGGCTTTCATGTGTCTTGCACTGAGGAAAGGCTTGTCACTGCCCGATCTGTAACGGAAACCTGATTGGTTCTGCGCATGTGCGAAATGAGTCTACATCCGCTGAAGCTTTTTACGGTAATTACGGATCAGAGTATCAGTTAAGATGTTAACAGTAATAAGTGTTTATTAAAACGTTTACAATAATGACAACGTTTCATACAATGTTGAAGAAAATAAAAAATAAAAAGGGAGTTTTGGATCAGGACGGCCCGATCCTTACTGCGCATGCGCAGAGTCGGACGGTACAGATCAGGTCTACCAGATCGGTTCTGCGCATGTGCAGAACGCATGTACTCGCAGTGAAGTATTTTACGGTAGTTACGGTTCAGAGTATCTTTTAAGGTGTTAACAAGTATATAATAAATTTATATACATACATAATGTATTAAAATGTTTATACACATAGGTATCCATTGTTTAAATGGTCCGAGCAGTCGAGAAAGAGGCAAAGCTGTTGGTTAAATTTAAGGGCTAACTGGGAGCTAACCATCTCATTCAAAAGACTTGAATGTCACTAAGTTGGCGAAAAGAGGAAGTGACATAGGCTTCGCGCATGCGCAGAACTGATCGTGCTTCCGGTTACAGATCGGGCAGTGACAAGGCTTCCGTCGGCCACTCTGCCATAAAGCCCCGACTGGTGGAGGGCTGCAGTGATGGTTGACTTTCTACAACTTTCTCTCATCTCCTGACTGCATCTCTGGAGCTCAGCCACAGTGATCTGTGGGTTCTTCTTTACCTCTCTCACCAAGGATCTTCTCCCCCGAGGGCTCAGCTTGGCCAGAAGGCCAGCTCTAGGAAAGGTTCTGGTCTTCCCAAACGTCTTCCATTTAAGGATTATGGAGGCCACGGTGCTTTTAGGAACCTTAAGTGCAGCAGAGATTTTCTTGTAACCTTGGCCAGATCTGTGCCTTGCCACAATTCTGTCTCTGAGCTCTTCAGGCAGTTCCTTTGACCTCATGATTCTCATTTGCTCTGATGTGCATTGTGAGCTGAAAGGTGTCGTATAGACAGGTGGTGTGGCGTTCCTAACAAAGTCCAATAGAATCAAACACAGCTGGACTCAAATGAAGGTGTAGAACCCTCTCACGAATGACCAGAAGAAATAGACAGCACCTGAGTGTCACAGCAAAGGGTCTGAACATGTGATATTTCAGTTTTTATTTTTTAATAAATCTGCAAAACTGTCAACAATTCTGTGTTTTTCTGTCAATATGTGGTGCTGTGTGAACATTAATGAGGAAAAAGAATGAACTTAAATGATTTTAGCAAATGGCTAAACAAAGAGTGAAAAGTTTAAGGGGGCCTGAATACTTTCCGTACCCACTGCATGTGATTTAAATGTTATTGAAGATGAATTTCCCTTTTTGTTTTATGGTCCACTATATGATGAACTAAGAATGTCCATGTTTGAAAAGATCCAGTGTAAAAACCCTGATTTGTTTAGGGTACCAGATGGTGAAATGTTAGGTTGGCTTTTTGACAAAGAAGTATTTATGTTGGCTAAATTTATAGAGAAAGCGTGGGTCCGTAGACAAACTGTATTTGATCCTGTTGTGTAAATTACCAGTATTGTTTTTGTAATTGTATGGCCACTCCCATTGTGTTTTTAGTGTCATATAAGCCCGTACAGGCTGGGCACTTGTTGTGCATGACACTTAAATAAAATTTCAATTAAATTCAATTCATACTGTTAGACCCAAACAGAATAAGATTTAATCATCATTAACTTACTGGATTTAACTGTTCAGCTGCTACCAACTTATTTTATTAAGGTCAAAAACCACAAAAAAGGATGATGAGCTGATTTTTTTCCAGCAAAGAAGCAAGGAGGAAATAACGTTGTTTCACTGTTTAGCTGAAAGATAAAGTCTTTAAAAGCCTTAGAGAAAAGATTAGGATGGATTCTCAAAGGACCATGAACAAGAAAGACCAAACTTTATTCAAAGACATTTTTATATTAAAAAACAGACTCACTAAAGAAAACATGGAAATCCCAGATGTCAGAAGATTAAGGAGGTTCCTTTTTTTAAAACCTCAGAAGTTTATAAATTCATGGGTACATTTTTTTAATTTAAAACTCAAACCCCTTAAAGTTTCAGTATGTGATGTGTATGGGAATTTTGGAGTTATTTATATTGACAGAAAGTGTTAACGTGCTTCTACTGATTCTGGCATAGATATATTAGTTAGTATTTGAACAAATGCTGATTTTATCATAAGTTTCTGTGGTCAGTAGGCTACTGTTTGATTGGAAGACAGTTAATGAGGCTGGGGTGTTTAATTGATTGCCACTTTGCAATGTCACTGCAGATACCACTTAATTGACATAATGTTCCTTTAAAGTAGCAAACAAAGAAAGGCAAGAAAAATAATCAAAGCAAAAAATAGTTCCTACCAAGCAGAAAATTAATATTCTGAGAGAAAAGAGATCTTCACATTGTCAAATTATAGTTTTTAAAATGTAATGTTTTGTTGGCTCGCCCCCACTTTTTGATTTAAATAGTTTGAGAATTCAAAAAAGCAAAATGTTTTGTTTCTTTCTAGGCGAGTGCTCCGTGATGGGCGATATGTATTTTCAGTCCTTTGATGGTCGGATCTTCACCTTTCCTGCAACCTGTCAGTACGTCCTCGCCAAAAGTCGCAGCTCGGGGAAATTTATTGTCACCATTCAGAACGCCCCCTGTGGAGCTGTGAGTTACTCCTCCTAAAGTGCTATTTCTGTTTTTATTCTAATGAGTGCAACTCTTTGACTTTAGACTCTGGAGTCAAACTGTTGAGTTGGCTCAGGTTACAGGTTTGTGCAATTTGTCTGTCATGTAGATTATATCAAAATTTAAGTGCTCAATAATCCTTGTTGAGTCGAGGCTGTTTCTGTTCAAGAGCCGCGATTCAGCTGTAAGAGCAGATAATGAACAAGGAAAGTGACAAAAGACTGAGGGCTTCTTCTTCTCTCCCTGCCATTAGTTTCTCAGCAGAGTCTGAGCTGCTCAGGGGAGGGAGGGTGGGAGGTGGTGAGATATAAGATGTCCCACTCATCAGAGCAGAGGCCCGAGACCTCTAACAGCCAACTGAGCAGGATTACCTTATCTGGCCTGACTGACAGAGCTGTTGGATGGCTTTGTAGTGAAGAGGGAGGTGTGGGGAGGGGGCCTGGACAGGGAGAAGGTTATGCAGGAAAAAAGGAGGTGAATGATGGGAAGAGAAGGAGATGTGGGGAGGGTGGAGGTGTGTGCTAAAACCTCTCCGCTCTGTGACTCAGCCACTTATGAAAGAAACGATTCATAGAGGCCGATCGGTAGCTGTCAGCAACGCCCAGGCTCGCTTCGTCTAAACATCAGAGCAGCAGCAACGCCAAAATCATTCAGTCTGAGTATCAGTAAATACTATATCAGCAAACTTAGTGTTAAAAGTGAGGAATTTTCTCAAATAATATGTAATTACTGAATGGAAACAAAGCTTCAAGAAGAAGAAGAAAAAAAATCCATTCATGTTTTCAGATTTTCTGATTGAGATCTCTTGGCCTGCTCAGCCAAGCGGGCCACCTGGTGCTCGACATCACTCAGGTTCTTCTGTAGTTTCTATGAAAGTTGTTTAAAACATTGTTTCCAAACACATTGTTCCCAAAGATCAACTGAAGTTTCAAACACAGACTGTTGATTGAACGCTACAGAATAAAATTAAACAAAATTCAACTCAACGTCATTCATGTGTCCCCAAAGGGCGACTGGTCTGCAGCAAGAAGAGACGTGAAACCACGACTTGGAGAGAGATTCCTGTAGAACCAATGATCTAGTGATTCACAGATCAGCCAGCACAAATGGCCAGTCTACTCAATTAGTTACTTGATAAATAATAATAATATTTTAAAATAACAATAATGATTTAAAAAGGAAAAATCAAAACAAATCAAGTAGAGCGTTCCTTTTGCAAATGGAGGTTTGTCGGTTCGATCCCCACTCCAGCTGGGTTACTTCATCATTGTGTACTTGAGCAAAACTCTTCACCCACATCAACTGCTGCTGGTAGTTGGAGGGTCTAGTGTTGCTTGATGTACGATGGCTTCAAATCTGTGGCTACAATTTAGCTCTCTGCCATCAGTGTCATGGGTGAATGACTAATGTAAAGTAATTTGGAGTCCATGACTTAGAAAAGTGCTATGCTAATGCAGCCCATTTACTATTGGAAACATTATATGTCAAAGTAGCCTTGATTAGCACTCATTTCAGTATAAAAACAGAACCAGACAGTGATCTTGAGAGGAATGTTCATCAAGAAAGAGCCCCAAACCCAACAAATGAATTTTTAGAAGTCACTGAAACATTAGAGCCTTGACTTTGTTTCAGGTAACAATGAGTGTTCCTTGGTGAGTAGAGGATGGACAGGGTCCTGGAAAGACCTGGCAAAACCAAAAATCAAACATAAAGATGTGGCTTTTTAGTGGTTCCCTGGTTTGTTTAAGAAACATTTTAAAACATTTTGCAAGTTGAACTGAATCCAATGGATCATTAGGACCAGACCTGAGAGGGAATCTGGTCTAATGTTTGTATTCAGACTCAGTCTTAGTTTAATCACCAGCTTGTGCTCTCCATCTTTTCAACAATCTTGGGAAACTGTGGTCTATTTTTAGTTGCCTGCTCTCGCCCACTGCATTTGCAGATTTGCATTGCATCCCGTGAGAGTTGGTGCGACCAACGCGGTCTGTTTGTAGTCACCTGCAGCAGCCTCAAACCCACCTGCTCCTGTAAGGTTTGATTGGGTCCTGCAGGATCCCAGTCCAAATGCAGAGCTCTACACTGATGTTACTCCTTATATGCTACCATCAGTTTCACAGATCACATTATCATCCTAATTTCTCAGTTTTTACTCTGTTGTGGAGGCTGAGTTTTGGTTTTTGGGTTGAAATAGAAAATGAAAAAAAGATCTTCACACCAGTCAAACAACCAAATGCCAAATTTAAATTTGTGATGTTTTGGGCCACCGCCCTTCTTCAGACTAAAAAAACTCTCAATACAGAGTCTCCACCTGTAAAGAATCATAGTCGCATGGCAAACTCCTGCATAGGTATCTCTTTGGCATTTGGAAGCTTGACTGGTGTTCAGATCCTTTTTCATGATATACACTCTGATCCTTCATCCATTCCAAGTAGATGGGATGTTTTGTCCTTTTTAAATGTTGAAATTGACAGCTGACGTTTGCAGCATTTTTCTATGTATCAAAGTTTTCTAAAAGTTTCCAATGATATTTCAGGTCTAAACTATGATATATGGGTAGAGTTCCACAACATCTGTTATTCTTATGAAGACATCATTCCTCCCATAGACCCCTTTGAATTTTCTCTGACTGGTGAACTTTTTTAGCCAATAAAATTCTAATTTCCACATTGTCGGCTGTCAGTCAATGTGCATGTGCTTCGCGCAAACCTGTAGAGGTGGAGGCCACGCACTCCTATGATGCTCTGTGTCTTCCTGTTTACAGTGCCGGGCGGTCATGGAGAAGTCAGAACTAATCTCTACTAAAAAGTTATCCATTTCCCAGATACTGAGGGCTTTATTTTGATTTTTATGCATCAGTAGTGTGCTTTTTAGTTGCTAATATTTTAATGATGCAATAAACCTTTATTTTAATATTGGGAATTTATTTTCACTGCACTTCCCCTGTTTGTAGATAAATCCATCTGGTCTCATTTGTAGAATCTGGATGGGGCCTGCATCCAATCAGTTAACCTGATTATTGACGAGGATCCGAGAACAGAGATCACTTTGAGTCACGTCGGCGAGGTCTTCATGGCTGGACAGTACCGCATCTCGCTGCCCTATTCTGATGGTAACCTGTTCATCTTTTATCACTTTCATCACTGTTCACATGCAGGACTTGGCCTCACTCACCCCCCTGTGGGACACAACAGAGTCAGATTGAGTGATAGTTGTGTCACTGAAGAAAGAAAATCCAGTACTACACAGGCTGATCTGTCACATTGTGTTGCAGAAAATGCTTTCCCTCTGAGTGTTGCTCTCATGCCACGCCAGCGTCTAGATGATCGAGTCAAACGTCTTTTGTGTGTTTCATGTGAAACAGTTAAAGATGATCTGATACTGAGTATATAAAAAGCACATCACCCACATTCATTCTTCTCTACGTTCTGTTACAAAATCTGACAAAACCCTTTGTGTTACTAATCAATTCAATATTTCTTCCCATCAACAATCAGCTTGTGTGTTTAAATTCTACAAAATACTGGCAATACATTTTAAACAGAAAATAATCAAGATGTTGAGCTAAAGCTGTGTTTTTCCACCAGCATGTTGATTTTTGTAAGTTGTAACAAGATAACCCACCAGCACAACTCACACAGAACAAACCATGATATTTAATCCAAGCAACTGCTTAAATTATCTGCAATTTAACTTGTTCTACAGTTTGTCTGTAACAGATGTTTCCATCCAGCTGTTTTCACATCATTGCAGTTCTAAAAACACAGAGAACTTCCATTTCAGACCTCTGATACTAGAGATGTTACAATGTTTTATTGGCTGAATCTGTTTTCTTTGTAATGTGTTTTTTTTGTTGTTGTTGTTGTTTTTTTTTGTAATGTGTTTAAAGATGATGATAGCTGATGCAAAATCCACAGTCCTGCTGACACTTTAGTGATTAACAGGTGGTGTTAATATGTGCAGGATTAGACAATGAACCTGGAAAAAAAGAGAATGTTTTACAAAACACAAGAAGGTTTAAATCTCCTCCTCCCACAGACGTCTTCCATGTCCAGGAGCTGTCGTCCATGTTCCTCCAGGTGAGGACGGCGTTCGGCCTGTGTCTGCTGTACAACTGGGCGGAGTTTCGCCTCTACCTGCAGGTGGATGAGTTGTGGAAGGACGACACGGTGGGGCTGTGCGGCACCTTCAATGGCAACATTCAAGATGACTTCCTGTAAGTGTGTGTGTGTGATGGCTGACCTTTGACCCCTCAACCGCCCAGCATTAACCCTTCTTTCCTCCCCTCCAATGATTAAGAAAGAGAGCGCGCTCCTGTTTCAGATGAAGGGAGGGAGGTGAAGTGCTCTCCTCCTCTGTAATGCACACGAGCAGGGCGGTTCAGCATCAAAAGCCTCGCTCTGTGATCAGCTCTTTTAGGCTGGCCAGATGAGCTCCCAACTGGACACGCCACTTCAACAAGGAATTTACTGTTAGTGGAATAGGGGCTCCACTGTGCCATATCGTAATGGCTGACCATAATGGCCGGATGTTGTCTAACAGCTGTAAGTGGATATACATCACTGTTGGTGGCTGAAGTGGTGACTTGCTGCTATAAAAAACTGGAGACGCTGCCTGAAAAAACCTGCAGACTGTCATGTTTTGTCTTCACATTTGGCATGAGTTTCCTTTTTTGAGTGACCTAACTTAACTCTTAGATAGTTAAACTTAAAAATTCAGTTATTTAAATGTAATAACCAGAAATGCATACTTCTAGTGCCCAAACACAGAGGGGAAATGAGCCATCCCTCCAGACACAAGGGTAACACCTGACTCTGATAATCCTTTTTCAAAGGGAAACGTCTGAGTGATGGCGGTGGTGGGATTTTAGCATCAGTCATATATTATGGTATCAGTATCAGCTCCAGCAGACGTCAGAGAGGAATCAAAGTGGGTTTCCAGAGCCATGATGTTCAGCTGATGAGAAAATATCTTCATTTGTCCTTGTGTAAAATCTAACAGTGTCATTTCAAATGTTAGTGATAAAACTGAGGTTGAAGGAAGGCTGTGCAGCAAGTTTAAAGCTATTTGTGGTATATCTTTAAACATGTCAGTGATCTGGGCATGTGGAGGATAAAGACTCGTCAGACCTCCAGCAGATGAATATATCTAAAAGTCTTTGAAAAATAAGAAAAAAGTAAGAAAATGTTCAACAAAGAGCTGAGAGAGGCATCATCCTTCAGCTGATTCTGCTGCAGGAAAAGTCTTCTAATTGATTTTATGTTATGTTGCTGTAGTTTGTGAACACAACAGATAAATAGAGAACCTGTGTTTTTTGGTTTCAGTAGACCACTGGTGACAAAGTGTCCAAAGAAACTTCTTGTATTTAAGTTTGTTGAACACCAAACTAGTTCATCTCTTGGGTTTCGTAGGTTTTTTATTGCAGGGATGGACCATAGGTCAATCCTCTGAGCATGGTCAGGATTTAAAGGGAAAAGTGGTAAAAATGAACAAACGTCCAATAAAATCTTAGCCTCGAGGCATCAATCATGACAATTTATAAAAAATTAAAGATTTGGCTGCTTGAGGCCGAACACACATATCCCAGGAATATATTCAGTCTTTTGCCATGCACTGTGCAACTCACCAATTTATAGAATCCATTCATCCATCCATTTATCCATTTTCTTAATACCCATCATCCTCCAGTGAGGGTCGCGGGCGGCTATCTCCAGTGGGGCGAGAGGCAGGGAACACCCTGACCAGTCCATCACAGGGTCACACACAGGGTTACCATCAGCCACACTCAGTGTCAGAACACCCGTCCAGTGTTTATCTGTCTGACAGATTCAGCTCAGTCTGAAACAACTAATACAAAATTAAACTAAAATAAGAATAAAAAGTGAACATGTCACTTCCATTAAATAAATCTCTGCTGCAGTTTGAAGTCTTTCTGAGTGATTTGGAGACGGAGCAGCAGCAGCAGCTGATAGCATTTTCTAAGCTGTTTCTCACATCTGTATCACCCAAAGTGAAGCTGTCACTGTAACGTTGAGTTAAAACATTATGTGGCCCCAGTCAGATGTTTAGATACAGAAGGCTGATGTCAAACATAATAGGCTTATATCTACATATAATACAGTGACATCCATCAAACCAAAGAGTCAAAGGAATGAAGTCTGACTTTATTTTGCAGGTAGTGTTGATATCACTGTAGAAGCAGAGGTAGTTCATATACTTTTATGAAGACATTGTATCTACTGTGCTCTGGGTTCCCTGCAGATCTCCATCAGGAATGATAGAAAGCACTCCTCAGCTGTTTGGAAATGTGTGGAAGGTCTCATCAGCCTGTTCTCTCAGTCTGAGTACACCTCAGCTGGACCCCTGTGACACCCACCAGCAGGCCGGTCAGTTCGACGTACACACAGTCTCATTGGTGCTGAACTGGTTCAGGTTGGACAAACACTGAAGCATGGTTAATCTGTTAGGTTACTTATTTGACAGCTGTTGAGAGTTTGGTACTGAAATCAAAACAAAGACTAAGAATTGGATTATTCTGAGGTAGAATTGTAACATAATGATCCCACACACACCAGAACCCCTTTCTGAATGGGAGATGTTCAGTTTGAGGTGATCATTTCTTTTAGTCTGTAGAGATTTCAGACCTCAACGATCACACTACCATGCACACTTAAAGGGTTTGTATTTAAATGTGATTTCTATCTGGTTGAAACCACATTTTTTTACTTTAGCACCACTTGTATTAATTATTTGTTAGATGATGTATGATGTGCTTCTTCATTTCCTCTTTAATAAAACTCAACCTGATACTATATTTCTTCCATATGAACTGATACTTTTGTATTTAAAATATTATGTTTCTTGTTTCCCTCTGACAATCAGTGAGCTACGCCTCAGAGATGTGTGACGTTCTGAATCAGGATCTGTTCTCAGCCTGTCACGAGTACCTCAGTCCAACACCTTTCCACCAGCAGTGCCGTTCAGACACCTGTAAATGTGGGACCCCCTGTCTCTGCTCTGCACTGGCCCACTACGCTCGACATTGTCGAAGGTTCTCCATCATTGTTGACTTTCGGTCAAGCGTATCTGACTGTGGTGAGTTTTCAGCCGGCATGTCCTCTGAGGTTACAGACCACTCATAAACTCTCTCATTTCAGCCTACACATACTTATTCTAACTCACTGATTATATATTGTCTTTATTTTGTGGATTTCACTGATGAGCATAAAGAAAATGTTATCAATATAAGATTCAGCACCTTCTCCTTAATGCGAACTTGTTATTTTTACACCAGAGGAGCTAAAGTCCAGTCCTGGAGAGCCTCTCTCCTGAAGCTTTAGATTCATCTCTGCTCAAACACACCTGGATCAAATGGCCAAATTCCCTCATCATCAGGTCATTCAGCTCTGCAGAGGCTGGTAACGAGCTGTTGATTTGAGTCAGCTGTGTTGGAGTAGGGACCTATAGTCAGATGTTGTTAAAGTGAGAGGTTTTTAAACCTGAATAAGGCCAGTTGTTCAAATTGAGGTAAAATCTATAATCAAGCTGTTCTTTAAGCTGAAAGATGAATACTTTTTATTATTAAAACGTTTTTGGAAGTAAATTCATTTTAGGTCATTGAAATACATTGCTTTAAAAGTGCCAAGTAATCACAAAGTCATTTCAGCCCTCTAATCAAATCCTATCTCCACCCCCACTGCCAACATTCTCCTTAAACCCTAAACCTAACGAAGTGGATGTAGAGGCTAGACATAATAGAAAAACATATCAAATATCAATCAAGCCTATGATTGTTTCACATATTTACTTATTTATTTATTCTCCCTACAGGCTGTTTCTGGGTTGGTTCAGACTCCTGAACTATTTGGTTAAAATTAGAAAATGTGATTGTGGCAGCTTCTCAGCACCTGGAAATAAAACTAGAAAACCTTTGGCTCCCTGCTGAATTAAAACATTTTTTTTTTCATCCAGGTGGTCGAGTCAAATATTACACATTTAAATCAGTCACGTTACACTACAATAATTATAAGTTAGTTTGTTTCAGCTGTTTTCTTGTGGGATCAAGTTGATACAGATCACTTGATAGAACATTTTAAAACACAGTTTTTATCATTCTAGGTTTACATACTTTTTAGATAACCTGCAATATTTTTAGTATTATTGAATTATGAAGGTAAGTCATTTTTATTCTAACAATTCCTCCTTGAAGTTTGAGTGCTGCAATGATTCTAGGAACCACAGTGCCAAAATAAAACATATGAACCCCCTTTGAATGTTTTACCCTTTTATTGCTTTTATAAATCAATCATAAATTAGCTTCATTGACAACATTTTTTTTTTTTTACAAAAAACCTTTAATGTCAAAGTGAAAACTGGTTTATACAAAATATTATGAATTAAATAAAATTGTATAACATAAAATAAGTGATTGCATAAATATTCCCTCCCTTCCAGTCAGTATTTAGTAGATACACCTCAGTCTGTGTGGACAGGTCTCAGTCAGGATGATCATCTGCACTCTGCAGCTCTCTGTCTGTCTCCATTCGTCTTTGTTAAACTGTTGAAGCTCTGTCAGGTTGGTGGATCATCAGGGTCTGAACAGTCCTGTTCAAGTCCAGCTACAACTTTTCCATGGGATTGAGGTCTGGACTTTGACTCCAGAACTTCCACCTTGTCTTCAAACAATTTCTGTGTGGCTTTACCAGGGTGCTTTGGCTCAATGTCTTGCTGGAAAATAAATCTTCTCCCAAGCTGTAATTCTCTTACAGATGGAATCAAATCATCCTGTCAATTTTTCTGCATTAATTTGACCTTCTACCTTTACCAGCCTTCCAGGACCTGCTGCTGAGAAGCATCCCCACATCATGATGCTGCCTCCACCATGCTTCACAGTGGGGACGGTGTGTTGATGTTCAGTGTCTGATGTCCTCCAAACACAGTGTCTTGTCTGATGGCCAAAAATCTCCATTTTGGTCATCAGGCCAGTCACTTTAAATATTTATGCAATCACTTGTTTTATGTTACATATTTTTCTTTAATTGTCATTATTTTGTAGAAATCAGTTTTTACTTTGACACTAAAGGGTTTTTTTGGTAAAATGTTTGGTCAAAGAAGCCAGATTATGTTGTGCGTGACTGATTTATAAAACCAATTAAAGACTAAAAACATCCAAGGGGGTAGATATATTTTAGACACTGTATATTTTATCCAGTGCACCTTTTGCCCTTGCTAGAGCCTCTCACGGCAAATAGGTCCAAGGTGAAGGGTGAGACAAAGAGTGGTTCTGAAGTCCATTCATGAATAAAACAGCAGAGTATCAGAGTATATTTGAAGATTACTGGGGTCCTGCCTTGGAGCCAGGCCTGGGGTTGGGGCCTGTGAGTGAGCACCTGGTGGCTGGACTATGCGGTCTGGCTGGGCCCAGCCCCAATTGGTTTCATTGGGCTCATCCACCCATGGTCCCCTCACCTGCAGGAGGCGCATGAAGGGTCCGATATGATGTGGAGTCATAGTAGAGAACAAGGAAGAGAAGTGACAGGACAGTTGGGTCAGCATTTTCAGTGATGTTTGAAGGCTGTAATGGTGAGCTGTAGGAAAGAAAACTGAGCTGAAAGACAAAGCTGTCAATTTATCTCACATGTCTAAAGAGTGGCTGAGCTCTTTTGAAATAACTGTGAAGAGCATGTTCACTGCTAGGGGGTCTTAGTCACCATTCCCCTGCTTCTAAAGGAGCTCTATGGGCAGTGGCGGCCTGTCACTAGGGGGCGCTAGGACGCCGCCCCACCAGTCTCACAGGAGGAGGAGGAAGAAGAAGAAGGTTGAAAATCACAAAATAGTGTTAAAATAACTATGAAATTTAAACTAAATGATCTATCAATTATACATACTGTAAGTTCTGTGTATAATCTGCATTTAGGTGTAGTTTTAAACTGTTCTTTAACTGTTTTTACCAGATCGAATGGTCGTGTGGTTTACTTCCTGATTCTTCTGCGCACGTGTCGGGCGCACGAATCTTTACCATATAGACCTGCAATAGACCTTCTCTCTAACTGGTGCATGCGCACTGGAGTCCCTTCAATACAAAGTATAGGAGAGCATACGTTACTTTACAATATAGCGAAAAGCGAACCTGTCCGAACCGAACCAGTTCTGGTACCGGATACGTTCGATACCAAGTCGGTTCAGACCAGACCAGTGTTCAGAGTTTATTTCAGTCGTGATGAGGCTAGATATATGATGTAATATGACCTCAATGTAGCTTCTTTTAATCACCTCTTGCTGCTAAACTGTGTGGCTGTGGACCTTCAGGATTTAAGATAAATTCATTTCATGTTCAGGATCTGAAGCCTGCTGCTGCTGACAACCAATGTTTTTATCAGCAGATTTTGTCCTTTCAGTAGAAAACTGTATAAACTTCATTGTGAATATTAGGTTGTGTTTTTGACCTTGTGTAGGTCAGGTTGTTTTTTTCCTAAAACTCTTACTTCTGTTGTGACCACATTGTGGTTGTTTTTATTATTATTATTTGTATCTGATTATATTGATATTATTCTAAGATCTCCTTATGAAGACCCTATGATTTCTTTACTGTTTGATGTGTAGAATTAGGCTAAAACTGTGTGTGACAGGACTTTGGGTTTCAGGTACGTCATGGTGTGGAATACCATCTCTGCAGTCCTGTGGCAGCCTGTGGCCCAATTTTAATGCACAATTTAAACACTTCCACTCATGACATTCTTACAATACACATCTAGGGTCTTTGGAGAGCTTACACCCAGTAATACTCGGGGGGGAGGGAGGTCTTGCTGGCTAACCTCTCCTCCGGTGTCATTATCCACCTCCACGTAGCATTTAGACACTTAGGATCCAGGGCGGGGATGGCGTGCTGCCCCCCACCTTTTTTTAAACGCATCTTACTACAACACACATCAACACCACATTGGAGCAGGCAGGGGGAGACTTGGGGTCTTCCTACACCCCTGTTCTCTGCGCGCTGCCTGGGGCCTGGAGTGGATCGGGCCGTCTGGTCAGGGTTTGCAGCGGGGGGCTGCTTGGCAGCTGCGGTGTGCGCAGTGGTCTGCTCATCCCCTTTTGGAGAGAAGGGATCATCTTCTGGATCTCAGGGCCGGCTTCACCCTTAGGGCGCTGGTTCCTGGTCCTGAACATAGAGTGTGCATGGGGAGCGAGAGTGGGTGTACAGCGTCTATTGTGTGTCTTGGTATGTTTGCAGGGATGTGTGTGTGTACGCATGAGGGTGGGAGAGAGTAATTGTGTCTGTGTGTGACTGTTTTTCTGTCAGGTCTGGTCACCCCCCCTTCCCCTTCTGTGACATGCTAGGCCCTCTTCTGTAGAGACTATCCTCCCTGGCTGCGCCTCGGCATTGGGTGGTGCTTTTTTCCACTGGCGTATTGGGGTGTCTCGGGGTCTGGGGCTGGGTGCTGGGGGTGTCTGCCTTCTCTCCCTCCTGTGGCTGCCTGGTGGGATCTGGGCCCCCGAGTGCGGTCGGGCCTCTGCTTGGGCCGGTTTGTCCCTGGGTTTCGGGTCTCTGGTTCCGGCTGGATCTGCCCTGGAGGGCCGGCTGCTTGCTGTGCCTGTGAGCCCCTCGCTGCGACCCTTGGGGGCTCTAGCGCGGTGACTGCCGGGTGGCCCACGCGGGGTGAGCTTCTGCGCTCTCTGGGAGAGAGTTTAGCAGCTGCCCTGGCGGTAGTCTCCCTGGGGTGTCCGTGCCCTGGCTGGCCTCTGGGCGTCTGGGGCCCAGGGCTCCTCCACGTCCTCCGTGGGCCTTGGAGGCGGGTCTGTGGCTCCTCGAACTTATTATTGAATGTTCCAATAGAGAAACCTTACATACACAAGCGTGCATATACAGTACACACACACACAGGTGATCACAAGGTGTTCACAAAAAAATGGACTCAGGTGTTTTCAGACACATTGACTAGGGCTGTGGTTGACACTGAACTCTCTTGAATTAGTCTTTACCGTATACATTTTAAGGATATCACAACTGTTGTATCTCGTCTCTGCTTTTTGCGGATGATGTGGTCCTCTTAGCTTCATCAGGCTCTGACCTTCAGCTCTTGCTGGGGAGGTTCACAGCCGAGTGTGAAGCGGCTTGGATGAGGATCTGCACCTCCAAGTCTGAGTCCATGGTTCTCGACCGGAAAAAGGTGGATTGCCAACTCCAGGTCGGGAGAGAGGTCCTGCCTCAAGTGGAGGAGTTCAAGTATCTCGGGGTCTTGTTCACGAGTGAGGGAAGGAGGGAGCCGGAGATCGACAGGTGGATTGGGGCAGCATCTGCAGTGATGCGGATGCTGAACCGGTCTGTTGTGGTGAAGAAGGAGCTGAGCCAGAAAGCAAGGCTCTCGATTTACCGGTCGATCTACCTCCCAATCCTCACCTATGGTCATGAGCTTTGGGTAATGACCGAAAGAACGAGATCGCGGATACAAGCGGCCAAAATGAGTTTTCTCCGCAGGGTGGCCGGGCTCAGCCTTAGGGATAGGGTGAAGAGCTCGAACATTCGGGAGAGACTCGGAGTAGAACCGCTGCTCCTCCATGTCAAAAGGAGCCAGTTGAGGTGGTTCGGGCATCTTGTTAGGATGCCCCCTGGATGCCTCCCCAGGGAGGTGTTTCAGGCATGTCCTGCCGGCAGGAGGCCCCCGGGTCGACCCAGGACACGTTGGAGAAAATATATCTCTGGTTTGGCCCTGGAGCGCCTTGAGATCCTGCCAGAGGAGCTGGTAGAAGTGGCTGGGGAGAGGACCGTCTGGGACTCCCTGATTGGGATGCTGCCCCCGCGACCCGGACCCGGATAAGAGGAAGAAGACGAGACGAGACAACTGTTGTATATTCATATGCTGTTTGTTGCTGTTGTATCTTTTCTCCCTGTTTTGTTTGCTTGTTCGTTTGTTTGTGCTTTATGTGCAGGTCTAGAAGTGGATTCTTCATGTCTCTTGTTCTCTTCTTTTTCTGTTTACTTTCTCCCCCACTCTTCTTTCTGTACCCTTCCCTTCCCTTTCAGGCTCCATGTCCATTGGGATTCCAATCAACCATAAAAATGTTCTAATAAAGATTTTGGGGTTACTTTTAAACGCAAGTCAGGTGGAATATTATAGCAATGGCTGTAACCTCTCACCTGAAACAGCAACACTGTTGGGGTTATTCATGGCACTCAGACATTATTCTGTTTGCTCCACAGCCGGACAGGACACAGGGTTTAAAAAAAAATTAAAATAAATAAATAAATAAAGAATTAAACCTGTGTGTGACCTAACTGGTCCATTTTTTTGGAGAATTTGTGGTAGAGATTTTCACCAGCAACATGTTCAGTCAGATGAAAATATTTTTGCTTCATTCCCTGCTCTAGTGGTGAGATGTGGGTTTTTAGGCATCTGAAAACTGACTTGCAAAAATCCGTCCCACCAAAAAAAAAATGTCACCAGCCGCCACTGTTTATGGGTTGTCTCAAAGTTAATGTGAAGGAGGTGATTTACAATGCGATACAAATCCTGGAGAAGGCTTATGACCGTGTCCCCAGGGGCACCCTGTGGGGGGCGCTCCAGGAGTACGGGGTTGATGGTCTTTTGTTAAGGGCCATTCAGTCCCTGTACCAGAGGAGTGTGAGTCTGGTCCGCATAGCCGGCAGTAAGTCGGACCTGTTCCCAGTGAGGGTTGGACTCCGCCAGGGCTGCCCTTTGTCACCGGTCCTGTTCATAACCTTTATGGACAGGATTTCTAGGCGCAGCCGTGGTGTGGAGGGTGTCGAGTTTGGTGACAGGAGAATCTCGTCTCTGCTTTTTGCAGATGATGTGGTCCTCCTAGCTTCATCGAGCTCTGACCTTCAGCTCTTGCTGGGGAGGTTCGCAGCTGAGTGTGAAGCGGCTGGGATGAGGATCAGCACCTCCAAGTCTGAGGCCATGGTTCTCGACCGGAAAAAGGTGGATTGCCAACTCCAGGTCAGGAGAGAGGTCCTGCCTCAAGTGGAGGAGTTCAAGTATCTTGGGGTCTTGTTCACGAGTGAGGGAAGGAGGGAGCGGGAGATCGACAGGTGGATTGGGGCAGCGTCTGCAGTGATGCGGACGCTGAACCGGTCTGTTGTGGTGAAGAGGGAGCTGAGCCAGAAAGCAAGGCTCTCGATTTACCAGTCGGTCTATGTCCCAATCTTCACCTATGGTCATGAGCTTTGTGTAATGACCGACAGAACGAGATCGCGGATACAAGCGGCTGAAATGGGTTTCCTCCGCAGGGTGGCCGGGCTCAGCCTTAGGGATAGGGTAAGAAGCTCGGACATCCGGGAGAGACTCGGAGTAGAGCCGCTGCTCCTCCATATTGAAAGGAGCCAGTTGAGGTGGTTCGGGCATCTGGTAAGGATGCCTCCTGGACGCCTCCCTCGGGAGGTGTTCTGGGCATGTCCTGCCGGCAGGAGGCCCCCAGGTCGACCCAGGACAAGCTGGAGGAAATACATCTTCAGTTTGGCCTGGGAACGCCTGGGCGTCCCAGCTGAGGAGCTGGTGGACTTGGCCGGGGAGAAGGTGGCCTGGGCTGCCCGACTTGGAATGCTGCCCCCGCGACCCGGACCCGGATAAGCGGAAGAAGGCGAGGCGAGACAAATCCTTGGGCCAGCTGTTTGTGTTAAAATGAACAATAGATAAGTTAAAACATTTATATAATAACAATGTCATCATATCAAATATATTTTAATATCTCCTCACTTAAAAAACCCCAATATCATTCAAATCTGGATCCGCATTTTTTAAGACAATGGTCTCAAAGTCAGGGTTGGTTCTGTACTTGAGGTTGCAAAACACACGTTTGAGGTCTTGAGATGATTCTCCAGAATTTAAATAAATAGATGAACGTTATCATCAGTGTAGTACAATGTTATAATTTTTTTAATGTAAATGTGTCTTTGTTCACCACCCTGTCCTCCTGCAGCGATCACCTGTCCCTCCACCATGCAGTACGGCACCTGTGTCTCCTCCTGCCAGCGGCGATGCTCCTCCCTCTCCGTCCCACAGCACTGTGGGGAGGACTGTGAGGAGGGCTGCGTTTGTCCTCATGAGTCCTTCTACAACCACCGAACACACACCTGTGTGCATAGGTAAGAGTTGGAAGGGTTCACAAATCCAAATAATTTAAAAAGATATATTTTTTATTTAAAAGTTAAGTGTACATCTTGTAGCATCAGGTTGAGGAGACAGGTGTGCATCACAGCTCAGCAGTCGTGCTGTGTACTGGATCAGCTCCAGCTCAGCCTGCTGTTGGGTTTTTTTCAGATGGCGGTTGAACTGGAAGCACTCCACCAAACAAATCCTCTCAAAGCGATATTTGTATCTGCCCTGAGTCTCGGGTCAGTCCCTAAGTGGAAAACCTTGTAACTTTCCTGCAGACGTTATAGAGCTGGAGGACCTCTTGAGCTCTATAACGTCTGCTCTCCCTTTCAGTCTGCTCCGCCCTGGAAGCCTCCAGCTTAATTCCTCTTAAATGTCCCAGGTTTTTACATCCTAGTGCAGCGCCGTGCCTTACTTACCATGTGATAGAGTTACAATCAGGAATTCACCGTGAAACCCCCTTTTCATTCCCACTCAGGCTGGGGACGACACAGATATCTGATAACCAGTGAGAGAGAATTTGTAGTACAGAGCCTGAGTACTGGCCTATATGTTACAAAGGCTTTTAGCTTCAACTAAACACCTTTTACCACAGGTTCACTGTCATTTTATTGTTTTCTTATTTTCAAAAGTTGGTACATAAAGTCTTTAAAAAAAATTTTGAACAATGTTTGCTTTTTGATTCCATACCTTGAGCGCTGGTTTCACCTCCTAAACCCACCCCCCATCTGTCCCTGATCCACTTACCGTTAATACTCTGTTTAAGGTACAAAGCCCACTTTAACACAATTCTTAACACATTAAGGAACAAACTGCAGCGTGTGGCCTACATCACGCCAAACCTGATGCTCCCTTTTGATTCAGGATTTCTCTGGATGATTAAATAAAATGAACAACACACTTTATGTTGCACCAACAAAGATTTTTAATATCCAGAGTTAAATTTGTTCTGTAAATCTCATCCCTCCATTCTTTAATACACACACACACTTTTTATGTTGTTTATGTTTATGCATCTTTTCCAAAGTGAATTACAAATGATAATGAAACAACAAAGTTATCACTGATGTTAACAGCAAACTACTTAGAGGGACAAACACTAGTCAGGCTCTGCCAGAAGTCACAGTGAGAGAAAAGAACACAAGCATAGAGAGAAGTGCACAAAGAGTACAGTAGAGTAGGAAAGGTAGGAGCTAGTCTAGAAGATGTTCTCTGAAGAGCTGGGTCTTCAGGAGTTTCTTGAAGATGGACAGGGACGCCCCTGCTCTGGTAGCACTTGGTAGGTCATTCCACCATCGTGGAACGACACGTGAGAAGAGTCTGTCCCAGCGTGGTGTAGCTCTGCTAGCTGATGATCCTTTGATGACCGGAGTGACCGAGCCGTGACGTCAGCCTTAGCAAGAGGATTCAAGTAGATGAGAGCTGTTCCTTTCAGGACTTTGTATGCTAGTGTTAGCGACTTGAATTTGATGCAGGCAGCTAAAGGTAGCCAGAAGAGCTCCATGAACAGAGGGGTGACATGTGCTCTTTTAGGCTGATTGAAGACTCAACACGCTGCTGCGTTCTGGAGGTGACAGAAGGGAGGTGAAATGTTTATTAACTTCAGTGGTTGTTTGAGAACTGCTTCTATACATTTGATGTAAGTTTTTACTTTTTACACATTTTACTTTATCAAGTTTTTTGCAGAATATATTTTGTATAAATAGATAAAGATGACATAAAACCAATCTGAACCACTCTACTGTTCAGGAGCTCTTTAGTTCATCAGTATTCAGCTGTAAGCTGCATGGACAATGTTTCAAGTTGGTGTAAACAAACATGTTTTGTTGTTAGTATCAATCTCTTCCTGAATTAAACCCTAACAACATAATCAAACTGACACCACTGAGTTTGTGTGTTTTTATGTCTTTCCAGGAGTGAGTGTCCCTGCAGTTTTCTTGGAGCAGATTATGAACCAGGAGATGTCATCATGACATCAGCAGGTGTTCAGTAAGCTCCTCATTCACTTACTGTCTTTTTAAAACATTTCTATGCTGTAAAACAGTTTCATTTTTTTGCTGATTTACTTTTCCCCCCTAGTAGGGATGCCCCAGTTCCTGCATCAAGTATCAGTCTGATACTAAGGTTGCATACTCATACTCGTAAAAGTACTACAATACTATGGAGCCGATACTGTTTAACATAGTGTGATGCTCAGAGTTCAGATGAACTGCAGCAAGAGACACCAGCAGCTAACTGGAGCTAACTCTGGAGCAGATGGAGTCAACTTATTACTACTACTACTACTAGTAGTAGTAGTAGTAGTTGCTATGTAGCATGAAGTATACACACCCTGACTGAATTCTTTTAATGTTGTCCGCCTGTAGTGACCGACCGATTCCCAAAGTGTTAGCATGTTTTTTAGCTGAGTTTTGCTAACAGCTACAACAGAGTAGAACTGATTAAAGCTTCTACTTCAAAGTAACACAGAGGCTTATAGAGGCAGTGGTTTGGTTCTAATCAGTTGGGGAAAAGTTCTGTGACTGCTGCCGGTATGGAAAGCTGTTATATGACACAATCAAATGCACTTTGAATTTTAAGGCAAGTAATTTGTGTATTTATTTATCTAAAAGTCATTTCCCCAAGACTCAGCCAGCTGGGACGTTTGGTGTAAAGGGTTATATTTTATTTATTAAGTATTTCCACATGTTGTTCAGTCTTTTTGAATTTATTGTTGCATCCAGTCCAGGTCAGATTAACTGAAGCAGTCAGTCCTTTAGAGAATATTTTCTAACTCAGAGAGAGAGAAATCTTTCTGGAGTTGGTCTAAGTTTTACTTTGACCTCTGATCTTTAGTAATTACAGTTGAGATTGTATTAATAACTAGATAAATGTGACTTTTTATTTTATAGTGAATCAACCAGCTGACAGATCCTGTCTTGTTGTAACATGACCTGCTGCTGATGATCAAAGTTATTGTGTTTAAAAAATATTTTTAATGGCAAAACTAGTATTTGACTTATTTCTTTCTGTTGTACCAAACTATGATTTAGATTATTGGCATTCATTAGTACTTGTATCAGTACTCTGTATCTGCAAGAACTCAAATATAAGTACTTGTACTCTAAAAAAGATCTGATATTGGTGCATCCCTACTACCTAGTATTAAGTCGTTTATAATAATACTTTGTTTTTGACAAGAAGCTTCATTGTTACAGTAAATAAACTCAGATAAAGAAATCTTCCAGCCTCATATTTCCTCAGTTATTTATTTAAAATGTTTAGAGACATGAAAACAAAGTATAAATTAATTTGTGACATTTAAAAAAAATCAAAGAAAAAATATAATCAGAGTTTGTTTTTTACAGTACTCACTTGAAAACTAAAGGAACTCAAAGGGAGTAAAACACAAGCATTAAACATAAGTACTGCATTGAAAAACAAAATGTTCAACACAATACAAAACCATGAACTTAAAAAAAAAACAACCCAAAAGGTTTTACAAAAGCATACCATACAGAAACCAGAGCAGTGATTATCTACTGGTCAGGAATCAGGTAGAGACCTGCTGCTGAGCTCACCAGGACCATCTGGATCTTCTGTGACAAACTCTGGAGATCCAGGTTTGAATCCGTTAGATTCTTCATTGTTGCTCATCTTGGCTTCTGTGATTGTGAAGTTTTCTGTGAAGTTGTTTAACATGTGGAGCAGGAGCACACTGCAGATGTTGAAACTTTATTCTTTGTTTGAGTGCCCATGATGTCACCACCTTCATGTGAAAATCTGACAGACCCAGTCTTTAATCAATACTCTGTTTCCTCAAGGACATGTTGTCTAAGTCAACTCTCTCATGTTAGTGGGTTTTCTACAAGTAATTTCATAAATTCACAAGCTACATCTAAATCCTATTGTTCGGACCGAACGATAGGATTGGAAAATCCAGCTGTCTGTCTGCCGCATTTCCTCACTGCTTGGATTGGCATTAATCCGCCCGGACACATTTTCCGTCTAAACATCCCGGAAGTGAAAGGAGGACGGAATTAGCGAATTAGCCGTCGGTTAGACCTTCCATTTTAAGATAAAAATACCAGAGTCCCCCCAAAAACACCTTTTCAGCTAGCAGAAAACTAACATCGTTTGGAGGTGAAAAGAGGAAAAGCTGGGGGAACAGTAAAGTTAGACTCTGCATTGTTATCGTCGCAAAACGGGGTCCCATCCCGGGGGGAAGGCTGGTTTATGGATTTTACCTGACGGGAGGGGTGAGTGCACAGAGTCGTGTTTCTGTAAACTAGCAAGCGAGACCTCATTTGTTTACCTGGCTGCTGAGTATGGCTTTAAAAAACAGTAATATAAATAAATCAGATGCAGTACGTATCATGATTATCTGTAAGATGGTTAACCAAAGAACGACCCCCTCCCTCACCAGCTGACTAGAAAGATCTCTCACCAAATGATTCTTGTTTAAAATCACAGCTCAAAATGAGCAGAACACATTTAATGAGTTTTGATATACAGTTGAATTCCTGTATGATTCACTCTCATCATGTCAGCTCTTTCCTTCACAGGCTCTGTCTGAACGGTAAACTGGTGTCCCAAACTCCAGAAACTGGTGCGACTCTCATCCTTCTGATCTAATGATTCCTCTGTGACTCTTCAGACTGAAACAGGAGGATGTTGTTAACTGATCTCAGATTTCTCCTTCACACCATGCAGACAGGCTGTGTCCACCAGGTCAGCTGTATCAGAACTGCACAGACGGGGAGAACGACCACCTTTTGGGAAAGGGCGTGGCCTGTGAGCGCACCTGTGAATCCTACCTGCTCAACATCACCTGCTCTACACACGAGCCCTGTGTGTCAGGGTGTGCCTGCCCTCCTGGGTGAGTCAGGCTGCTTGTTTTGTCTGCTGCTGAATCAGAACACAAACACATGAGATTAAATGGTTATGTGTGAATTTGAGATTAGATATTTGGAAAGTTGATTTCAGTCAGTCTGATTTATTGTGGCAGTGATGTTTCAGAAGTTTTGCTATACGTATTTGATGTCCAGCAGTTTTGTATTTTCAGACATAGCCCTCCTTTATTCTAGCTGACACATGAGTTGACATATCGAAGGTGTTTTTGTGGATTGGTGGTTCTCACTGGGAAGCTGTAGCTCTTTTGGTTGCTTGTTTGGTTTGATGGTGAATCATCATGAAGGTCTTGTCTACTTTGTACTCCTCTAAGGGGGAGCATTTTTTTCTTGAGAAATCAAACTAAAAAGGAAAGCCAAAACTTAAGAAGTGAAATCTTTATCTATGAGTAAACCAGTTCAGGGTTTCTGTAGTGAGGTCAGACATGGTTAAACATTTCATAAAATGTCCCGTTAGTCAGGAATAATCCCCCACCGTCTCCCTCCTGCTGCAGATGAATGAAACAAGGCGTAGGACTAAAATTTACCCGACTAGATTAAAACCAGGACTAATTCTTATTTTATGAAAATGCATCAATATTGGATAATAAATCATAAAAAATCTGCCTGATTATTTCACCAAATGAATTTCCTCTCAATGGATACCATCAGATAACATGATGGTGCTACACAGTGAAACACCAGTGTTTGTATCTAGAACTGTATAGCATTAAAACGTTTTCCTTTGCTTCCATCTACAGACTCAAAAGTTTTATCTTCAACAGGCAGTGTGGAAAAAACATTTGCTTCACAATAAAGCAACACATCTTTCAACTAAGACCTTAAAAGTGACCGAATCTGAATTAAACACTTCATTATGTGTGTGGCTTATGACAGCTGACTGTCTTAGCCTCTAATTGGTGGAACCTGACCATTAAATTGATTCTCCTGCTGATCCTTCTGACTCACGTATGAAAATTATGATAAAAATGTACTGGCCTGGATTTTTGAGGTCTGCTATGTCATTATGTGAGATTTAGGAGGAGCCAGTTAAAGCTGCTTCACACCAGAGGAGGTTTGATCTCTGATACGTTCTTCTAACAGCTGGATGGAGAGCCCTCAGGACCAGTTTGAATGAATCTTACAGGTTGTAAACATGGAGTTTGTAGACGATCTGCTCTCTGAACACTTTGGAAAGTGGGTGAGCAAATGGAGAGCTTTGACCTTTTACTTGTTAAAGGTGGGGAATAGTGTTTTTGTGTTTATCTTGAGTGTTAGAAAAATATCTCATAAACCACTAAATGGGGATTTGGATGAATCATTCAAAAAGTAACCAATGGATATTCATCTACAACTGGTTGAATTTAAGAGTCAAGCCCATTCAAGATGGCTGTCACAGCTAATCAACATCAGAAAGAACAAATAGTCAGTCAGTTTTACAGCCACTGAGCTACAGTTGATCCTTCACATCACGGTGCTACCAGACCTTGTGATATTATGAGAACTCATGCATGATGTTATGTTCTAGATTTGACCAAGATAAATATAATCCCATCATTCCTTAACATAGGATGGTCTTCCTTTAAACTCGGACATGTAAAGTGTCACAGGATGTGCATTTCTTTAAGGTTGAATGTTACTGGTGTTTCCTTCAGTGGCTTCAAGGCAAAATTTTTTGTCAAAAACATCACCTCCTGGATCCATAGAAATATTGGATTTGTATTGATCAAAATGTTTTTGGCATTTGGAAAAATCAAGAGAAAGAGATCATGAACCTATATTTTTTAATCGCTCTATTTTGTGCATAAACTAGGTAACTTGGTATTTCTAACCCATACAGATGTAGCATTTAAAACTCTTAGTTTTACTAACTACACCTTCTGCAGACTTATTCAGTTAAACTAGGTTTTACACTCGGAGTCCCTCTGGCTCGGATACCTTAAGTTATAACTATTAATAATTGCGGGAATAGGTTCTAGGAAATATTACAGTGAGTAGTTATGCACCTTTATTGACAGAAGTAGACTGGGTCAGGAATAACGACTTTACATAATTTATTCACTAGAGAGGCTGACGGACAGTTACAACACAGATTAGCAAGAGGTAGCATTGGTTAGCATATTAGCACAGTGTGTAGTGTTCATAATTGATCTTATTTATAAATTTAATGATCTGAGTCTATGATGTTTAAGACTAGGGGCATTTTCTTAAGTTGGTTACGAAGGGTAAGTTTGGAAAAGTTACTTTTTGGAGTAAACTACTGTTGGAGTAGTTAGCTTATCAACAGGCCTTAGGTTACCAGAGAGTGGAGGTCTTACTGAGGCCGCCGTTCCGATGGATCAGATCCGGAGCAGTAGTGGGAACCGCACGAAGGTAGAGGGGTCCCCCTCGATCCGTCTGGAGCCCTTGGAGGCCGTTTGAGCCGCCGGGGGCGACCGGGTTCCGTCCGAGGATGCGGCGGTTAGCGAACCCATCTCTGGCATGGCACAGCGGGAACCGTTATCCCCATTTTTGGAGAGAGAGTAACACTGGCGTTGTCTTGCTCTCAGGGGAGAGGTGGAGATCGGTCTTGAGTGGGATTTGGAATCCACCGAAAGACTTAGACAACTCCTGGAGGGCTTGGTAGCGATGACAGTGGAGCTGTTTCTCTCAGCATGGCTGACTGAGAACTCACTTCAGGAAGTGAAGTGGGCAGTTAAGAGGGAGCTGTGGTCTTGGGATTTTAACAAGTCACATTCTCAGATCATTAAAGTCACATTACCTTAATGAATGACTTATTTCAAATAGTAAACATTACTTTAACCTTAGCAAAGTAGAAATATGTAAACTGTGATTTAAGGTTTATATAAAAATAATACTGAAGCTGGATCACACATTCATAACACTGTAGGAGAAAGTGCATTAATCACATTAAGACATTCATGTAACAGTAGATTAAAGAGTGTCATTTAGAAAGAGACACCAAGAGTCTTTAAGTTGCATTATTACTAAAAGAGTCCTGTGGAATGTTCCGGAAAAACCAAACTGGACACCTGGAAGAATGTTGATTCAGGTTATCAGAGGTTAAAGCATGATAAAGTCATTATAATCCAAGTTATTGGCAAAAAGAGGATTGTTGTTTGTGTGATGGTCAAGGGGTCAAAAGGTCAGAGGCATAGCGTAATTGATAACGCTACACAGAACGAATCAAAACTAACATGGAGGCAAAAATATATGAGACAGTATTCAACTAGCAGGTTACATAACACAACTAAAGAAAGTGATACATTTATTTAATGTTTTCTTTTGTTAATAGATTTAAAGAATTCCAGGTCTGCTGATCACTCTTTGAAGCTATCAGGTGATGTGAACAGACACAGAGGAGTCGGTTACAGTCATCTGATCCCTCTCATCCTCTCTGGTTGTTGGTCTGAAAAGAGGGTTAAGTGGCTTCAACCAAAAGTCCTCCTGATAACAAAATGTTCAGGCAGGAGTTAGTCTAAACACACCCCATCTGATTCCCACAGAGTGGACCAATCACAGACGAGCAACAGAGCTCTGATATATCACTTTTAAGGTATCCTCATATTAAGTTTACATTTAAAAAAGAAAACAATTAAGACAACCATATGGTGTAACACAAATTAAATATCAAGTGAGAAAAAAGTAACTAATTCAAATACTGATCTTTAGACACCTAAACTACATGCAAGTACTGGTACTGATTAACTGATCTCAATAAAAATAAAGTGTCACAAAGTAAACATCTGCCTGCAGGAAATCAATTGGTCAATCAGAGCAGACTGCCTTTTCAGACAAGGTTTTGCAGAGCATAACAGCTATTTAGAGAAAATAAATCAAGGATTTATCAATGAAGTAAAATAGTCTTCTAACATTAAACTTTTATAATGGACCCTCCAAATAAAGTCTAGACCAATAAATACATCTAATACCGGCTCTTTGAAAGGAAAGAAGCACTTAAAGGGTCAAATAAACCCTCGTACAAAGCCCACCCACCCACACTGAAGCCTCTTCATCCTCATGTCATCCTCTGTCCAAAAACAACACAGGTTTAGGCTTTCAGCTTCCTGACTCTGGCGACCTGAAACACAATATCACAGAGAAAAGGTCAGTGAGGAGCAGAGATGCTCCATGGCTGTCTTAAGACCTGCTGACCTCACAGACGTGATTCACATGTTCCTGTGGGCCACATAAAGCTCCATGACCTTTATGGTGACATCAGCGTCTAAATCTGAAGTCCAGAGTGGTGGTCATGATCAGAACATTTAATAACAGCACGAAACTTGATAGTTGGTGAGCTAATTTAGGGGTAAATATGGACACAAAGAGGCCTCAGTCACAGATGCTCCATGATGACAGCTGTGTTAATATAAGCAGTGACAAAGAGCCTTTAACAGCCCTGATGTGAGACTTCAGCCTGAAATCAGTGAGAAGTCTGTTGTTTTTGGTTTTATGATGGATTTAAACCAACCAGTGAGGCTCTGAATACATTAGACTGTGTAAATTAGGATGGACAAAAATCTAATTAGAATCAGCTTTTAGATCAAATATCAGGAAATTAGGTTTTTTTTCTTGAGCTAAAAGCAACAGAACCAGCATTTAATGTGATTAGAAAACTTTCACACCTTGTTTTGTTTATTGGTTTCTGCTGATTAAACTGTAAGAAAATGAAAAACATCAGGAGGACAGAAGCGAAACCAGTCCATAGTAAGTAGTTAGTTTTTACTCTCTAACAAAATAGTGACAGTATCATATACCTTTAGATTCTGTGAACACCAGTTTTTAGGTTTTTCTCCTCCTTCATATATTCTTGTCTCCTGTTCTCCTCTGGATTCGTTTGTATATATTTTTCAGATATTTAGCATTTATAGTGGATGTTTTAGAGGTTTAAACCAGACTGGGTCTGGTCCAAAAAGTCTGATCAGAAAAAAAGATCAGATCAGTTTAATCCTCCTCAGGGTCACAGTGGGGCTGCAGTGAAGGCAAATCCTCTGTTAGACATTAAACAACACACAGGAGGGGTGAGGGAGATCTCTACTGACAACATTCTAATAGCATCTCTTCTTGAAAATGATCACCAAGGAAGGCAGTGACACACGTTACAGAGTCTCTGTCCACCAGTCTGCAGCTGCTCTATAGAGATGTGGTACAGCTGCTCAGGATGCTCTCACTGTCCTCCAGTCTAAGGTGGTGAGGATGGTGGGGGATGGAACCTTTCTTTGTTTCAGCTTTTAGAGGAAGTGCATCCTCTGCTGAGCAAGTGTGTTGTCTCCGGGAGAAACCCTTAGTGATGTAGACTCCTGAAGATTTGTTGCTGCTGACCCATCCAGGGAGGAGCTGTTAGGTTGACATTAAGGATCAGTTTGTCTCCACAGCAGCTCACCGTTTCACCTCAGCACAGTTGGGAAGTTCCTGTTGCGAGGTGGGAGAACCAACTTCTACAACCTAGCATGAATGTAATTTTGGGGGGGATGAGGGGACTTTTTTATAAGGCTGTTTTGACTCATGCAGTTTTTATCATCTAAAACAAGGTTGCACTATATTAAATGGTTACTGGATACTGTTTTTAGGTGTGGTGTAGGGTTGATATCATGGCACTGTTTAAACAATTCAAGCCCCCTTTCTCCATCCCACTATACTCGAGTCAGCTGTTCCCCCCCCACACCTTTTGAAGTCAGAGTTTCGTCAATGCAATATGGTGCCACTTTTTAAATAAAAGGTAACTAACTAACTAACTAACTAACTAACTAACTAACTAACTAACTAACTAACTAACTAACTAACTAACTAACTAACTAACTAACTAACTAACTAACTAACTAACTAACTAACTAACTAACTAACTAACTAACTAACTAAATAAATACAATAAAAAGGAGGAAAAGCATGGAAAACCCCAGCTTTGAGGTATTTATCTGCAGCAGGACTTTGAAATCTCTAATGGGAAATAATTAGCAGAGGTGCTGACAGAAGACTCCACTGTGTTCTTCATTCACAATGAAGGACTTTGTTTCTCATTAAATTTAGACTCTTCGCTCTCCTTTCTGTCAATTAACCAGCTGAACTTCTGTAAAGTTTCAGGTTCAGAAGAGAAAACATTCTCTTTACTGGAATGTAGTATCAGTATCAGTTTAGTTTGTAAACAAAGTTTCAATCTGTTCTCTGTCCATTGTGGACAACTTTAAAGAGGTTTAGATGTGCTGTGAGTAAGTCTGTGTTCAGTTGGGAGGTTTTATAGTTCACACATCTATTTAGTAATAGTTATGATCTTTGAATGTGGAGTACAGAGAGTATTTATGTCAGAGTTGTAAAAAAAATAATGGAAAGAGAATGTTTAAACAAAATGTACTTTTTCCATCCTGCATATGTTTTGTAAATAGTTTAGGGTCAAAGTTCATGCCATTAATGATCCAAACAGATAACATATTTTAGATCATTTTAAATCTGCTATCTTCCTCAGTGGTTATTTAAAACAATAATGGCCGTAGCACAGACCTCAGTCACGTTGTTTTGAGGTTCAACAACATCTTCCTTTGTAGCTTTTACACTGTTCTGAGGACTGAAAGTCAAGATGAGGGCTGTGTTTGTGAGGATTTGTTCAGTGTACGTGCGTAGGTATGGGGGATAAATGATTGAAGGATCTTTGATCAGAGTAATCGATACAGCAGCTTGGCGTGCTGATAAAGGAAGCTGTTAACACGGTTTTATCTGTGGTGTAACTCTACTCAGATGAACCTGAGGTTTGTGGCGGGACCATTCACTATGTCACTTCATTGTCTGCCTCCTTGCCAGTTGATGTAGCTCAGCTCTGCATATTACAAGATACTTATCAGCTTCGTCCTGCAGAGTGGAAAGCAAATGAAGGGATCCAGACAAAGACGGTGCCTCTCTCTATCTCTGAGAATCCTAATTGTCTGGTTTTCTCATGTAGCTAACGAGTGTTATGGCTTTTCATCCACAGCAGCCCACCCCTGAAACTTTCATTTTTCCTCTCTGAAGCCAACCTGCTTTGGCTCTGCATCTGTTATTATCTTGGCAAAGGAAGTGATCTGTTGGAGACGAACGCAGGAGCTTTATGTGACAACGTTAAGTTGACAGCATGGCTAGTCCACGATTATTTAATGTTTATGGTCATGAATGTGCCATAAATGTTGTGTAAATTCACATTTATTAGGAAGTAACAGTTAATTCATGAGTAGTTCAACATTTGAAAACTTATAACTAAATTCAGTTTGAAAAGGAACACGTTTACATTCATTTACCGATCATTTACCGATCATGAGCTCCTCTAAAAAAAGCATGTTGGATGACTTCATGCTGTAAATATTATCATCTCTCTGCCAGTTGTTTTTCAGTCTATTGAATATCTAATAAAGTGTGAGCAGATTTTCAGTGAAACGCCCCTCAAACACACATTTTTCAGTTTTTTAAATGAGCGCTGAGGGCTGCTGAGTGGCTAATAGCCTGATGGTACACCGTACAGAGAAACCAGACCTATGAGGGGAAATAGCAGCTTTTCATACTCATGTTTTTCACATTTCTTTCTTAAAACTAACCTGGTTTAATATCATTAGAGTGATTGGTTTGTGTTCATTTACCCCCCCCCTTCTCTTTAAGACTCAATAATTCCATTCATGGATGTGTTTATTATTAAATGCTGTTATTAGGTAATGTGATTTCTGTTATATCCTGCCTTTTAGTTAAAATTGCTTATTGACTATTTATTAGGTATATTAGAGGAAAATGGTCTAAATCATTAGCAGTTTTAGACAAAGTTAAAGGGTTTTTAAAACCTTCTATCTCTTATATTGTTGTTTAGTTCTGCCTCACATGTATTGTGTTGATGTTTGGGGAAACACCTACAAACTCTTTTAAACTGTGTTTATAGGTCAGAAGAGAGCAGTTCTATAGAGCAGCTTGTAGAGACCATACAAACACATTTTTGTTCATTTAAAAGATTTAAAATTCAAGATTGACTGTTTTCAAGATTGTTATTTTAGTTTGATTTAAGGAATAAATTGTTGTTTTCTATGTAAACAGCCGTCTGCGTAAAGACAAATCTGAACTTAAACACCTAGAAACTGTTTTAGAGTTTTATATTTTGGGTGGAACCAACGTTTTTGGCTCCTATTGACTTACCGGTAAATGACAAAGCATGAGCATAAAAAGACATGTCCAACATTATTAATGTCATATTTTTTATTATTCCTGTTTGATGTGTGATTATTTTACTATCAGTATAAAGTCAGTTTAAAGATTGGTATTGTTTTGCCTATTTCTCTAAATGTCTGCATTATAACTAAGGAACCAGAATGGATGCTGCCTGATTTGTTATTCAGAAGGTATTTTGTGACATTTTCAGTAAATAAAGATTGATTTTCTTGTCCTTTTCCTCCCAGGCTGCTGAAACATGGAGATGAGTGTTTTGAACCTGCAGCCTGTCCCTGCTTGTGGAAAGGAAAAGAGTATTTTCCTGGTGACAAAGTCTCCTCCCTGTGCTACCAGTGGTACAGTCACTCATGACAAATTCTTACAAAAATATTTGTTCAGTAAATCCCTTCTTTTAACATCGTTCTTAGCTCATTTTTGGTATTTTTCTGGGGGTTTCCAGACATTTTCTTTCTTTCTTTTCTTTTCTTTTTTTTTACAATTTGTTTTCCCTTCACCAATAATCTAAAAAAATAATTTAGTTAGAATAAAGACCTGAAACAACTTTTCAAATTTTTTGTCAGCCTGAACCTGATGATGTCTGAGAGGTGAACACTGCCACCTGATAGCTCTAATTTTCTGTTATCGCACAGACAAAATAAAAGGGCTCGCTCAACAGAGCGGGCCGTTGTACAACTCTCTGATTCCATCTGCTTCAAACTCTTCATCACTGGTGACAAAGAAAAAAACTCCCAGTGATCTCAGTCATTCTCCCATCTTTCACATCTTCTTTAAGCCGTGGCCAGTGGAGATGGTGTAGATGACAGCCTAATGGTTAAATGAGCGCTGATTCAAACCTCAACAATTCAGCAGCACTTTTCTGCCTTCAGTAAACCCAGGCTGTCTACAAAGACGACCATTAGATATGAACAAACAGATGGACTTGAAGTAAGTGGGAACAAGTTGTGACTAAATCGCTGAGACGTTGTTGTCTTTGTAGCGTCTGCCAGCACGGGACGTTCCAGTGCGTGTTTCCTCCGTGTCCATCCATGTGCACGACTTACAGTGATCGTCACTACAGGACGTTTGATGGGCTGCTGTTCGACTATGTTGGTGCTTGCAAAGTTTATCTTGTGAAGGTACTAAAAATATTAAAGGCATTAACCTCTGAATATCACTTTCTTACAGTTTTATTAAAATCTAGCCAGTGGCTGATGAAACAATTTGCCAACAGATGGGGCATTTTAAATAAAGAAATCATGCATTGTGTTGTGATGACTCTCTCCTATTACATCACCAAATTAAAGCTCAGTATCTGTAAAACAGACTGAGTTATAACAGATTGGATGTTTTCTCTTAGCCATCTTGAGTTGGGTTGGCTCCAAAAGTTAAAAAATTGTAAATGTTCATCTAATAAAGACTTTCTGGGAGTTTTTGTTCCACCCATCAATTCATGAGATATTTTGCACACGGAGACAAAAACATTATCGCCCCCTCCACCCTTAGACTATTATGACTTTCTCAAGCACATTGATTACCAACGTGAAGAAAAAATAGGGAAAGTAAAGCATACATTTGGCTGGTAGCTTTTTATAATATAAAAAAGCAACACAAATAAAAATGAGCAAGGGCAGTTATTTTAAAAATTTAAACCAATAAAGTTTCAGAAAAGTCTAGTGCAGGGATATGGGGTGCAGAAGAGACTTCTGGATTCCTGAACCCTGGACTTCCTGTGTTTATGATGATGATGATGATGAAGTCTGAATTTACTGCTGGTTTTCTCTCTTCCACAGAGCAGTGCTGACGTGATGCTGAGTGTGACGGCTGAGAACATCGACTGTTTTGACACTGGGGTCATTTGCAGGAAGTCACTACTGATTAACACTGGAAGATCCTTCATTTTGTTTGATGATGATTCTGGAAAGCCAGTAAGATTCAGCGATTATTATTGTTTGTTATGATTACTGCATGCTCTGTATTAACTAAGTTCCTGTGCTGTAACTCAGCTGAGCTTTGAGGATATTTCTGTTTAATCAGACTTCTTTATCCTGTGCAGAATCCATCCAGTGTGATTGACAGGAAGCAGCAGATGTTCATCTGGTCAGCAGGATTTTTTATGGTGATTCACTTCCCAGAAGAAGATGTTACGGTCCTGTGGGACCAAAAAACTACCATTCACATCCAGGTTGGACCTCGCTGGCAGGTACGAAGCAGTTTCTGAGACTGTTAAAAATCTGAATGTGTAGGAAGCTGATGTAGACTACTGTCCTATTGCAGAGTGGCACAAATGTATAAGTACAATCCCAGTAAGAGCTAAATACTTCTACATCTAAGAAAACAGTGTACCAGTAACAGCTGCTTCTTATCAACACATAACCTATTTTTGTGTCATAATCCTATTTTTAGAGTTTTATTTCTTAAAAGTAAGTCTTAGCATTCTTGGACAAAACAGAAAACAAAGCACTGAACTCCTATAATGGAACAGCACTGAGCCACTGGTTCAGATATGTGGACGACACATGGGTCAAGATTCTGACTCATGAAGTAGAAGCTTCACCAAACACATCAACGCTGTGGATAAAAACATCAGGTTCACCAGGGAGGATGCACACAACAACAAACTGCCCTTCTTGGACTGCGCTGTACAAATTCAACAGGATGGAAGTCTCAGCACTGAGGTTTACAGGAAACCTGCTCACACAGACCAGTACCTGCATTTTGACTCACATCACCCACTGGAGCACAAACCATCAGTTATCAGGACTTTACACCACCGAGCTGATAACATTTCCACCAGAACTGAAGAAAAACAAAAGGAACAGAAACACGTCAAAGAAGCTCTCCAGACCTGCAGTTACCCAAACTGGGCCTTCACTAAATCAAGAAAGAAATCTGGAAAAGACTCCACAGCAGCTAATAAAAAAGACAAGGACAACAAGCGCAAAAGCACCGTCATCCCATACAGTACGTAGCAGGAGTCTCAGAGAAACTGAGAAGAATTTTCTCCAAACACAGCATCCCAGTAAAGTTCAAACCCAACAACACCCTAAGACAGAAACTGGTTCATCCTAAGGACAAGACTCCCAAACAGAAGATCAGTGGTGTTGTTTCTGCAGTCCAGTGCAGTGGGGACTGTTCAGAGCTTTACATTGGAGAAACAAAACAACAACTACACAAGCGCATGTCTCAACACAGGAGAGCCACATCATCAGGCCAGGACTCAGCAGTCCACCTCCACCTCAAAGAAAAGGGACACACCTTTGAAAACGACAACGTACACATTTTGGACAGAGAAGACCGATGGTTTGAGAGAGGAGTTAAAGAAGCCATCTATGTCAAACGTGAAAAACCAACTTTAAACAGAGGAGGAGGACTCAGATTTCATCTTTCCAGCACCTACCAGTCTGCTCTGAACTTAATTCCCAGACAATTCTCGCCTCTAATCAAAACAACTCACCAGGACTCCAGTTGAATACAGTGGAGCGAACACCTCCTCAAGGGGGTAGAAGGAGGTGTGTCACAGACAGAGGAAGATAAGCACAGTTTATAAGACTCTCTCTCCTTGACTACAGACAGAATTGACAAAGCTACTCGGATGAGCAGCGAAACGTCTTCAAAGAATCAAATAAGTCCAGTTGCCTTTATTTAAAACCCTTTTTTGGATTATCATGACCTGGATGACTGAGAACCTTCACCAGCATTCTTGGACAAACATCACCTGCTGCTTTTCATGCCAGAGTTTTAAACTAAAATCGTCTTATGTTTCAAAATAATCTGGTTCTAAACATTCTGGTCAATATTTTATTACAAGCTCAGTCTGTTAGCACTCATGTTTTGTGTTTGCTAATATCAGTTAGCTCTGGTGAACATCTTGAATCAAGCTGACTTCAGATATAAATCAGTTGTAAATCTTCATCAAGTGATTCATCCATTAAAGGTTTCATTGACCTCTATCCTGTGGTTCATGAGATGTTTTAACATATTCACATGCATACACACAGTCAGAAGCTAAATGTTAGCAGACACCTTTTATTATCTAACAGCGAATAATAAAAAAACCTCGGAGCATCAACAGTGTGCTCCCTGCTGCCTCTGGTGGTGATATGCTGTCCTGCATGAAGGTTATAATTGTGGCGCAGAGTCCTACTTGAAGACTAGAAACAATATACCTGAAGGAATTAAATGTCTACATTGTACAGCGTTTGACTGTATTATGAGGATCCACCAGGTTGCTGTTGTGTTCAGGGGAAACTGAGTGGGCTGTGTGGGAACTTTGACCTGAAGACGGTGAATGAGATGCGGACGCCAGAAAACATTGACTCACCAACGCCTCAGGAGTTTGGAAACAGCTGGACGGCAACAGAGGTTTTTAAAAGTGTTTATAACAATTTGTTCTTCAAAAAACTGAAAACTAGTGTGATTAAATCAGGTGGCCCTTAGAGTTGTGTCAGTACTTACATTTATCACAATCATTCAGTTGAAACTAAACAATTTATTGTTTTTATTTATGATGAACACTGTGTAGAGTGACTGACCTGTGTGTGTGTGTGTGTGTGTGTGTGTGTGTGTGTGTGTGTGTGTGATCAGTGTGTGAACAGCCCTGACATCAGACACCCCTGCAGCCTCAGTCCTCTCAGAGAGCCTTTTGCAAAGCGTCAGTGTTCAGTCCTGCTCAGCGAGGTCTTTCAGACCTGCCACCCAGTGGTGAGTTACAGAGCAACAACATGCTCTGTTTAATGGGGGGGGGGGGGGGGGGGGGGTATGTGTCAGTTTAAGGTTTGCTCCTCAGTTTTTTCTAAACTAAAGATTTTTTGTGTTGATCTACATTTAAACTTGATTTAAAAAAATAACTGGTTAAAATTCTTATTTTTTGTGTTCAGGTGGACGTTACCTGGTTCTACATGAACTGCCTTGCAGACACATGCGCCTGCAGCCGGGGAGGCGACTGTGAGTGTTTTTGCACCAGCGTGGCGGCGTATGCCCAGCGCTGCTGCCATGACGGTGTTCCTATCGACTGGCGCTCTCCGTCTCTTTGCCGTAAGTGAAAGCCAGTCTCTGTTACTACTTTTAACATGTTTGTTTATTTTTTCAGCTGGACGTACTGTACAACAACACAATGCTAAAGGCTTTATTTGTAATTCCAGGTTTGTCATTGATTCATGTCTTTTCTTCTCTCTGCAGCCTACGATTGTGAATTCTACAACAAAGGTACAGCCATCTGTCCTCTGATCTGTAGCTTGTTTCTCTCTCACTCTGTAAGTCTGTGCAGTTCTAACTCGGCCTCCTGTCTGCAGTTCTGGGTAAAGGTCCGTTCAGGCTCCTTACCTTCAGGGATCCAGCGATTCAGCTGGCAGCCAGCAGGTCCAGTGGCTTTGTGTTTCTGCAGCAGGTGAACACCAGCGCTGCTGGCGGTGGCGTCTCCTCACAGTTCATGATGACTCCAGGCCTCAGCAGAGCTCGACCCCATGGTTAGTTCATCTTCATTATTTATAGAGAAAATGAACCTCAGCTCAAGAACGGCCTCTACTTGCTCTCTGCTGTTCCTACTGACTATTGGTGTTCTGCATGTGTGTGTGTGTGTGTGTGTGTGTGTGTGTGTGTGTGTGTGTGATTAATCAGAGTTCAGTAGGCTGTTTTCAGAGAAAAGTAAGAGTGGGGGCGTTACGGTTGAACCTGAGCTGTTTAAAGTTTTACAGCCTGAAAGCCCAACATATAGCTCTTCTATTAGCTGATGAACCATCAAATCATCCTCACTGTCTGGTGACTCTATTCTCTCTCACAACACAAATCTGTCCATCATTTATATCATTAAAAATCATCTGACTCAGCTGATAAAATGCATTTAAAAGATAAATCATTCATCTGCTGGTTTGTTGCTGTGTATGGAGGACGGACCCTTCCAAAACGGACAATAAATAAATGAATAAATATATAAGGAAATAAATAAATTAATGAATTAATGTGGAAATACATTTGGAAAAAGATAAATAAATGTGAAAAATAATTTGGAAATAAATAAGTAAATAAATAAAAGAATAAATAAATAAGTAAAAGAATAAATAAATAAATAAATAAATAAATAAATAAATAAATAAAAGAATAAATAAATAAGTAAAAGAATAAATAAATAAGTAAAAGAATAAATAAATAAATAAATGCATAAAATAATAAAAGAATAAATGAATAAATGAATGAATAAATAAATAAAAGAATAAATGAATAAAATAATAAATGAATAAAAGAATAAATAAATAAAAGAATAAATAAATAAAAGAATAAATGAATAAAATAATAAATAAATACATTTATTGCATAATAGATTTATTTACTTATTTATTTCCAAATTATTTTTCACATGTATTTATCTTTTTCCAAATGTATTTCCACATTAATTCATTAATTTATTTATTTCCTTATATATTTATTCATTTATTTATTGTCCGTTTTGGCAGGGTCCGTCCTCCATAGGCTGTGTAGTTGTTCATTTAAAATAAAAACGTGTTTCAGAATCAGGTTTATTTGACCAAGTCGAGGAATTTGGCTCCAGTCTCACTTTTGCTCTTGTTCTTATCCACAAACGTACATGAACACTTTCTCAGAACAATAGAAAATTAGATTATTTAAAGTCTGTACTGTATTTACAGGTTATATTTACATTTTATTTTGTGTGATTTAGTTTTTTAAAATGCATTATGGGTGTTAAATGTGATGGTTCAACATGCTGACAGCCTGGGTGTTTTATTCTAGTGTTTTTGGTGTACAGTGTTGTGTAGCGCTGACCAGAGGGTTGAGGTTAAATCCTGGGTCAGAGGTCACTGCTCATACCAGCTGCCTGGTTCAGGTCCAGGTCCAGGTCCAGGTCCTGGATGGAGGTCAGGTTGGCACCAGTGATCCTTTCTGCTGTCTTATTGTGATGTTTAAAATGAACATAGAGTTACTTTGTGAAATGTTGCTGCATGCTAAATGCTGTCACTGTCCTTTTATGATGTCCATCAGTACACTGATCGTCCCAGTTTATTTCACAGGGGCCAGTAGTTTGTGTACAATGTTTGAATGGTTTCTGAGCTGCACACATTCAGCCTGCCACAGCATCATTCTGTCTCCAGCTAGGCCTTCTCTTTTTGACTTCCCAGTTTTTGGGGGGTGGGGTGGGGGGTGGGGGGGTGGGGTGGGGGGGATTAGAGCTCTCCTGTGAAAACACTGATGAAGGAGATGGACTCATTGAAAACAGGTTCAGAAATCAGAACACTCATAAAGCAACTTGAGCAGCAGTCTGACACGAAACAAGCTGCTGTGGTTGCTAAAAACACCAGCTGACTGACAACAGGAAACCAGGGTTTTTGGGGGTAGCAGCATCAGAATGTGTTATCTGTGGTTTGATTTTGCTTCTATTCTGATGTAAAAATTTCATGTAAACAGAGATTTTTTGTAAACAAATGAGGGAAAAACAAGAATTTTTAAATATCATTATGTACATGTTAGTATCCTTCACCTAAAACAGTCTTTTTACACCAGGACATGTCAGCATTCGGTTATGAGATCAAGCCTAAGGAGACAGAGTGTATTTAGTGATCTGCTGTAAATTTAACTCACTGTCTGGTTTAACGTCTTATGTTGTTTTACATATTTCATGTGTAACATCACCAGGGAACTTTAGGACAAATGATAAAACATCATCATGTTTTCTGCAGTGTAGAATGACTTGAAGCATTGTTTTTCACAGCAGCAACTGTTGGATGTTCTGCAGTCAGACATGTTTACAGCCACACATCACAGGTGCAGATAATGCTGCCAAACAGGACAATGAAGTCATTGCAGTGAAGAAAGGCGGTCCCATCTGTTCAGCAAGAACAAATGGGCAGTTTATTCAGAAAAACTTACTTTTAAAGTAGTTTACTCAGCTTCTACATCACTGATGGAAGAAACAGGCAGATGTTGAGCAAAACATGTATAAATTATAACTTTTGTTGGACAACTAATGTTAGAATTCACTAAACAAGAACTTTTTTATTGATACTGAAATCTGCTCTAGTTTTTAGGAAGCCATGCTCGTATTCTAACCCAATAGAGCTCTTCAGGAATGTTTTTCCGTCCCTTAACTTGTTGCTTTTGTTCTGATTAAGTTGTTTTTATTTACATTGATCTCAGCTAGTTTGTTTTCCATGTTAGCTGGTTGCCCATTTGTGCCAAAAACCTTACAAATCCAAAGCTATATCTCTTTTTACTTCTAATCTATCTTCTACATCTACAAGAGGTTTGAACTCTTTTGAGATTTAGGAGGAAAGAAGTGCTATAGGGCTGTCTTAATATGTTTAAAAAAATGGGTTTATTAAAATGATTAAACCAGTGTTACTAGTTGTAAAGCTGGAATACTTTATCCTTATTAGACAGACCACAGTAGAATGATGCCCAGAGCTCTTGAAATCGAGATGACAGTAGCTGAGAATGGAAAACTGGATCTAAGAAAAAAGAAAAAAGCTTTTGTCTGTGTTAAACAACTGGTAATATCTGGCATTTTATCATCATGAATGGATGTTTTTGTGGGGGAATCATTTACCCACTGCTGGGTGTAACACTAGGCCATGTTCACACTTTTTCATCATCTGTTTCTCTGTCAAGATGCATCGAGAGTTTCCTTTGAGGCAGCTGATAGACCAAACTATTTCCTGCACGCGAGCTCCAGCGGCCAGGTAAGGTTGGCCAAGTGGGAAGAGAGTGAGGCCTTCTGGGAAGGAGCCACCTTCATCCTCCACAGGAACACTTGGATCCCAGGCTACGACTCACTCGAGTCACATGCGAAACCTGGCTTCTTCCTGCACGCCATGCTGCCCCGCCTTCATCTGCTCAAATTCAGACACACCTACAGCTTCCGCAAAGCGTCGCTCTTCAGGCTGACAGGTCAGCAGCACAGTCATTTACTGTAGTTCATGATAGAGTCTCCTTTAAATCAATATGAGATCTGATTTATACCATACACTGTCCTGTAAGACACTTGCTTATATACATCACAAAGCCAGTGACTTTAGTAAGAATGATTTAAACCTGTTTAATCAGTAAAACAAAGACAACATTTCTGTTTCACCTTTGCATGCACATACTAAAACAAGAGAGTCAAAACAACAATTATTACTCTTCTGTTGAAATTAAACCTGCTAATGGCTACATAGTGGACATGCATGTTTTCTTACCATCAGATCTAAAAAAAAAAATCTAATCTTACTCTTTTCCTAAGAGTTTTCACCCAGCTAGAGAACAATCTAGTTTAATTTAATTATTTTACTTAAACATGAGTAAAACACATTTAAATGTAAATCTGAGATAAGAAAGTTACCCTTGTGTTTTTTGATCAGGCCCCAGTCTGGACACCCCGCCGGGTCCTCGGTGTCAGTGGAGGTATGACTCCTGTGTCAGCCCATGCTTCAAGACCTGCAGCGACCCGTCAGCCGAGGCCTGTGTCACCATACCACAGTACGACCTTTGACCTTTTCTGCTGTGTCAACAATAGTTCTACAGTTAAACTAAACATGACCACACACACACGCACACACACACGCGCACACACACGCACACACACACACACACACGCACACACACACACACACACACACACACACACACACACACACACACACACACACCACACACACACACACACACACACACACACACACACACACACACACGCACACACACACACACACACACACACACCACACACACACACACACACACACACGCACGCGCACACACACACACACACGCACGCACGCACACACACACATACACGCGCACACACACACATACGCACACACACGCACGCACGCACGCATGCACACACACACACACACAGCAATGCATTACTATAAAGGTGGTTACCAACTAAACATTTATTGACTACAAATGCTGAAATACACAAACTAAAGCTGTTTAGGAGACATTTTCTGATGGAGAACTTCTGAAGCAACCAGATTCCTTGCAGAGGTTTTCTTTAGAATATGAGATTGTTCAGTGACAATACTACATCTGAATTTCAGGCTTTGGGTTATGATAATAATTGCTCTTTTACCAGGAATATTTTTTTCAACCTCCTCCTCTCTCCTCAAATTCCTGCTACAATCCTAATCTGTTTCAGAGCTGGACATACAGTAAATGACCTGTTTCTCCCCGTTAGTGTCACTGTGCTTGATTGTTTACTCTTAAAGCTGCTATCTGTGACGTTGTAAACAAGCTAAGTATCGCTAGTTATTTTACAGAAACACGTCTCGGAGCACTCACCCCTCCCGTCAGGTATAATCAGTAGACCAGCCTTCCTGCGGACATGAGACCATGCCATAGAAACGTTTCCCCAGCTTTTCCTCTTTTCACCTCCAAACATTTTTAGTTTTCTGCTAGATGAAAATTTGTTGTTTTTTTTTTGGGGGGGAAACTGGTATTTTTTCCTAAAATAGAAGAGCTAACAGCTGGCTGTTTCTGTCCTTTTCTCACTTCCGGGATGTTTTACTACAAAATGTGCCCGGGCAGATTAATGGCGGATCCAAGCAGTGTGGAAGTGCGGCAGACAGAAGCCAGATTGTCCAATCTGGCTGAAGTTTTTAGAGAACTGCGGGACAACTACTTTATTGACTTCTTTCGGGGGTTTTTTAATCTCCATAATATATTTATAACTATAATATGTTAGAACATTGTTAAGAGGCTTTAAAAAAACGTTAAAAGCTACATTGTTTACCAAAGCACAGATAGCAGCTTTAATGTGTGGTTTAATAATGAGGTGGTATAAATGTAAACACCATCAGACCTGTAAAGTTAAAAGCAGTTTTGTGCTTTGAGAACTGGGTCTGAATAACTCAAGTCTCTGATGTGACATTGGTTTTCTTACTTTACATTTTGGTTTATTGGGATTTGACTAATTAAGTGTCACAATAAATCACAAATGTATAATAAATGCAGTCATTTTCCAAGGATACTTCATGTTATTTTAGAGAAGAAGCCTCCACTTTACTGTCAGGGATGAAACCTTGTTTGATCAGGTTTGTATTGAGTTGCTGTGAATTGTTTTCTGTACAGAGTGGAGGGCTGCCTTCCCTTCTGCCCCCCTCACATGGTCCTAGATGAGGTCACCAGTCGCTGCGTCCATGTTGAAGACTGTAAGCAGCTCTTAATGTATTTCATGTTATTTAGTTTGATAAAAAAACATTTTTCCTACTGAAGTAGTTTTTATTTGATAGTCTGTACTTTGTAGGCCATATAGAATGAGGAATAGTAGTGCTTCTCCAACACTTTTTTTACTGGCTGATTTCAGGTATTAAGGTTCCAGCTGTTGTGCCACCTGTAACACCACCCTCTCCACCTGTCCAATCCACCACTGCCTCCACCACCATCTCTGTCTCTCCACACACAAGAGACACAGTAAAAGTCACCACCAGTGTTCCTGCTGTGAGCCCCTACACCACCTCACCTAAGTCACCTGACGCTATCCTTCCATCTGTAACTCCAAGAACGCCATCTTCCACAACAGCACCCCCTGCTGTGAGGCCAGAGGTGGTGGAGCCATTGCCTACTGTCAGGGTGACAGAAGCCCCACCTACTACTTTAGCAGACGCAACAAAGAGAGTGACTCAACCAACCAGCTCTACCATCAGCCCGTATAACACCACCACAACCAGGACGAGCAGCAGCCCTGTTGCCACCTCCTCCCCCAAACTGACCCACTCCCCTCAGTCGACCTTCACCACTTCAGCTGGAACCACCACCTCAGCACAAACTACAACACACTCAACAGCTTCCAGCCCAGTCCCTGCGCCGGTTCCAGAAACCTCAGTAGTTACAGACAGAACTACTGTCCCCAGTTCAAGTACTGCTGTGGACACAGGCGCCATCACAAAAACGCCAACTGTGGAGGAGTCAACAACAACAACAACAACACACTTTATTCTGCCTGGTTTTCCAACCACAAGCTCCACGACAGCTCCTCCTGGTCCAGCCTCACCCCCTGTAGATACAGGAACTATGTCTTCACCAACAGTAACTTCAGCAAAAACGACAGAATCATTGAGTCCAGTTTCAGTTTTTACCACCAGTAGAGTAACAACACAGACATCATCACAGCCTGCTACCACAGGAAGGAGATTTTCCGCCATTCCTACAGACCAGACATCTTCCTCTACAGTTTCTGTGTCACCAACAACGACCGCCATCGACCATGCTACACCCACTACAACCTCAATATCTGCCCCAACCTCAACTACTGCAGAACAGCAAGCAACCACAATGAAAGTGACTGAACCTGAATCCCCCACACCTAGACTTTCTCTAGTTTCTACAACAACAGCTGTACCTCTACCTCCAAAGATTACAGACACAGCTTCTACCATGTCTACATCGACAGCCTATACTGGGAGGACCTCCTGGTCTGCAGCTGTGCCAGTAACAGCAAGAACCACCACCACCAGACAGCCAACTTCAGGTCCACTTGTAGTTCCAGAAACTTCTACTGTGCCCTCACACCTTTTGTTCACCACAAAACCTTTCACTGAAACTACCTCTGTACCACCAACAACAACAACAACTCATCCTGTCTTCACTGAGCGGACTTCTGAGCCATGGCGCCCCCCCCATTGGGAGACCTCCTCTACCCCTATCTACAGACCTACAGCAGAGACAACATTAGAGGCCGTCCATGTGGTCACTTCCACTAAAACCACTGAATTTCCCCGCACTCCAGTCACGTCTTCAACATCACCTGCTGCAGCAGCCACCACCACTCAAAAAACAACAGAAATGTCATCTCCAGAAGTTGGAGCCACCACAACCAGGAAGCTGGTTACACCCCCACCTCCACCTGTGCCTGGAACTCCTGAGACACCTTTTACTACTACAGGAGCTCCACCAGTTGTTGTTACCACCACTCTTAGACCAGTCATCATTCAGCCAGTTACAGAGATGACACAACCAGTGATGGACAGAGTGCAAGTATCCACCAAATCTACAACCACTTCATCTCCGTCTTTGTCCCCAGTGCACACAACCACCTCTGCAGCAGCTTCAAACGCAACAACAGTCCTGGAAAAACTCACAACCCGGTATGTGTCCATGTCAAGAGCTACACCCACCACCACATCTACCACCATCACACAGACAACCACCCTCAGAACCACACCCAGAGCTCCTGTAACAACAAGAGTTACTCCCAGAGTTACTTCATCAACCAGGCCGGTTACTTCTAGGGTCACCATGGCAACAAGACCCTCATCTGCAACCACCAAATCTACAACTGTCACAACACCAGCAAGCACAATCAAACAAATTGATGCATCTGCAGCAAGTCCCCATCCAACAACCTTTATAGCTCCAGTGCCAACTCCAGCATCTACAGCGACCCCCACTAGAGAGCCGACCACACCTGAGAGAGCTGCATCAACCACACAGGCTGCTGTACGACCATCTACACCCCAAACACCACCCTATGTGATTGTCTCCACCCTGGAGCCTGGTGTTCCAGCTCCCACTACAACCTCACCTCTATCTGCTACCATGGTTCAAACTACTCATACAAGTCCAGGTGAAACAACACCTTCAGCTTCAAGTTCTCTTCACACACCAGTGGAGACAACAAGCCTCTCAGCAGAACCATCAACATCTGTGATAGAAACACCTATGAGGACTTGCACCGTAGGTTCCCTCATTTTATGGCTTCGTTTGTCTCTTTTCAGCCGTAATTTAAGTTTATTCCATCTCATTTGTGCAGCAAACAATTGATTAATTTCATAAAGAGATGGAAACCTGCAACAAAGCAAACAATTTAACATAAGATATTTCAAACGAGAGGTTTTCTAACATGCTTTACGTTGAGTTCTCTTCATCTGTTTCAGCCAAAGTTATTACAGCTGGATATGATAGTTTTGTATTTTTACCTTTTTTCAGTTTTCGGTGTTGTGTTGTTGTTCTTCCAGCCCCCGTATGCAGAGATTATTGATGAATGCACAAAGTACCTCTGTGTCAACAACCAGCTTGTCCTGTTCAACAAATCCCAGAGCTGCCCCTTCACAGCCGAGCCCCCAAACTGTGGCCTGCTTGGCTTTGCAATTCTAATCAATGGAGACAAGTGCTGCCCTAAATGGGATTGTCCATGTGAGGAAATATAAGAACATAACTGTTAATAAATGTCTTGAATTCCTTTCTCAGATGTATGCAAGTAGCAGACTGTTCCCTATCTATTTGATATTTTCCTGTGTTACAGGTCGATGCTCAATGTTTCCTGATCTGAATGTGATCACGTTTGATGGAAACAGCTTTGCCATCTACAAAGCCGCCTCATATATTGTGACCCAGCTGCTCAATGAGACTCTCAGCGTCCTGGTTCAGGAGTGTCCAGCTGACTCAGAGTCACCGGTAAGAGGCTTCATCCTACACATTCCTCATCATACTCAAACTGTCTGATTTACAAGTGGATTTACTGATTCTGCTTTACTTTCCTAAGCTCATCTGGAATTTCACCAACCTGTGTCTAGTCTCCCTCAACATCACACACAAATCCAACCACGTTGTCATCAACAGACTGCAGAGGAGAGTAAGAGCTGCACTCAGAATATTAACAGAACTAGAATTTAGCTAACTAAAAGGATCTTTTTGACAAATGGAAATTTGTATTTTCTGTCAGCTCTACGTCAACTCTAGGTATGCCAGGCCCCGCTTTAAAAAGTACGGGTTTGAGATCTACGACACGGGCAACATGTACCTGATCCGCAGCCCAGCGGGCCTCAAGGTGCAGTGGTACCACAGCACTGGTATGATGGTGATCGACACTTACAGCCTGAGCAGCAGGCTCCCTACCATGGGTCTCTGTGGTAAGAGCAACGCAAACATTCAGCCTTCTGAAGACAATCTAGTTTTATTATTTACAAACATCTTAAAGAGCATATTTTAAGTTCTTTTTTTTTTTAAATTCTGATAAAACTCTGTCCAAAAATACTATTTGAAATGTTTATTGAGGGTATTTTGTTTTACAATACATTTTTTTAAACCATTTTTCTAGTC
>SSNR01000370.1:76532-111195 GCA_006937965.1 Callopanchax toddi | reverse complement strand
TTTTTTTTTTCATATGTGGACCTGTGACGTCAGCTAAGGGAGCTCCTAGCTAGGTGGCGCTGCTTACAGTGTTGTCAGATGTAGATAAATAAAGTATTTGTAGGATAATTTAACACTCTGTACGATCAATAATCCCATAAATCTGATCATTTGAGCCCTTTGTTGTGTGGAGTTTGTGTAACAGATGCTTGTTTTAATCATTGTGTTAGATTTTTTAAAGCTAAACTACTTTAACATCTCAGACAGGCACCGCTCTAGTCTGCCAGCTGCCTGCTCGCTGTCGGCGATGAGTTGTTAGTTTTAGGTTAGAGCGCTCTTTAATCGAGTCGGTGTGAATTCATTTTAATAAAAAATGCTAAATTATTATATTTATGAATGCCAATCGCCAGTCTGTCAGGACACTGAGTCAACAACGGGACGGCTTCCTTACCGGTACGGTGACTTCTGTTTGGAGACGAAAAACTCCGGCGGTCCTGGTCTAGTCCAGGACTGGATGTGATGGGAGTCCCACTTACCGACGAAAAACATTCAGTGTGGCTCTAAACAGGCGCCGTTACTTCGATCCATTCACCGGAACCGCTGTTAGCACGCAGCAGCTAACAGGAGCTAACGGGGAGACTTGAGTCTCGTTTCCATGCCAGGTTTGGTACGGTTCGTGGTGGGTTCGTGTCCGGTACCGATCAGCGATTTCATGAGAGCATTTCCTTCAGGTGTCTGACCCTTACCTGGCTGGCGGGGTACAGTAAATCCATGCCGCGATGCTCTCCAGAGGGGCTTCCCGTTCCCAGCGGGGCTACCAAGAGGGTCTTCCCGGCGGGGTTTCCAGCCTGACCCGACACTGTTTCAGTCAGCCTCGAACCGTTTAGCTGCATCCTGTGAAACTTTTTATAAACTCTTTCATTTCTTAACAATCCACCTGAACGCAGCTCAATGTTTGGAGCTCTGATGATCAAACCTGGTGCTAAACCTGTGTGTATGTGTGCGTGTGTGTTTGCGTATGTGTGCTTTTTATGGGGGAGGGATGGGAATGGGGTTTATGTGGGGTCATTTTAACTTGTTAAGCACCTTGAGTTACAGTTTTTTTCTGTATGAAAGGCGCTTTATAAATAAAGATTATTATTATTATTATTATTAAACGCTGGTATTTTACCCAGACCCGAGTGAGGAGGTGGGTCACGGTCTACAGCTGGACCGACAGGGTACAGCCTTACAGGACTGATTGTTTTTATCTTTTTTTTTTTTTAATCTTAATAAAATAACTTCTCACTATAGTAATAAAGTAATAAAATAACAGCACTCTGGGGGTTTGTTTTGCTCGTCACAAGTAGTGATAAGTGGATCAGTTTTCTATATAGAGAACGAACGGTCTCCCTGAACTGTCGTCACTTCCGGTTTGGTGAAAAAATTGACAATTCTCACAAAAACAAATCCAAGAGCCTAAATAAGCTGAATTTGTGTAAATTTTTATTCAGAAAAAGTTTCTATTATATTTCTCTAAACATTTGTTTAAGGGAGTGTCTAACTTAAAATATGCTCTTTAAGATTGTAATCTACTTTTATTTTTTAAATGTTCAAACGAAGCCTTAAGTTCTCTGGGGGTGGGCTAAATGTGAAACAATGAACTTAAAACCTCTTTTTTCTTAATGTTTGTCTATTAAATATAATCATTTACATGCCTCTTTGTTCACTGGTCATTAAGGTTCTTTTTGCTGACATATATGGTCAACAGGTAAGTCTTTATTTACCTTTCTCACTTGACATTTTTCAACACATCAAAATAAAAAAAGTAAATAAAGACTTATCTACTGACCATATATGTCAGAAAAAGAAGCTCAATGACCAAAAAAATAAAAAATGATTAAGGTATGAGACCCTGAAACAAACATGCTGTGAAAAATGCTGCAAAATTCTAGCCCTGCTAATGAAGTGTTTGTTATTAACCTTTATTTAGCCAGGAAAGTCCCAGTGAGTACAGAAAGTCTTTTACAAGGGAGTCCTGGGTTACCACCTATAGGGCATGTTGTGATCTGTGGGGGAAACCGGAGTACCCATGCATGGGGAGAACATGCCACTCCACGCAGAAAGGCCGCAGCTGGGATTCGAACCTGCAACCTTCTTGCTGCGAGGCGACAGTGCTAACCACTGCACCACCATGCAGCTAGAGATTCTGCATCATAAGCATCGAAAATTGCAAAAAAACCCAAATTAGACATGTTTCTATTACTGGTATCTGTGCCACTTACCAGAGGCTACAAAGAGGATGTTTTTTTTATTTCCAGTGTGTAAAACACCATGTTCCTACAAATATTTGAAAAAATATTGAATACTGTAGATTTTAGACTTTATTAATCCCTTGTGGGATATTTAAATGTGTCATAGCAGCATACCAAGTAGGCGACACACACACACAGACACACACACACACACACACACACACACACACACACACACACACACACACACACACACACACACACACACACACACACACACACACACACACACACACACACACACACACACACACACACACTTATTAAAATGATTATCAGTACAGGTCATACCACACGATTTCAAAAGCGTTGAATTCACTTTTTCAGTTTCTTTTTGTTTGTTTTTTTTTTACAGTAAAACAATCCTGAAAACAACTGAAACATTTAGTATTTTTAGTCTTGGCAAGATTGGAATTCTAAACTGGAGAATTAGTAGGAAACCTGGATGTTTAAAGTCTCTGTAGTTTGAGGTTCTCCATACGTTCCCAGAGCAAATAGTTTTCTTATGGTTTAAAATTGCATTAATTTATTTTTTGTATTTTTTATTTTAAAAGGGTATAAAACTTGTTATTAAGACACTGTGTCCATCAAAGGGTCTGAACACGGACTCTAAATATCAATAATAATGGATTCGACTCCACTCTAAATCCTTCTGTAAAAGTCAAGGTTTTTAAAGTACTTTATAGTGAAGTACAATGTAAAGACATGACGTTAAAAGGCCTTAGACTGGAGGAGATGGTGCCTATTACCTTAAACATTTGTCACATTCTGACCTCTTTGACCTTTGTCTTCCAACCATCTCAGGTTTCTGTGATGGAGACTTGACCAACGACCTGACTCTGCCTAACGGCACCGTGCTGGGCGTGAGTGAAGATCCAGCCCTGTTCATTGACAGCTGGCAGGTTCCCAACACCACCAGCTACGTGAGCTACAGCCGCCGCCGTGAGCACAACTGCTCCACCAGCGACTGCTCCCGCTGCCTGGCCATGCTGGAGAACCAGGCCTTCACCTCCTGTCACGCCTTCGTACGTTAAACCCCCTCAGACCGGTTTGGTACAGGTTGCTTTAGGATTCCAACTTGGTTCAAACGGCTGCCTGAGACCCAGAGAGAACCAGGACTGTTTCAGTTCTCAATAGAACATAAAGTTATACTGTTTATGTGTGGGATAACTTTATATGACTTGAATAAAGTTGTGCTGCTTGTAGTGGAGCTTATAGAGAAGAAGCTGTTGACTTAAAGAGTACATTAATGCTGGTAGTTTGTTACAGGTTTTCCCTTTGTTTTCAGGTGCCTCCCAGCACATTTTGTGAGGTCTGGGTGAGAGACTCTGAATACGTCAACAATCAGTGTGTAGCTCTGGCTGCATATGTAGCTTCATGCCACAAGTTCAACATCTGCATTGAGTGGAGGAGTCCAGATTACTGCCGTGAGATTTCTGCTTTCAGATATAACATTTACTGCTGGAAGAGATTTGGTGAAAGATTAAAACATTTCTAGAACATCCTCATCGTGTACCTTCATTTGTTAACATTTTAAATCAGATGGTTCTCCTTTAAAAAGGGATTTGTGTCACTGACATGTTAGCTGTTTTCCTTCCTGCAGCCTTTATGTGCCCTGACGTCCTGCAGTACCAGGCCTGTCTACCAGCCTGCACGTCTCAGTCCTGTCCAAACCACGACTTTGACTCCGATCCAGACCAGTGTTCAGGTCTGACTGAGGGCTGCGTGTGCCCAGAGGGAACTCTCCTGCATCGGCCATACTCCGCACTCTGCATCCCCCCTGAAAAATGTGGTAAGACCCCATTTAGCTTTCTCAAAAAATAAAAATTTAGCTAGCTTTTTGAGTTAAAAATGTTGTCCAAATTCCCTTTCATAAAAAAAACCTGTAACTCAAAGTCTCATTTGAAACCTTTGCCTACCTACCTACAAAAAAGATTCTGAAAAAAACTCCCACAACTTTAAATGATACATTTAAAAGTTCATTTTAAAGTGAAATCTGTTGGCTAAAGCGATTGTTTGAATGAACTGTGGCTGTAAAGTTAAATTATTTTTTTGTTCCTTTACGCCCATGTTTGGTTCTGGTTTTAGTGAATTCAGTGTAATTCAGGCGTTTCTATCTAAGCATTTGTGTTTCTGCAGCCTGCACCGACAGCTCCGGCATTCCTCGTGCACATGGTGAGGTCTGGAAAGCCTCTAAGGACGGCTGCTGCATGTACCGCTGCGACAACGACACCATTGTTCCAGTGGAGTACAACTGTTCCAGCACGCCGGCGCCTGTGTGCCACAGAGCAGGCGAGATGATCATCAGCATGGCAGACGACACCAGCTGCTGTCCGTATAAAGTCTGTGGTGAGGCCTAAGAACAGCTGTTACTGCTCAGTTCTAAAGCATTTTAAACAGCAAACCACACTGAATATAAAAAAAACAGATACAGTATAATGTGATCTAATGTGTGACTCTAGTGTGCAACCAAAGTCTGTGTGATCAGCTCCCTCCGGAGTGTAAATATGGAGAGAAGCTGGTGTCGTACTACAGACCGGACTCCTGCTGTCCACAACACATGTGTGGTAAGTTCATGTTTAACTGATTAACACAGATAATACTGATCAAACTCAACACTGGGGTTTGCTTGGTGGTGATTCCTGTCTTACAGCTAATCATTGTTTACCTGTAGACCCAGTAGCACCAGCTGCTTTAGGATTGGAACCAACCCTTCCAGCTAACGAGTAACGAGACATCTGGTAAACGTGTTTTCTGTGATTTTCCCGTTTCAGAGTGCGATCCTGACCTTTGTGAGTCGAGCATTGTTCCCACCTGCAGGGACGACCAGACTCTGATCACCACCAGAGCCGACGGCAGCTGCTGCCTGGCACACATCTGCAGTCAGTCCATCTTCTGTTTGGTGACACGTTCACTATCAGTGAATCACCATCAGGCTTAATAGTGTTAAACTCACTGTGTCTCCTCCAGTGTGCTCCTCCTGTGTGGAGAGGCCTCCATCCTGTCAGGAGGGTGAGGTTCTGACCATCGACAGCAACACCACAGATCGATGCTGCCCTGCCTACCAATGTGGTAAGTACACACACACACACACACTTATTTATTATCATTTGTTCTAACAGAAGCATGGTTTGCCCTATGTAAAAATCTTGTTACTTAACTGGATTTCTTGGTATTTGTGAAAACTTCACTTCTCATCCAAGGAGCTAAATCCATTCAAAATGAAGTATGAGAATTTGGGAGTCTGTGCTTTTTAAAAGGTTATAAAGCTGCAACTATTAGAAGTAACAAATCTTCCAAAATAAATAAAAAGTCCAGTTGCCATTTATTTGAACCTACAAGGATTAGAATACCCTGGATGACTGAACCTTCTGCAGCGTCTTGATATTTCAGTCTAACTGTTTGATTTTCGGATCTGTATTTTGTGTGTGCAGTCTGTGATCCCTACAGGTGTCCTCAGCTGAGCTGTCCTGTTGGGATGTCAGTGGTGTCCATGTCCAGTCCAGATCACTGCTGTCCCAACCAGACGTGTGGTAGGACTCATAACACACATCCTGCTATCTTTAGGATTAAGATCCAACATAAAGATGAGTCTTTGTGTTTTCTGTTATCAGAGTGTTCCTGTGAGAAGATAGCCTCCCCAAAATGTGGCCTGGTATGTCCCGAGCTTTATAATTCAGCCTGTGTACCATAATATCTAATGATGTGTTTTATATCTGAAAAGACTTGACAAACATGTTAAGAAACTTATCATAAACTTCACAAAACCTAAAATGAAAAAAACTATAAATTACTGACCTTGAACCCCACATTGTATCAAGTCAATACAGCCTGCATCTGGCACCGTGTGTCAGATAAATCAGGTGACAGCTTTATATAAACGTCTGTGTCAGATGTTCTTTGTGATGTTACCTTAACATTGACATCTTGATTCTGTCTGTAGGGAGAAGCTGCACAGCTGGACCGAGCCTTTCTGTCCGACCCACAGAACCAGTGTGCCTGTAAAAGATACAAGTGTGGTGAGTTTTCTTAAAAAAAAGGAGACTGAGTCCTACAGCTGCTGCACGTTTGACCTCTTAGAAGTCAATACCCTCAGTTAATAATACAAAACCAAAATAGGAAAAACACCCTTCTTAGTTAGGTCTTTCACATAATAGCTAGTTGTAAAAATGTAACAGGAAAGGGAACTGATTGCCCTCTAGTGTCTGGCTGCAGTACAAGTTTTAAATCTAAAACATTTTTCTGAGTAAACATTAAAAATATACCTCAGGTCATTTCTTCCAGGTGTTGATTTATGAAGTCCTTGTCTTGCTGCTGAGTGTTTAAATAATTACTTTAAAGCGGCACTCCGGAGGATTTCAGCAAGAGAGCAGTTTTTGAATCTAGCGTCCAAAGGCTCCTCCTCAAAACATCTCGACACGCGCGTCCGGTCGCGTGTGCGCGCAGCGCATATACTTCGGACATGAACTGTACAGCTCAATGTGTAGGGTTTAATCACTCACAGTTCACAATCTTATTCCAACAACACTACGAGGGTCTGATGAGCCCTCTCTGTCCCTGCTGCTTCTGATATTAGCTCTGTTAGCACCGAGCTGCTGCTGGACTCTGAAGCTGAACTTGACTCGGCCCTGGATGAACTTTCTGACCAAAATAAACGCATAATCCTGTCAAGCCTTGCCATTCTGTGAGGTGAAAGGTTTAAAAATAAAAATAAACCCGTCTTTATCTGGAGAATGGGTAGGTTTTAGTAGAAATGAGCCGTGAGTCCTCAGTGAACGGCTGAGACGGCAGAGAAACACACGGAGCGTCCTGTACGACAGCGCCCCCTACTGGTACAGGTTTGGTCGATGCGCGTGCATGTTGAGAGAATGCAGAAATTTGAATTTCATTGGCTGAAAAATGTCGGCAGCAAGAAATAATGGAAAGGGGTCTCTAGGAGGAAGGAGGGTCTTCATCAGAATGACAGATGTTGTGGAACTCAACCCATAGATCATAGTTTAGACCTGAAATATCATTTAAAACATTTAGAAAACTTTGATACAGAGAAAAATGCTCCAGAGTGCCGCTTTAAATACATGTCGTCATAGTTGGATACTAGATGAATATATAAACACCTTGATTGAGTGCAGGTGAGTAGGTGATTTTCAGCCTTCCCAACATTCAACAAGTTCTGTATGTAAATAAGATGCTTTGGCTTCGCTTTTCAACCATAACAAAAATCAGGTGGAGACGCTGCATCCAGTCGTTATGAACGCTGATGAGTTCGATTCTTTTTAAGTCATCCCACTTCATGACAACAGTAAACTCATTATTATGTTGAGTGAAACCAGACAATTGTCCAAACATCTAAAACAGCTCAGTGCCAATATTTGTGATCGACTGTGTTTTAAAGTACATTTTATAAACAAATCTGAAGACTGGGCTTAGTTTTTTGGCGTCTTAGTGTGTTTATTNGACTGGTTAAAGACTGGTTAGAGACTGGTTAGAGACTGATTAAAGACTGGTGAATGCCTGGTTAGAGCCTGGTAAATACTGGTTACAGCCTGGTTAGAGACTGGTTAAAGACTGGTTAGAGACTGGTTAAAGACTGGTTAGAGACTGGTTAAAGACTGGTTAGAGACTGGTTAAAGACTGGTTAGAGACTGGTTAAAGACTGGTTAGAGACTGGTTAGAGCTCATTCACATGTAGAGATATTGATTCATAACACCATGATGTCAGAGCTGAGACTTAACCCTTTAAAGTCTGAAATATGAAATTATACAAATTTTTACCATTTAAATAAAATAGTGGCTGGAATTTATGTAACAACTATTATTCTGTATAATTTTATTATGCAGTTATATACCAGTATATATCAGTGATAAATAACTAATGTTGGCCCTTTTGCTTTTAGGACAGATGTGGTTTGATTTTATTTAGGGGTAACAACAACACTCACTCCCTCTGATCTAACAGATCACACACCACTTCATGATATTGCATGAGCCCAGCATTATTTTCAACAGTTAACCAACATGTCTAAAGCTCGATGATTTATTAAAATAAGATGACTTTAGCTTATCACTTTGATGTAAAGGATGTCAGGGGATTCCTTCAGAGAATCACAGACCTTTTGTTTGTATCACAGTTTGTGTTTTGAGTTGTGCTTTACTCGTATTCTGATTGTTTCTGCCGTTTTAGGTTAGATCCATTGATTTTTATTTGTTAACTACTGGTTGTTTTTAAAATCTTGGGTTTCTGTTTCTGATTATTTATATTGCACTTGATCATGGTTGGTCCTCCTTTATTCACTCAGGAACTTACTGTATTATGACTTTATTTCTCAATCTTTACCTGCATTTAAAGTGTTTTAGTTTTCTGTGTCAGACAGTAAACCAACACTGTCTCTATATGTTCATACATCCATCTTACAGTGTTTATTTATCTATTTCTGATGTTGATGTTACTGCAGTCCAGTTCTGGATTATTAAGGTCATTAGATGTTTACTCAGAAGAGGAACATGTATTTACGCTTTAGATTGCATCTAGTAAAAGATAAACAGTCTGTTACGATTTTTACAACTTAAAACAGCCAATGGGAATTAACCTTATAATGCAGCAGCCATTATAAGCCCCTATTATTGCAATTTGCATCCTAAAGAAATTAAAAACCAACTCTACTCATTAACTAGATTCTTTAACTAAACATCTCATTTGGACTTTAGTTTAACAAAAATCCCAGAATCTTTTCCCATGAGGGATTTGGATTAATAATAATAAAGTTACCAGGAACTGGATGCAGTTCTATGGAAGCTGCAGTTTCACATGTCTGTAAAGGCATGATGCAGGACATGTGAAACCATGAGATTAACACCTTTGCAGGAATGCTCTTTCAGATTCATTTCAGTCACTGCAGATGAAATTCTCTGTCTCACATTACTGGACTGGATGTGCTCGTGTTCATCAGTCAGTGTGTGGGGGTTGAAAGAGCCAGGAAACAATAATGAGTGAAATATTCACCACAAACACCAGACTTCAAGGAACAAACCGGAGAAGAGAATTTGTTTTTGACTTATATTGATTTAAATTTGATTTAAAATTAAAAAGCTACATTAGTGAATATAAAGTTAACTCACCTGAGACCGATAGCAGCTGTAACCCTCCGCTGAACAGCGCAGCTCCGGTGAACAGCGCAAGGATATTACGCACGGCCCCAAAGACACCTACTTCCGTAAACACGTATTCACACACGTTGTTTGCACTGTGCGTCATGTCCTTGCGCTGTTCACCGGAGCTGCACCGTTCAGCGGAGGGTTACAGCTGCTCTTTGTCATAAAAGTAGTCCCGAGTTTAAAATAGAACATATAATTCCTTCGTGTTACTTTTTATTTTCCCTTACAGTCGATATGTTTACTGAGGTCACTAGGCCGAATTATTATCACTATTTAGTGAGTTTTAAGGACGTCTTTTCTGGCAATGCTATCTGGTACCATTCACTTACAGTGTTTGATGCTAAGCTAAAGCAAAAAGAGTACTGCCGGATCAGTAAAACAGCTGGGCTGTTTACAAATCGTTTTTGCCCACTTGTCTAACTCTGAGGAATATGGCAATAGACAAAAATAACTTGGCCGTGGAGTGTCCCTTTAAAAGTAGATTTTTGGTCATTTAATCTCTTTAAATGTCAGATTAGAGCTGCGGAAGACTCAAAAATGTTCTCATATAAAAAAGAATCAATCATGGTCAATAAATCTTTAAAGTAACCAGCCAGTAATCCAGAATCCAGCAGCAGCTGTTTGCTGTCAGTAAANTGTATAAGGTACAAAGAGCCTCTCTTATTTAAATATTTAAACAGAAACCAATATCATAAAAACTAAAGTCTTTTTTAACCGGCATGAAAGTAGTTTTTATTGTGAAACAGTTTCAGAAAATGAACTCCACTAAACCACTTTTATATTTCTGAGCTCCAGATCATTTCTGTAACTTGTTCTTAGCAAATTTAATGTATTTTAAAAAATCTATTTTTAGAATTTTAACATATGTAACATTTACATAATAAATTAAACATACAAGTCAATATTTTTATGAAGTTTAGTATTTAAAGTTTTTAGAAAACCAGACAGCTGCTGTCTAACTCCAGCTCAGGAAACAGGGTAGCTGAGTTCAATGTGTTGTAAAAACAAATGCTCTAAATAGTTTTGAAAGTCAACATTCTCAGATGTAGGTCTGAATCATGTAGCTGCAGCAGAGCAGAAGCTGATGTTGTTGATGTTTTCAGCCGGGAAGATCCTGGGTGTCAAACTGCATGAAGTTCGACTGCAGCGACACTCAGTTTGGACCAACGCTCATCACCTACTCCTACAGCTGCCCCCCCTTTAATGAGACGGAGTGTGTGAAGGTCAGACACACACATACTATATATAAACACCTTGATTGAGTGCAGGTGAGTAGGTGATTTTCAGCCTTCCCAACATTCAACAAGTTCTGTATGTAAATAAGATGCTTTGGCTTCGCTTTTCAACCATAACAAAAATCAGGTGGAGAGCTGATGAGTTCGATTCTGTTGCGCCCTGGTCAGGCTCTGGTAGAACACGGAGACGATGGCCTGTGTTACAGTTGGGAGTGCAGCAGCGCGTTCGACCCTGTACCCCGTCAGGAGCCAACATGTCTGTTAGCCTGTCTTTTCTCCATTTTCCATTCATTCTTTTATTGTGTTACGTAGGTCAGCAGTCTTAGGACGTGGCAGGCAAAACTCAGTTTGGACCAACGCTCATCACCTACTCCTACAGCTGCCCCCCCTTTAATGAGACGGAGTGTGTGAAGGTCAGACACACACACACACACACACACACACACACACACACACACACACACACACACACACACACACACACACACACACACACACACACACACACACACACACACACACAGAGTTGGTGTGAATTCATCATTAGAACCATTAAAACAGGTTGTTTATGTCTGTTCTGTGTCGATGGTTCTTCCCTTTGATGTTAGGAGTCTTTTTCTACCAAAATTATTCGAAAAGAAAAGCCCTGGGGAATTATTGCATAGTTTTCACTTTTCAGCAATAATTCAAACCTTTCTGTAAGGTGTGTATTTAACAGTGAAAGGTTTTTTGAACTTCTGGAGTTATAAATGATTATGTTTGGTCAAACTGTTGAAGCAGGAAAGTGATTTATGATGAGTAGCTGTAATGGAGTTTTTAATGACAGTTGATGCTTTCTAAATGGGAGCTCATTAGAGACAGAGATGTTTAAATACCAGCGCCTGCATCTGATGTAGTGGTTGTAGTAGCCACTGATCCGTTATAACATCTACACTGAAAACAGTTCTGGCTGGACTCTGATGGCATTTCTTTGTTCCTGCTTTAACATTTGGACTCCTCTTTGCTCTCAGATTGGTGGAACAGTCGTAAGTTACATGGACGGATGCTGCAAGACGTGTGAGTATCTGATCTGATCTGAGCGTAGCAGCAGTTCTGTAGTTAGTGTAGAGCTGTAGGCTGCAGCTGACACTGAGGAGCTCCTTCACCTGCTGCTCAACATGCTTGAAACATGTTGGCCCTTCAGTCCAAAGTTGTCTGAACTGGGTAACACCTGGATCCCAGATGTTTTCTGCTACATGTGTCTGCTGCTTCTTCAGATTCAAGGCACCTGTCAGTGAGCTTTTCAGTGAATTTAAAGACCAATCTGTTACATTTTCTCACTAAAAAGCAAATGATGACATGCAAGTGGGTTTGTTATTAATGTGCTGCAGCTCACCATCATGTACCGATCTCACCAGGTACTGGATTTCATCTGTTCCCCTTCCCCGTTAGCCCAATGACTCCCACAGTTAACACAAACTGTGAAAGAGGTACCAGAACAACAACAAGGCGTGCTAGTGCCATTGTTGATATTCAACAATGTACTCCCTCAAAAAAAAACTAAAACGTACAGAAACGCCCAAAATCTGACTGCAACCTACACCCGTCTGCAGAAACATCCTCTCAACTGCTGCCTCATTTCAGGTCTTTAGGAAGTAAAAATCAAAATGACTACTCTAATTAAAATGTTATTTGTAGATATTCCACTCATTGTTCCTGAAAACCTTGATTTTTATGACATTTAATTCTTGGAAATATATTGAAAATATATTGCACCATAGGCCAAAAATGAAGTCACACTTGAGAGGACAAGATGTTTTTAGCCCTTTCCCGTCCCTGTGAGTCATTCCAGTGACAGATAAACTCCTCCCATTAGCACTGTCTGGGCAGTGCATTGTTGATTGCCAACAATGTACTGTTGGTAGTAGGCCTGTAGTCGGCCTTAGACGTCTGCATGTGTCCGTAGATTCCCATCCGGTTGGTGTTTGGGGTCTTTTTCATCAAATCAACACATTTTCACTCTCAGCTTGTCACTATCAGCCACAGGTTTACGTCACTGCATGACACTCTTTATTCCTGCATCTCCTTATGACTCCACTGTCTCAAGTTTGAAACCTTCACACTGAAAGATTGTGCCCCCCCCCCAAAAAAAGAAACCCACTATAAAATATATAGAAGACATGTCACCTGTACTAATTAGAAACCAGGTGGATGGAATGCTTCTGCGATGCTGTAAACCTCTGAACAGAACACAGATCATCTTTAGCTTTCTGCTCTGTGTTTGTTTATTTGTGTGCTTTTTTCCAAAATCCTCACATCATATTGATTCATTTGAAACCATTTTCTTTACAGGATAACTGCATGAATATTCTTTTAAAAACATGTATCTAAAACTGAATTTTGCATGTGTGGACTGGTCCAGAGTCTCCCTTCTCCACTTTCGGCTCTCCTTGGTTTAGCAGTGTTGGGTTTTGGAAATGTTTTCTTTATTCCAATGATTTTCCTTTGTTTTTACATTTCTTAAACAGGCAAAGAGGATGGAAAGTCATGTCAGAAGGTGACGGTGAGAATGACGATAAGAAAAAACGACTGCCGCAGTAACAGACCTGTAAGTTGTTTGGTTATTTTAGTCTTACAGCTTTAACCAACCTACAACTTGAAAGTGATACGTCTTATGCACAGTGTGAGTGTCCTGACTTACTATTCTGGGTTTCACAGAAACTCTGGATGGAGTAGTGGATATTTCTCCCTCAGCTGCTCACATTTCTGGTCCTAAAGCTGTAAAACAGCTTATTCAATCTTAAGAGACCTGGAAGCAGCTCAGCAAATAGAAACCTCTATAGGAGAAACATTTGAATGCTGCAGAACACAAAGTGTAGCTGAAACTCAAGTGGTTCCAAATAGTCTCAAGTTCACAGTTTGTTTTCATATCTGATAGAAACAAAGGCAGACGTAGTTGACAGTAATTCATGAGATGTTTCTCAAATCTATTGCAGCTAATTTATAAGTAAAGGTAACCTGGTGTGCTTTTGTGATAAGGTGAAAACCATGCTAATGTCTAAACTCTGTCCTGTAGGTGAACATCGTGTCATGTGATGGAAAGTGTCCATCTGCCAGCATCTACAACTACAACATCAACACATACGCTCGATTCTGCAAGTGCTGCAGGGAAACGGGGCTGCAGCGGCGCTCCGTGCAGCTCTACTGCAGCAGTAACGCCACCTGGATCAGCTACACCATCCAGGAGCCCACCGACTGCTCCTGCCAGTGGTCCTAAGCACTCGACAATCACACACGCACATGCAATAAAAACACACTCAGTGTTCAGAGCTGCAGGATTCAGAAACCAGACGATGAAGAAGAAAAGAAAATTCTGAAGCGGTTTTAGAGTTTTGGGATGTTTGTTCAGATGGGTTCAGAACTCATTAGGATGTTTGAAAAGTTCTTGATTATCACACAAAGTTGTGGTGGTGCCTCTGCTGGCAGGGAGGTAAAATTGCAGAGCAGGAGGACCTGATGCTAAGGAAATAGTGCAGATTTATTTTTAAAACGGTGCTTTTGGATTTTTATCAGTGATCAGTATCTTACCTCAGATATAAATCTTTGTTTTAGAGGAGACGAGTTTACAGACCAGGACCAACGCAGACTCCTGCCTTCCTGAAACAAATCCAGTCTGTAATATTTAACATGTAGTCACTGTTTCTATAGCTGTTTGTTTCACTGCCCAGTTATTCTGAACATGTCTTGTTTCACATGGATCACTACTGGTAACGGACCACAGACCTGCATAGTGAAAATAACCATAAACGTCTATGTAAATCCCAGTCTAATGTAAACGTGATGGATGTGTAAAGGTTTACACTCTGAAAACAGCAGATATCCAGTCTGAAAGTTTGATGAACTGTTAGCTTGTCTCCCCGTCGGCCTGATGTTTCAGAAGGATAAACGATGACGCTCTGATTTAAGAAATGAATTATTGATAACTAAACAGAACACTTAAAAATAACTTCAACTCTTTTTTTCCAGGTAACAAAGATACTTCATAAAGATGAGAAACACGATAGTTTAATAAAACAAATACAATGATATAAATAATGAACAAGACATTAGCATCTTTTACAACATCAGTGTCATTCTGACACAATTCCGAGCACATTTTTCATTAAATAGACAAACAGTTGAAATCCTCCTCTCCCTGGTCAGTTAGGTTTTCATTTATATACAAATAGAAACATAATATTAATGTTTGATCTCAGAACTCTGAACTTGGATCTGGGAATGATGAAGGATACAACACAGGATGATGACATAATGGGCTGCATCTGCATTCAAACGCTGTAACAGCAGTCTCACCAATCGAGGCTGTGCAGCAGTCTGACTGATTCACTGTAAACAGAACAAACACAGGTGTTACTGCAGCTACCAGCACTGTTATGTTTTAGGGCAGGCCTGGTGAGAAACCTCTTAAAAAGTAAAAAAAAAAAAAAAAAATCCTGACGCTGAGAGACAATCCTGTTGAATTTTCTAATTTAGAGTAAATGGAATTCACCAAAAATGACAAGTCAAAGAAAAACCAACAGAAAAAGGAAGTCAAATTTTAATTCTTCAAATGATTTTAATTGTTCTTAATCAGATCGTATTCTCATGAGTGATTTTAATAAACAGTTTAGAGTTTCAGACATTAGATAAACTCATAAACTTCATTTCAGTCACTCAGCTGTTAAAATAACTCAATTTCTGAACAGATTAATTCCAGTTTGTTGGAGACGTTTACTAATATTAGGTAAAGGTTTCCCTGCTCTGCTGTGCTGCCACCTCCCTGCCATCCTAGAGGACAGAAAATGTCAAAAGTTGTTTCCTCAGTTTGTCCTTTAAGAAAACAGCTGAACTGCTTTCACAGAAATGGAAACAGCAGAAATCTTTGTATGAGAAAGGAACAACAGAACAACAGCTCAGTTTCATTATTACTTAAGACGTAGATTTTTACTCAGAATGCCTCATACTGTGCTCATGTTTTTGTATATAACTCATTTCAAGCCTTCTTAAAATTGTTTTCAATATAAAACATTTAGATAGTTCTTTTAGAGAGATGATCAACTGTATATTGTGCGATGTAAACGTTCTATAATCAATAATACTGTGGTGTGACACTGATTGAATCCAGCTGTTTGTTGAGCACTTTATTTATTTATTGGAGTTTGATAAAGCACAAAGTTCTGACCTGTCAGAGACCAAACATGATGCAGAAACCTCATCTGGCTTTTCTCTCGATGACAGAAAACCAATGAGTCTTATAATTGTATTTTATTATCACTGTCACAAACAGGAACACCTGGATTATTGAGTTAAAGTGGATTTGCATCATTTAAGTGTATTTGCTTTTTCAATAAATTTTCCTTTGGAACGTCTGATTTTGCTGGCTGTTACTCTCCACCTGGATGTTCCTGCTCAGATTAGATCAGATCAGGTGGTCTAAAACTGGACCAGGTGACCCAGAGCCTGAAGAGATTTAACTTCCTGACAGTCTGCACTGAGGGCCTGAGAAACCCACATACAGATCACCTATCAGATGGATGCCGAGAAGTTTAAAGTGACGCAGCTGCTGGTTTCACTGCTGACATGCAGCCGTTTGGAATGCAGCCCAGTGCACTCAGCTAACATGTTGCTACTGATCAACAACAACTGACTCGTTCTGGAAGGTACCAGAGTCAGGTCCAGAATAATGAGGGAACCATTAGAACCTGAATGAAGTCATGTTTAGTTTTCATCTCTGCTCCAGTTCACAGAGCATGCTGGGTAAAACCATCAGCTCATGTTCAGCTAGTCGCCTCCAGACTAAAACAAGGGAGTGAATTTATTGTATCTTAACTCTGAAAACGTTTTAGTTTGACAGAAAAGGTGCATTTGAAACAAGAGTTTGGATTTTCTACTTACTCCTAATGTTTTACATTAGCAGCTATATTTTCCTGTCAGTTACATTCATCAGTCCAGCACCTGGGGTGGTGGCCCCACATTTTAGAAAGACCCAACTGCTAAGCCTCCCAGTAAAAGTTTCTCCTGGGTTTTAGAGAGGAGGTGCTGACTGATGGTTGAGTCTCAGACTCAGGAGGAGCACTGGCATTCGTCTGGGCCGAGGAGTAAACCAGATTTTCAGCCTAGCAGAGATCCTGAGGAGGTCAGGAGAACTGTAGTCCAGTCTACATCAGGAAAAGGCTTGTGACTGCGTCCCTGTCATATTTTGTGTAGGAGTGGGTGCTATGAGAGTATGGGGGCTGGGGTCACTTTAATGGCCACTGGTTTCTCTACAACCAAAGCTAGAGCTTTGATCTCCACTAAACACGGTTGAGCTAATTCTCTGTGAATTAGACTTCACCTGGGCTGCCTCTTGTCTTTGAACCTGTTTGTGGTGTTCAGTGAGAGGAAGGTATCTGGGCTCTGTTTTTTAGATGATGTGGTTTTGTTGACTTCTTGAAGCCATGACCATAAATGAGCACTGGAGGAGTTTGCAGCAGAGGCGAGAGCCAGCCCCTATTGGTTTGAGGCCTTGGTTTTGGACCAGTCGGTGGAATGCTCACTCTGGGTTGGGAGTGACTCTTTGCGTCAAATGGAGGAGTTTAAGTATTTTGATGTCTTGTTCATGAGTGATAGTAGGACAGACCAGCAGATGGACAGGACCACTGGTCCTCCACACCAAAAGAGTTAACGGAGGTGGTTCAGGCTTCTGAGGAGGCCTCCTGGTGATCCCAGATTTTCTGGGCCTGCAAAATTTTCTTGGATTTTTCTGCTGAGGCAGACCCAGAAGTAAGTAAGTACATTTTATTTTGATAGCACCTTTCATAGAAATAAATCACAAAGTGCTTCACAAAAGCATCAACATTAAAACATGATTAAAGACAAAGAACAAAAAACATCAAGATAAAATAAGAGACTATTAAAACAAATACAATAATAAAAGACAAAATAATAAAATAATAATAAAATAATTGATTAAAATGTCAAGATAAAATACTATAAAACAAAAATAATATTTGCTACCACTGATCATGTCCCTTTAGCATTTACAGTAAATTGGAGTGATGTTCCTGCAGTTAGCCCTGTGAACACTGGCATAGGTGTAGGGAAAATAGACCGGTCTAATCTATCAGAGAACAACATTATGTTAAACCTGAGTCAGTCTGACAGCTGGCTGGGTAAGATTGAGCTACCAAAACAGGCTGCTGCATGTCATTAATTAATTACATTAATTGCAGACACCCTCAACATGGGGCTGAGTTATGCTCTTTATATGAGAAGGTTGTAGAGTCTCTTCTTGTTTCAAGCAGGTCTCTGTGTAAAAATAAGAGATTTTCTGCTAAACCAGGGTGGAACGATATGTGGAGGAGCTTCATGCTGAGGCTAGAGGAGCCTTTAAGGATTGGGTTGAGGCAGGTTGGCAAAAACATGGCCCTCTCTTTGATCAAAAGAAACAGACGAACGCTAATTTTATATGCATTACGTTTTATAAAAAGGAATGAAGACACACTGAGGTCTGATGCTCTTGCAAGGAAGCAGAAAAACTGTAAAAGATTTCTGGAAGGAAGTCAAAAGGATGAGAGCTTCTAGAACGCCACTGCCAGCAAACATTGATGGTATAAGTGGGTCAGAGAATATTACCCAGATGTGGCAGAGTCTTTATAGTGAGCTTTTTAACTGTGTTAAGAGTAACCCCCCTGTGGTGGATGATATAGATAATACTGAGGATGTGAGGGTCTCTCCTCAGGAGGTCTATGATGCAGTTATGGGCTTAAAGGACATTAAGGCATGTGGTATGGATAATGTTTCTGCAGAGCACCTGAAGCATGCCGGTAGGTGACTCCATCCTCTGCTTGCTATCTGTTTTACAGAGTTTTTAATTCATGGGATTTTACCTGACTCCATTTGATCAGTTATTTTAGTGCCCATTCTGAAAGATAAAGCTGGCAAAATAAGTAGTATAAAGATAACTATCGGCCTATAGCTCTGGCCAGAGTTTTATCTAAGGTAATGGAAAGAATCATTTTAAATAGAATGGAACATTTTATTTTGACCACTGATAATCAGTTTGGTTTTAAATGGAAACATGGCACAGACATGTGTATTTTTGCTTTAAAAGAGATTTTAGATTTTTACAACAGGCATAATTCCACTGTTTTTATGGGTTTTATTGATGCATCAAAGGCCTTTGATTGTGTGAACTATGAAAAGCTGTTTTATAAGTTACAGGACAGGGGGGTTCCTAAGTCCTTAATTAGGATTTTGTCCTTTTGGTACACTCTATGTGTGTGAAATGGGGTAATAGTGTGTCCTCTTAAGGTGTATGCAGATGATCTGGTGATCTTCAGTCCGTACAGTGCTGGCTTTCAACAGCTATTGAGGGTCTGCTCTCAGTATGGGTCAGAGTTTGACATGATGCCAAGAAGAGCAACCGTTTAATCATGAGAAGTAAGGAGGACAGTAAACTGGTATTTCCAGACTTCTTTTTATCAGGTGTGGTTCTTAAAGAATGTACTGTTGTTAAATATCTGGGACACCACATATCTGCTGATCTGACAGATGATGTGGATATCTACAGACAGTGTAGTCTACTGTATGCACAGGCTAACACTCTGGTATGTAGGTTTCGATGTGTTCTGTACCTGTAAAAACTGCTCTGTTTAAAGCATACTGTACCCCTATGTACACTGCCCATCTATGGAGGCACTTTAAGAAAAGCACCATGAGAAAACTTACTGTTGCATATAATGACGGCCTGAGGATGATGCTGAGAATGCCGAGATGGTGCAGTGCGAGCAAAATGTGTGTTGATGTGAGTGTGCCTACAGGTCAGGCAGTATGACAGAACCTCATGTACAGCTGTATGTGTAGGTTAATGGACTCTAAGGACAGCATAGTCCTGTCTCTGACAAACCTCACACAGAGTTCTGTGATTTTCTATTCCAGTTTGTGGAATTATTGGCCTTTTAACCTATATGTGAGTTTGTAAGAGTTTTTTTTTATTCATTTTACATATTTTACCTATTCTACTTATTTATGTTTTTATTATCACCCTTTTTATATGGACCTCTTTGTTTTTAATAAAGTGATTGAATTGAATTGAATTAATAAAACAAATTAAAAATATAAAAAACACATAATCATCAACATACAAATAGTGATGGTTAAACACCAGTGAAAGAAAGTAAAAGATTGAGTTAAGAGCCATTTTAATAATTGGGTCTTCAGCTGCTTTTTAAAGGTGTCTAAACTGTTGATACAGACAGAACCTCCTGGAGGGATATGTATCCTCTGGTCAGAGAATGATAACAGCTTCTATCATAGCTACAAAAACCCCCTCAAGCAAAAAAAAAAAAAAAAAAAAAAGGGTGAATTTACTTCCAGGTCCTTTATGTAGTGGTGAGATCTGAACAACCTGGCAATTAGTTTTACTTTTTATGTTTATTTGTTGTATTTATTTCAAAAGAGAGAATGTAGCTCAATACCTGCCATAGCAGGTTACAGCTTTAAGCTGATTCACATCTGATCATTTCCTGTTCTGTTTTTGTCAGCATTATGATCCAACAAAGAGACTAAAAACACAGAAATGAGAGCTAGAGGATGTTCCAGTCCGTCTCTGTTCGGTTTCTGATCCTTCAGATGAGCAGCAGCCATCATGGCTAAAATGTCATGTTGTTGCAGAACGGTGACTCAGCAGCAGCCATCTGAAGATGTTCTGAGAATCCATCCGTTGATCAGCTGTGATGACATTTTGTTTCAGAAATCTACTTTGAATGAATGAATAATTAAATAGATGATTTAGACTTCAATAGAAATTCCTGTGAATAATTTGCAGAACAAGTATTGGTCCAAAACAACAACAAAATGTTCCTACTTGAGGCACTTATAGCATACAGCTTGTAAAATGACTTGTGAAAAATGATTTAGAAATCAGCTCATGGTTAATGATGCAACAACTAGACATCAAGGTTCTGATCTAGATCTGAAATCTAAAGAAACACATTAAAAAAACCTTCAAAACTCCTGCTTGAGACTTTGAAAGACCAGAAGAAGGTTTGGGTTCCGACTTCCTTTTTGATGTCTTTAGACAAACATCAACGCTGAAACCTGATTCATTATTTAAGCTTGAAGAACAGAAAACATTTGACTTTCACTTGTCATTTTTTTCTGATCTTTTTTCACTTTTTCCTGCAGCTGTTTGCTTCACACAAATGAGTCGAAAAAAGAAAAGTCAGGTAAAATGTGTAGTTTAAAGGTTAAAAAAGTAGAAACATTAATAAATTAAGTCAGGTTCTACTGGGATAGATCTGACACGGAGACTCGATGATCTGAATATTTTAGGGTTTATGTCGTCAGCTCTCTGTTAATACTCGCCATTCCAAAGACTGTCGGTCAGTCAGCCAGAGGGACGTGTTCGGTGGGTCCAGACTCTGTGACTTCAGTGGAAAAACGGCTGTCAATTTGATGAGCTTAAAGCAGCTGCAGAAACACACACACACACACACACACACACACACACACACACACACACACACACACACACACACACACACACACACACACACACACACACACACACACACACACAGCGCTCGAACAGCCGGTGTGTGTGAGAGTTCATGTTTCAGGAATACTGTGCCGATTCATAGTACTGTGAAAAAAGTATTGTATCATCTTTACATTTAACTTGTGAGCAGGCAGGATTTTGTGTATTTTCTGCGTGTGGTCTGTCAGTAAGTCTCCAGCCCTCCTGAGGATGGTTCTGACTCTTTCTGAGAGCCGTAGGTTGGTGAACAGTCATTCAGGACATGAGAGGGGACTGGATTCATTTATTTTTAAAGATATATTGCTTCTCATCCAAAGTTTTTTGAGTAAAGCCCTCCATAAGTGTTCCTCGGCTCTTGGAAAACATTTCTGATCATTCTTTTCACTCCTCTGTCTGACGTCACCTGATCATAATGGTGAAATGATGTTCTGGCCCCAACAAACCTCCCTTACTGATCGATCCCAGCCAAAGAGCGTTTTGTTTTCTCATGTTTAATACTTTTGCCTAGTGTCATTCCATATGATTACACATAACTTCATACACGAACGTTGTTTTCTTTGCATCTGTGGACGGGATTGGTCGTTTCTGACATCCAGTGAGAATTTTAAATCAATAGAACTTTTAGAAATAGATTTACTTAGAAATTTGGTGATGTGTTCAATGCTGTTAATAATTCATGAAAATACATTAAAAAACCCTTAAAGGATGAGGTTCTGTTGGAGAGGTTCTGGTTCTGTTGTCCTTGGCTCCTGTTTAGGGTTTAGTGCTCTGGATTTGTTGTACTACCAGATCACATGTGGACCTGGTCTCTGGTTACATCTGTTCTTCATATCGGATTCCTTTACTGTTCATACAGACTCTGGGTTATCTTTTCCATTGTTTTCTTTAGATCATTAGTTTGGGTTTGTTAAATGTTCACCACCTGTTGTTTGTTAATCCTGCATTTGTCTGTTTTAAAACTAAAATCTGTGACAGTTAAAAGGTCTAAAAATATTGTAATCGCACAGTCTTAGAGAGACTTTACATATGTCTCACTCGGAGTTCGAGTGTCTTTATAACTGCTGTCACCAAAAAGCAAGGAATAATATTTGTGTGTGTTTGTGTGTGTGTGTGTGTGTGTGTGTGTGTGTGTGTGTGTGTGTGTGTGTGTGTGTGTGTGTGAGAGAGAGAGAGAGAGAGAGAGACAGACAGAGAGAGAGAGATTGTACTTGCAAAAAAGATAAAAGAAAAATGTCAGTTTTAAGCAACTTTTAGAATAGAATGACTTTATTGATCTCACAGTGGGGAAATTCACTTGTCACAGCAGCATACACATGAGAATAAAAAGTAAGTGCGGTAAATGACACACACTAATTTCACATGATGACACAGAGACAATATAAGAGGATGAGATAAAATACAGATGTGAATTTACAGGGCTGTACAGAAATCCAAAAACTTACAAAAACATTCCTTTGAAAGCTGTTAAGTAGAAGAACTGGACTGAAAATGAACAAAAACTCATGTTCGCTGATGTTCACATGAACAACCTTCAGGTAGTCTGTAGAACAAAAAAACTATACAAACATTAGTAGCTAATGAGAAAACTTTACCTTGTTATCTGCTTTTCTGTGTCATCTTCAGTAGGTAAGTCTAGACTGTCCTCTCCCTGACTACCTCTACCAGCTCCTCCGGTGGGACCCCAGGATGTTCCCAGGCCAGCCTGGACATGTACTTCCTCCAGGATGTCCTGGGTCAACCAGGGGCCTCCTGTTAGCAAGACATGCCTGAAACACCTGCCTTGTGAAGCGTCCAGGAGGCATCCTGACCAGATGTCCGAAACACCTCAAATGTGGAGGCGCAGCGGTTCTAGTCCAAGTCCCATAAAGGTTATGAACAGAACCGGTGACAAAGGCCAGCCCTGGCAGAGTTCAATGCTCACCAGGAACAGGTCTGACTTACTGGCTATGGACCAATCTCACGCTCCTCTGGTACAGGGACTGAATGGCCCTTAACAAAAGACCATTAGCCTTCTCCAGATCCAAAAACACATGTGGATTGGATGGGCAAACCCCCCTGACACCTCCATCACTAAGAGTAAAGAGCTGGTCCACAGTTCAACAGCCAGGACAAAAACCATAAAAATGTCGACCACCACCCTGCCACTGCCCCCCGATGACCACACTATGTTGCAGAGATGTGTCAGCTACAACATCCATAGCACTGAGATAGATAGATGAGCCTTGAGTTAGAAAATAATAGAATTATTCCTGTGATGTTTGATGAGTCTTGAAATACGAGATTAACATTTTTGTGATGATTAATGTTAAATGGTAGATAAAAATGTAAAAACAGGACTCCACAAGTATAATTACTGACTTGGATTTTGCAAAAAATTATTTTCATGGAGGTGTGGGACCAAATAAAAACACTCTTTAGCTAGCCTACAGGAATGGAAAAGCACTGAATTACATTGATTTAGAGACACTTTAGCTTTTAAACTTATTAAAGCAGGAGACTGGTCTGCATTAAATTTATCTTCTTTTTATGTATTTGTTGTCCTGAATATAATTTATATTTCTTCTGAGGGATAAAGTTGCAGCATAGAAAAAAAACCTGCTCACTTTGCAAACTTCTTGCAGCTTAATGGGAAGTCACCAAGTTAAATTTAGCAGCTCATGAAATCTAAGACACACGTACCCTTCTAGCTGAGGTGAGCAAAGGTCCCACTCTGGTAGATCAGCGACTCACAAACCTCATTCTGACTTTGGAACGATTTCACAAATGATGGCAGCAGAAAAAACTGCAGAGGAGTCACTCAAGTATCTGATCGATAGTATTTAATAGCATCAAATTAAAAGATAGAAAATTAGATTAAACCAAGGGATTAGAGCTGAAAGTCGACGTCAACAAGGATCAAGTAAACAAGTCAACAATGCAGAGAGTATTTCCTATTATTCAGTTATAAACATAACTAAGTTAGCTCAGCTCTCAGTCACAGCACATAACTCCCTAAAATATAAATGGCAGAAGTCAAAATAAGATCCTGACTGCTCATAACCAATCCTCAGAACTCCCCTTTAAATAAACCTGAAGTATTTTATGTGACAGTTTCTTTTGAAACTGTTTTTCTTTAGTATTTTGTTGCACAATAAAATCCCTTCCACTGATCAGCTGTTTTGCTCTTGTTCCATCTCTCTATCTTCCTCTGACTAATTTAGCTCCTACTGATATTTTCTAATCTGCTCATAAAATGATCAAATGGTAAAAAGTCCTCACTTCTACAGCATCATCCAGGCTCTGCAATGAGACGTTCACCCACACAGTGTTTTGATTATTGATAAATAGACTGCATTTTATAAGGCATGGACTACAAGTGCTTTACACTACAGTCAGTCAGTCAGTCAGTCAGTCAGTCATCCATTCACATGCTGTAGCCACAGAAGTGAAACTGCATTACACCGGACCCTCAGACCAGCAGCAGCAGGTGATGTGGGTGAAGAGTCTTTGCCCAAGAATACAACAACAACATAACCCAGTCAACATGATTATTAAATACTTATACTCTTCTTTCACTCATCAGTTTATTGGAGGATTAGTATTTGCCAAGTACCTTCTGCAGGTCTGAGGATCAAACCCCCGACCCTCTGGTGAAAATCACCCTAACCCCTAACATGCAGATTAACTTTGTTTCCAAACCTCACTCTGTTTTTCTGCCTACAGGTGATTAGATGAATGATGAATGAGCAGGACTCATTCATCAGAAATGTCCAGACATTTCAAGACTATATAGAGTCAAAATCTTCAAGTTTTTAAAAATGATTTAAATTTTTTTTTACCGGTATTTATTTTTTAAATTGGTTTTATTGTGATTTATATGTAGTTGTCTCGTCTCGTCTTCTTCCTCTTATCCGGGTCCGGGTCGCGGGGGCAGCATCCCAATTAGGGAGTCCCAGACGGTCCTCTCCCCAGCCCCTTCTACCAGCTCCTCCGGCAGGATCCCAAGGCGCTCCAGGGCCAAACCAGAGATATATTTTCTCCAGCGTGTCCTGGGTCGACCCGGGGGCCTCCTGCCGGCAGGACATGCCTGAAACACCTCCCTGGGGAGGCGTCCAGGGGGCATCCTAACAAGATATATGAACCACCTCAGCTGGCTCCTCTCGACATGGAGGAGCAGCGGCTCTACTCTGAGTCTTTCCCGAATGTCTGAGCTCCTCACCCTATCCCTAAGGCTGAGCCCGGCCACCCTGCGGAGAAAACTCATTTCAGCCGCTTTTATCCGTGATCTCGTTCTTTCGGTCATTACCCAAAGCTCATGACCATAGGTGAGGATTGGGAGGTAGATCGACCGGTAAATTGAGAGCCTTGCTTTCCGACTCAGCTCCTTCTTCACCACAACAGACCAGTTCAGCGTCCGCATCACTGCTGACGCTGCCCCAATCCGCCTGTCGATCTCCCGCTCCCTCCTTCCCTCACTAGTGAACAAGACCCCGAGGTACTTGAACTCCTCCACTTGAGGCAGGACCTCTCTCCCGACCCGGAGTTGGCACGCCACCTTTTTCCAACCGAGAACCATGGCCTGAGATTTGGAGGTGCTGATCCTCATCCCAGCCGCTTCACACTCGGCTGCGAACCTCCCCAGCAAGAGCTGAAGGTCAGAGCCTGATGAAGCTAGGAGGACCACATCATCTGCAAAAAGCAGAGACGAGATTCTCCTGTCACCAAACTCAACACCCTCCACACCACGGCTGCGTCTAGAAATCCTGTCCATAAAGGTTATGAACAGGACTGGTGACAAAGGGCAGCCCTGGCGGAGTCCAACCCTCACTGGGAACAGGTCCGACTTACTGCCGGCTATGTGGACCATTACCTCTCTAGCAACAGCACAAACACTGTCTCATAAAAGTGATGAGCTTTAAGGATACTTGTCATAACTTTTGCTCATACTTCTGGGAAAAGGTTTGATTTTAAGTTCAGTGACTCATTCATGATCATTTCTCCCTGGTTCTTCAGACTGAGACCCCTCTGACTGCAGACCTTACTGATCACAACTCAAAACCCCAGTAACAGAGCTCTGTGACTCGGAGGACTGGAGATCTTTTCTGTCAATATAAACCAAATATTTGATCTTCATTTATTTATCCAAAACTTTAAGCAAGTGACAAATATCCTAATCAGCATTTTGTGATGAGTGGGAGGAAACCTACATGCATGAGGAGCAAACTCCACGCAGGGAGGCTGCAGCCAGGAGTCGAACCTTCTACCTTCTTTCTTCTTGTTGTTAACATGAAAAAACCCAGTTTTCTGATATACACTGGTTTGACTAAAACTTTAAAAAAAATAAAATGATCTTATAATAAGCTGCGAGAACTAAATCTGAACAGGAGGCTTGGCTTTTCCTGCCGGAATAAATGAAACCTGAGCACCTGGATTTGCCTCCTTCTCAGGCTAATAACTCTGCATCTCAGTGAGATATTAAAGCTCACAGGCTCAGACTCAACTTGGAGCTGGAGCTGGTCCCAAAGGCTTTGGACGTCTGGACCAGCAGCCAATCAAAGACCAGGAACAGAAACAGAGTTAAGTTTTGGAGCTGACATTTTGGATGCTTGGCAGCTGTTGTGAGCCAGCATGACCAACAATATACACCTAGATGGAGTTTATCTTACATCACTTGAGCTGATGAGTTATTTCTGCCTTTTCTTGAGCTAAATATTTTTACTTTCCCCCCATTAGATTCATTTTAACAACAAATCAACACAAAAGGAGGAGATCTGAGTGTTTTTACATAATAAAACAGAAACCTCTGACTGACCTGCTGATGTTTCTTTATGTACCTGTGTGATGTGTGTTAACAGTCTTTCAGACAATTCACGCCTCTAATCAAAACACCTCACCAGGACTCCAGTTGAATACAGAAGAGCAAACACCTCCTCAAAAGGGGGTAGAAGGAGGTGTGTCACAGACAGAGGAAGATAAACACATATATAAGATTCTCTCTCCTTTACTTCATACAGAATTGATAAAGCTACTCGGATGAGCAGTCAAATGTCTTTAAAGAACTAAATAAGTCCAGTTGCCTTTATTTAAAACCCTTTTTTGGAATATCATGACCTGGATGACTGAGAACCTTCACCAGCATGTTAACAGTCTTTGTCTCTTGTCTCTAAGATAAATCGACTCAACCAGTAATAATAAAGACACCTTGACCTTTTACTTTATTTAGTCTTGTCCCAGATTTGTGTCTTTGTCACTGAGAAATTCTCTCACTCCACCCAAATTCCACATAATCTTTATCTCACATACATGACTGAGAAAAACACTCCCCAGCCCTTACTTCTTCATTTCACACCATCAGATCATGCACTGGTTTTACGTGTGGGAGCTGTGCAGATGGTGTTCATGCAACTTAGCTCTGAGTCTGTCAGATATGAGATGTAGAAATCCTTTATTTGTTGCTAGAAAGTGTCATGCTTACAAATGAAAAATTGTGCAACATTTCTTACTTAGCTTAAAGATGATTGCAGTTAAGGAATGCAAATCACCTGCTGCCTGGATCCTTTTAGGTTGAGAAAAAACATTTTTGCTATTTTGGTCACATCGTTTTTTTTAAAAAGTGCAGTATTTTGATATTCTGTAAGATCTTGTGTAATAACTTGTATTAAAGTCTGTAAAACTGACTGAGTTGTAGGTTTGTGTTCACTAACATTGTAGTGACCAGGTTGACTCAAAAAAGTACACAGCTGTAGTTATACATGTAATAATTACTTAGTACCGTAGGATACTTTTAAAATTACTTCTAATGGTTCATGAGATATTTTGCTATAAAGTTTTTGTTATACTTTCTTTTAAGTAAAGTTCTTGTGCAACGTGTAGACCTCAGAATATGTTTTGTGAATGACTCTCAGCTACTAAGACATCAAATTCTAGCTCAAGATCTGTAAAGCGGACAGAGTCGTAGCCATTTCTGTGGCAGCTTTCTTGAATTAGACTGACTCCACTGCAGCCTCATCAGGTTAAAACTCAATTTAACCTGAACTTACTAAAGTTAACTGCTGTTGTTTTTCATCAAAATTGAAAAAAAAAAACAAAAAAAAAACTAACAAACAATAAATCTCAGGCTTTGTTACATTTCATGGAGACATCCATGAAGCCTCAATCTGAGGGGACACGTTGGGACAAGCAGAAAGGGGCGGGGTCTGCCAGACCTGGACGTGAATTCCAGATGGATTTTCCCTAACGCCCCCCAGTGAATCCCCCCAGGTTTACAACTCACATTAACAGTCAAAAAGCTTACTGTTACAGATCCAGGTGTTGTTCACTAGTCTGGATTCTCAGTGGAAGGATGATGATATTTTGGTTTTATTACCCTTCAAATAATATCCAAACTGCATCTGATGCTTTAATTCAAACAGAATCAGAACTGATTCATACAGATCTGATACAACTTTAAAGATTTGTCTATAAAGAAAGAATATTTCATAACAGAAAGAGAGGATTCTTTTCCTCACTCAACATTAAAGTGAATCTATAAAAAGTAACAAGTATAAAAGTACAGCAGTGGTTAAAATGAGGTGACTTTAAACTCTGAATTGATTGATATAAAACCAACTAAAGATGTCAGAAAGTCCAGATTGAAGATCAACTGTAAACTAGAGAAAGTCAGTGGATTGAGGTTGTGGAGGAAACAGCTGTGTGAGGTGGCGTTAGACAGGTGCATGTAGAGCAGCCAGGAATCTCTGCTTCCTGTTTTATGATGCGGTTATTGACCTCTAGCCGAGGTGAGACGGACACAACTAACTGCTCTGAGAGGTTGTGTCGAACCTGCTGAGGCAAACAGCTTAACCACTGTGTTGGTGTTACTGATGAGGTCTAAAGAGACGGACATGAGAATCCTTCCTCCTGTCTCATTCTATGACTAAGGAAATGATAATATTTACACAATTACAGCAAAATAAGTCTCTGCTCTCTCCATTTCAACACTTTTTATTCCAGTACAATGCTTCAGAGAGCCCAGAGTCCTTGTTCATGCTAGGAGGAACACAAAGAGGGACCATGTTAGCGTGTAGAGGATAAACTGAATGTGACAGATGAACGACAGGTGGGAGGCAGCCTGGAAAACAGAGACCAAGTGTGATGGTTGGGTCAGAGTGAAACAGAATTTACTAAGTGAAACGAGGTGAAGCTAACAGACGGCAAATATATAAATACATCAGATCTAATCAAAGTGACAGCTTACCAAGACTGGCTGAAATGCATTTTAAAAGAAAAAACAAATCACACAAAATCCTAAACCAGACTCTAACATCATGAACATCATGTCACGCTCCACAGAGCTCTGATTCTGAGCAGTTCGGCTCATTTTAATGGACTTTCATTTCCTTGTAGTTTTCTGGTCTCATCTGACTGTCTGGTTCCTGTTTGGTGCTTTATTATTGTGAGTATGATATAAACATGGACAGTTATGAGTGAAATAAACATTAATATTAATAAATAAACATGTTGAGCCATTCAGGAAGTATTAGAAATAGTACACAAAATACTCTTTTTTTAGAAAATCTGTTCTAAATTTTACAAATTTACTTTACCTCTGAACAAAGTAAAGCTGCCAGGTTTTAAAAAATCTTTCACACTTTCTCATGCCAATGACCTGTGGACAACACATGCGGGTGGCATGTAGCTCAGTTGGTAGAGTGGCCGGTCTGGTAACCAAAGGGTCGGCGGTTCGATCCCCAGCTCCTTTCTATTCCATTGCCATTGTGTCCTTGGGCAAGACACTTCACCCAACTTGCCTGTGTATGAACGTTGGTGGTGGTCAGAAGGGCCGATGGCCCAGAATGGTAGCCTAACTTGTGTCAGACTGCCCCAGGCCAGCTGTGACTACAGACGTCTGTCGTAGTTTACCACCACCAAAGTGTGAATTGGTGCATGAATGAATAATGGAGCTTTGGGTGTCCTGACAGGTGCTATATAAATCCATTCTTATTATCAGAACAGATTTACTACACAACAAGAAGAGTCCTAGATGCTGCTGTGTAGTTCACTTTATTGACTTTATGGAACGACATAACAGAGCAACAGATTTTACACACAGGGAGACAAGAAAACCATCAAAAAGAGATTTGAAAAAGGGGGAGAGAATGGGAACAACAAAACAAACTATTTATATAAACAACACATAAAACTGTGCACAGAGAATAATTCATTCTTGCCTATTTTGTATATAATTTAATGTATAACGTAGCATTTTAGGAGACTAGCAAGACACTACCTCAGTTCAGATCTAAAACTGCTACAACCTGAGAGAGTGTGTTTGAAACACCATCAGTTTGTTGTGTTCCAGGCAGCTCACTAACCTCCATCGTTCAGTTTCTCAAGTGAGTTCTTCTGGTGAAGAGCCTCTCCTACCAGCCTGTCACTACTCTGGATGTTGTGTAATTGTAACCAGTGTCAGTGACTCATATTCTTGGTATTATAAGTACAGTGCATACAGTAAGTGAGCTGTGTAACAACAGAGAGGTCTTAGCTGCATGCCAGCATGCTGCAGCAGCAGCTGCTCCCTCTGGCCTCAAGTCAATTAGCTCCAGTTGCTCAAACGTGACTCCGCCATCACTTTCTGAGTCTGACAGCAGTTTGAAACTAGATTATTGTTTAATTGTCATTGTTCCTGAAAGTTATGAATTTTCTGTGTTTTGTAATAAAAAGCTCAGAGTCACCGTCAGAGATGACAGAACGTTTCTTCACTTCAGTCTGAGTAACTTTACATTGATGTTGAACTGAAATCAGATAGGTGCCTCTAGTTTTCACCTAAAAATACGTCAGAGGATAAAATACAGCTTCATTTAGTTTTCAAGCTTTCTGAAAGTTTCCTGATCATTTTGAAAGTCTGATTTATAAACATAAAACAACATGTCAGCTCTCCAATCTTGAGTCTGGAGAACAGATCATGTCATGTTCTCACTTCTTCCAGAGGTCAAAGGGCAAGTCGGTTCAACCTGTTCCTGCTGAGACAAACTCATCAGGTCCCTTCCTGCAGAGGGGACGAGCGTCCAGCTCTCCGTTCCTCTTTGTGACTCCAGATGTCATCTGATGGTGGAGCTCCTGTCATCAGGAGCTCTGAAGACTCCTCCTCCTGAGGAGTTCTAAACAACTATTAAACGTCTAAGAATGATCAATCTCTTTTTGGTTAAAAAATATAATCTATAACTTTAACCTTTTAAAAATAAGGATTTATTTGATTTTGTTGTTATTTTGTAATAAAAATACAGAAACTATTGTATTGTATTGCCTGTAATGGAAGGTCATGGCTGTTGATAATGCCCATCTCTCTCTCTCTCTCTCTCTCTCTCTCTCTGTCTGTCTCTCTCTCTCTCTCTCTCTGTCTGTCTCTCTCCTCTCTCTCTCTCTGTCTGTCTCTCTCTGTCTCTCTGTCTGTCTCTCTCCTCTCCGTCTCTCTCTCTCCTCTCTCTCTCTCTCTCTCTCTCTCTCTCTCTCTCTCTCTCTCTCTGTGTGTGTTGTAGCAAAATTTTTGATTTTTATAAATTCACCAATGAATGAATTCAATGATTTTTATGAAAATCACTGGATAAACATTACATCATTTTAGAACTAACTAACCTAAAGTATAAATCCATAACTGGTTAGAGACTGGTTAGAGACTGGTTAGAGACAGGTTAGAGCCCGGTTAGAGACTGGTTAGAGCCCTGTTAGAGCCCGGTTAGAGACTGGTTAGAGACTGGTTAGAGCCTGGTCAGAGATTGGTTAGAGACTGGTTAGAGACTGGTTAGAGCCAGGTTAGAGCCAGGTTAGAGACTGGATAGAGACAGGGTAGAGCCTGGTTAGAGCCAGGTTAGAGACTGGATAGAGACTGGATAGAGACTGATTAGAGCCTGGATAGAGACTAGTCAAAGCATGGATAAAGACTGGTTAGAGCCTGGATAGAGACTGGTAAGGGACTGATTAGAGACTGGTTAGAGCCTGGATAAAGACTGGTTAGGTACTGGTTAGAGCCTGGATAGTGACTGGTTTGAGAATAGTTAGAGCCAGGATAGAGCCTGGTTAAAGACTGGTTAGAGACTGGTTAAAGACTGGTTAGAGCCTGGTTAAAGACTGGTTAGAGACTGGTTAGAGCCTGGTTAAAGACTGGTTAGAGACTGGTTAAAGACTGGTTAGAGACTGGTTAAAGACTGGTTAGAGCCTGGTTAAAGACTGGTTAGAGACAGGTTAGAGCCTGGTTAAAGACTGGTTAGAGACTGGTTAGAGACTGATTAAAGACTGGTTAAAGCCTGGTTAGAGCCTGGTAAATACTGGTTACAGCCTGGTTAGAGACTGGTTAAAGACTGGTTAGAGACTGGTTAAAGACTGGTTAGAGACTGGTTAAAGACTGGTTAGAGACTGGTTAGAGCTCATTCACATGTAGAGATATTGATTCATAACACCATGATGTCAGAGCTGAGACTTAACCCTTTAAAGTCTGAAATATGAAATTATACAAATTTTTACCATTTAAATAAAATAGTGGCTGGAATTTATGTAACAACTATTATTCTGTATAATTTTATTATGCAGTTATATACCAGTATATATCAGTGATAAATAACTAATGTTGGCCCTTTTGCTTTTAGGACAGATGTGGTTTGATTTTATTTAGGGGTAACAACAACACTCACTCCCTCTGATCTAACAGATCACACACCACTTCATGATATTGCATGAGCCCAGCATTATTTTCAACAGTTAACCAACATGTCTAAAGCTCGATGATTTATTAAAATAAGATGACTTTAGCTTATCACTTTGATGTAAAGGATGTCAGGGGATTCCTTCAGAGAATCACAGATCTTTTGTTTGTATCACAGTTTGTGTTTTGAGTTGTGCTTTACTCGTATTCTGATTGTTTCTGCCGTTTTAGGTTAGATCCATTGATTTTTATTTGTTAACTACTGGTTGTTTTTAAAATCTTGGGTTTCTGTTTCTGATTATTTATATTGCACTTGATCATGGTTGGTCCTCCTTTATTCACTCAGGAACTTACTGTATTATGACTTTATTTCTCAATCATTACCTGCATTTAAAGTGTTTTAGTTTTCTGTGTCAGACAGTAAACCAACACTGTCTCTATATGTTCATACATCCATCTTACAGTGTAAGTAAGTAAGTAAGTAAGTAAAGTTTATTTATATAGCACCTTTCACAGAAAAAATCACAAAGTGCTTCACAGAAAACAGAATCAAACATGATAAAACAAATAAAATCAATAAAACAAACAAAATATCATTACAAATCAAAATCATTAAACAACAACAAGAGAACATAAAAGAGTTATTTAAAAGCAGTTTTGAATAATTGGGTCTTCAGCTGCTTTTTAAAGGAGTCCAGACTGTCTATACAGCGTAAAACTAAAGGAAGGTCATTCCAAAGTCGCGGTGCAACAGACTGGAAGGAGCGATCACCTCGACTTTTAAATCTGGTCCTTGGAACTGTTAGGAGATTCTGGTCTGTGGACCTGAGAGCTCGGGTTGGAGCGTACGGCTTTATCAGTTCAGTAACATAAAGAGGAGCTTGACCATGTAGGGCCCTGAAAGTTAGAGTCAGGATTTTAAAATGAACTCTACATTTAACAGGTAACCAGTGCAGAGACTTCAGAATAGGAGTGATGTGATCTTTCCTGTTTGCTCCAGTGAGGAGCCTCGCTGCAGAGTTCTGGACCAGCTGAAGGCCATAAAGGGCTTTTTGGTTCAAACATGTGAAAAGTGTGTTACAGTAATCTAGACGGGAGGAGATNCGGTTAGAGCCCGGTTAGAGACTGGTTAGAGACTGGTTAGAGCCTGGTCAGAGATTGGTTAGAGACTGGTTAGAGCCTGGTTAAAGACTGGTTAGAGACTGGTTAAAGACTGGTTAGAGACTGGTTAAAGACTGGTTAGAGCCTGGTTAAAGACTGGTTAGAGACAGGTTAGAACCTGGTTAAAGACTGGTTAGAGACTGGTTAGAGACTGATTAAAGACTGGTTAAAGCCTGGTTAGAGCCTGGTAAATACTGGTTACAGCCTGGTTAGAGCTTGGTTAAAGACTGGTTAAAGACTGGTTAGAGACTGATTAAAAACTGGTGAAAGCCTGGTTAGAGCCTGGTAAATACTGGTTACAGCCTGGTTAAAGACTGGTTAGAGACTGATTAAAGACTGGTTAAAGACTGGTTAGAGACTGATTAAAGACTGGTGAAAGCCTGGTTAGAGCCTGGTAAATACTGGTGAAAGCCTGGTTAAAGACTGGTTAGAGACTGGTTAGAGACTGGTTAAAGACTGGTTAGAGACTGGTTAAAGACTGGTTAAAGACTGGTTAGAGACTGGTTAGAGACTGATTAAAGACTGGTGAATGCCTGGTTAGAGCCTGGTAAATACTGGTTACAGCCTGGTTAGAGACTGGTTAAAGACTGGTTAGAGACTGGTTAAAGACTGGTTAGAGACTGGTTAAAGACTGGTTAGAGACTGGTTA
>SSNR01000370.1:0-76487 GCA_006937965.1 Callopanchax toddi | reverse complement strand
TTCAAGAGACATTGATTGGTCGAAAATAACACCCAGATTCCTCAGGTTTGACTTTACAGCAGAACTTAAATGTCCAATATGTTGACTGATCAGAGGGACCATCCTATCAGGGGCAACAATCAGACATTCAGTCTTTTCAGGGTTTAACTGAAGGAAGTTCTTTTCTAACCAGTTAGTAATAGCTGACAGACACTCCAGTAGTTCAGACAGTTTGTAGAACTCTGAGTCCTTGAAGGAGCAGTACAGCTGAATGTCATCTGCATAAAGGTGGTAGGAGACATTGTGACATCTACTAATGATCTGTCCAAGAGGATGGAGATATAGTAAAAACAGGAGTGGACCCAGAACAGAGCCTTGGGGTACCCCACAGAACAGATCTGTAGTATCTGACATGATGTTGTTTATATGGACACTGAAACTTCTGTTTGAGAGGTACGATCTGAACCAGTCTAAAACTGTTCCAGAGATCCCCACCAGGTCACGGAGTCTGTTCACTAAGGTGCTGTGATCAACAGTGTCAAAAGCTGCAGAAAGGTCCAACAGAACTAAGACTGTAAACTCCCCGGAGTCTGCTGCCATCATGATGTCACTGGATACTTTGAGTAAAGCTGTTTCTGTTGAATGTTTTTTACGGAAACCAGATTGGAATTTATCAAAAATGTTGTGTTGTTCCAGAAAAGAGACCAGCTGATCAGCCACAACTCTTTCTAAGAGTTTAGAGATATAGCTCAGTTTGGAAATGGGCCTGTAGTTATTTGGCTGAGAGGAGTCCAGACTGGGTTTTTTAAGGATGGGTTCAATAACAGCGTGTTTAAAGATGGAGGGGACGGAGCCGGTTTGGAGGGATAGATTGATAAAATCAACAATGCATGGGCCAACTAGGTCAAAAGCTTTAAGAAGCAAAGAGGTTGGGAGAATATCAACTGGGCTTGAAGTTGGCTTCATGTTTTTAAGAATGAGACAGATGTTTTGAAAATGAACAGGTGTGAAGAAGGACCAGGTATGGGAAGGAGGAGGGTGGATGGGAGAACAGGGAGCAGATGGGGTTGAGAAACCTGACCTGATGTTTCTAATTTTGTTGTCAAAGAATGAAAGGAAGTTGTTACAATCAGACCTTGAGAACACAGGGATTTGGGGCGTTTTAGGTGAAACTATCTGATTGATCGTGTCAAACAGAACTTTGGAGTTTTTATTTGAGGAAATTAGTTGAGAGAAGTAAACAGCTCTGGAGTTTTTAACCATTTCATTTAAAGATGTTATCAATTCCTTAAGGTACAGTCGGTGAATTTCCATTTTTGTTGATTTCCAAAGCCTCTCAGCTTTACGGCATGTCCTTCTGAGATTATAAATATGTTCGTTCATCCAGGGACTGTTCCTTCTATGAGATACCACTGTTTGTTTAACTGGAGCTACTTTATCTAAGATAGTAGAACACTGCTGATTAAATGACTGGATGAAGGACATTGCATCTTCACCATGAACTAAGTTTCTATCAAACATTGCAGAAAAACCATCAGCTGCTGACTGATTAATGATGCGTCTTTCTGAACTCAGTTTTTGAGGGACAGGATCAACGTTAGACTGAATCTTAAAGAAAAAATCTTAAAGTGTTTATTTATCTATTTCTGATGTTGATGTTACTGCAGTCCAGTTCTGGATTATTAAGGTCATTAGATGTTTACTCAGAAGAGGAACATGTATTTACGCTTTAGATTGCATCTAGTAAAAGATAAACAGTCTGTTACGATTTTTACAACTTAAAACAGCCAATGGGAATTAACCTTATAATGCAGCAGCCATTATAAGCCCCTATTATTGCAATTTGCATCCTAAAGAAATTAAAAACCAACTCTACTCATTAACTAGATTCTTTAACTAAACATCTCATTTGGACTTTAGTTTAACAAAAATCCCAGAATCTTTTCCCATGAGGGATTTGGATTAATAATAATAAAGTTACCAGGAACTGGATGCAGTTCTATGGAAGCTGCAGTTTCACATGTCTGTAAAGGCATGATGCAGGACATGTGAAACCATGAGATTAACACCTTTGCAGGAATGCTCTTTCAGATTCATTTCAGTCACTGCAGATGAAATTCTCTGTCTCACATTACTGGACTGGATGTGCTCGTGTTCATCAGTCAGTGTGTGGGGGTTGAAAGAGCCAGGAAACAATAATGAGTGAAATATTCACCACAAACACCAGACTTCAAGGAACAAACCGGAGAAGAGAATTTGTTTTTGACTTATATTGATTTAAATTTGATTTAAAATTAAAAAGCTACATTAGTGAATATAAAGTTAACTCACCTGAGACCGATAGCAGCTGTAACCCTCCGCTGAACAGCGCAGCTCCGGTGAACAGCGCAAGGATATTACGCACGGCCCCAAAGACACCTACTTCCGTAAACACGTATTCACACACGTTGTTCGCACTGTGCGTCATGTCCTTGCGCTGTTCACCGGAGCTGCACCGTTCAGCGGAGGGTTACAGCTGCTCTTTGTCATAAAAGTAGTCCCGAGTTTAAAAAAGAACATATAATTCCTTCGTGTTACTTTTTATTTTCCCTTACAGTCGATATGTTTACTGAGGTCACTAGGCCGAATTATTATCACTATTTAGTGAGTTTTAAGGACGTCTTTTCTGGCAATGCTATCTGGTACCATTCACTTACAGTGTTTGATGCTAAGCTAAAGCAAAAAGAGTACTGCCGGATCAGTAAAACAGCTGGGCTGTTTACAAATCGTTTTTGCCCACTTGTCTAACTCTGAGGAATATGGCAATAGACAAAAATAACTTCGCGGTGGAGTGTCCCTTTAAAAGTAGATTTTTGGTCATTTAATCTCTTTAAATGTCAGATTAGAGCTGCGGAAGACTCAAAAATGTTCTCATATAAAAAAGAATCAATCATGGTCAATAAATCTTTAAAGTAACCAGCCAGTAATCCAGAATCCAGCAGCAGCTGTTTGCTGTCAGTAAAGACCACGACGACGATGATGATGATGATGATGATGATGATGATGATGATGATGATGATGATGATGATGATGATGACGATGATGATGATGATGATGATGATGATGATGATGGAAAATAGTTTTTGTCTGACACTCAGGTCTCACTTTCACTGACAGACACAGTGAGGAAGAGAAGCTTGGTCTTCCTCACATTAGAGGCCTGATGAGTTGGGGATGCTACATCTCCTCAGCAGGAGATCAGACTGAAACACAACAAATACATCCCGAGGGACACGCCCCCTAGTGGCTGGCTGCAGGACTACTTTTAAGCCCCGCCCCCTCTATGTAAGTGAATGGAACGTTTTCTAATAGTTTAGTTGTATCTGGTTATTTAAAGCTTAGATATATGATTGTGCATGGGTGAGGAGTTTCAGTGCATGGCTGCATAAATTCAACATGTGAACAAGATAATAGGATTCAACTTTTTACAACAAAAATAGGTAGAGACACTTGGCTCATCTTTATCTGTGTCGATGGTTTTAATTCCCATAACTTTACTTCTGTTTGGAGGTTTGAGGAAACTTTCAAAACGCAAACAAAACCCATGATTATAATCATAATTATATTATGATTATAATCATAATTCATGATTATAATTATATTATGATTATAATGATATATAAGAAGAAAAGAGCAATAATAGGTTACCACCAGCAGTGGTTCATAAAGCTAAATATACAGACCTGGGGAAATTATGAACAGCACATGTACTTTTTAAAGTATAATATTATATTTCCAGATCGTGTTCCAGGTCAAGGAGACACACAATATTTAAGACAGAAAGTTAGAGAACACATACGAGTCAGAGATGTTCAACAGAAGGAGTAAAACTATGGAGTAACTTGGACATTCAAATAAAGGCATAAAAGAGTCAAACGTTTAAGAAAATGTCCATCAAAAAGAACGATTGTTTGTAAACCAGTACATTACTTTTGTGTACTTGTATGAATTCATGTTCATTATTGTTAACTGTGATCGTTATCCTGTGATGGACTAGCGACCCGTCCAGGGTGTCCCCCGACTCTCGTCCCTTGACCTCTGGGAATAGGCGCCAGCTCCCCTGTGACCCTCTATGGAGGATAAGGCAGGCATAGAAAATGGATGGATGGATGATATTCATTATCTCATTTGTTAAAAGGTAGTTTTGTGTGACCTGTTGACTTAGGAAGTATAAATGATTCTATAAATGTTTGGTTAGGAGGCGTGTAAAAGCTGGCTTCAGCTGACACATTTAGGATTTTCTGGTTGTTGGTTTATTGTGATTAAAACACCAATAAAAATAATAATAAAAAATTCTCTTAAACCTGAGACTATTTAGGTAGAATGATGTGTTTGTGTTTTTAAAACTTTCATGTGGAACACCTCTGGATTAATAAGCAGGTCACATGACTTAATGAGTGAATACGACTTCATCCAGCCTTTCTGATCAGAACTGACTTCAGCTGATTGTTTTGTACTTTGTTGTTTCATTGTGGTAAATATTTAAATAAGGGACTAGCTACACTGTCTGGACTAAACATGCTCTAAATGTAACTGTAGATACTAAGTTAGGGTGATGACTAAAGGCTAAAATAATCAGTTCTTATGTGATATTTTAGACATTAAAGGGACTAGATTACTGTCATAACCTCATGATTAATATTAACAGTTGGCATGTCTTTATGTTGCTGCATACCCTCATGATTTTCAGATTTAAAGCGATTTTTTGCATTATTTTTTAAATTCCTCTTCATGTCTGGATTCCGTTTGTTCTGATAAAGCAGGTAAAAAGTTCATGAAAATAAAAATGAAAAGTTTGTCATTCTAAAAAACATCATAAAACAGAAAAAAATGTATGGTTATATGAGCAACTAGTTCATGTTTTTAGTCTATGGTTAAAACCCTGCATGCTCACACAGACAGGAAGGCTGCTTATTATTAGATTCATAGCTTAACTTTCCAGCCTGAATTCTCAATGGGGAGAGCAGGAGACCTAAATGTTCTTTTTAAAATGATTATTAGTATTTAGATTAATAAAAACATTGGAAGTTGATGAATCTGGATTACAGAACTTTAGTGTTTTTGATCACGTTTGACCACTCAGTGGATCAAAGTGTAAATGTTCAGAATTACACTCAACAGCTTGATTTGTGGAAATGGACTTGACTTTTATTGCTTCCTCTTTGAGTTTCAACACACACACACACACACACACACACACACACACACACACACACACACACACACACACACACACACACACACACACACACCATTGGTCACTTGGTTCATGGCCCCGCCTCCACACTGACTGCTTTATAAAGCCAGAAGCAGCCCAGTGAGGGAGGTTAGGCTGACTGACCCTTAAACCTTTCTGTCACCTGTCTTCAGGTCAGATGAGTTTGGAATTACAGATAGACGACACGCTATCATAATCCTCTTCTAAAGGTTTCTAATATTAGAGGAATTTGTTTTTAAATACTGATTTTTTTTACTGCGCTGTTGCTCTCAGGGAGTCGTTCGATGGATTTGTCAGATTTTCCCTTCCCTCTCTCGTCCACTGATGACCTCTATGACCCCTGCTTCAGCACCAGTGACTTGAACTTTTTTGATGACTTGGATGCCCGGTTGTCACACAACGGCCTGCTGAAGTCAGAGGACCACCTTCATCACCACGTCCCAACAGCAGAGGAGGAGGACCAGCATGTGCGGGCCCCTGGGGGCCTCCACCAGGCAGGCCACTGCCTGCTGTGGGCCTGCAAGGCCTGCAAAAGAAAGACAACACATGCAGATCGGAGGAAAGCTGCCACAATGCGAGAGAGGCGGCGGCTCAGTAAAGTCAACGATGCTTTTGAAACTTTGAAAAGATGCACAGCTTCCAATCCCAACCAGCGGCTCCCTAAGGTGGAGATCCTACGCAACGCCATCAGCTACATCGAGTCTCTGCAGGCGCTGCTGCGGGCCGGTCAGAACGACAGCTTTTACCCGCCGCTGGAGCACTACGGCGGGGAGTCCGACTCCCCCAGCACCCAGTCCAACTGCTCAGACGGCACGGTGAGTCCAGGAACAGCTGAAGGTTCATGTGCTGCTCATGAAATGTGAGGAATGTGACGGCAGATTTATTTTTGGCCTCAGTGATTAATTTGGACAAATGGAACCTTTAAAATGAACCCCAGTGGATTTCAAATGTTTTGCCCTTAAACATAAAATCAGCAAATTTTTAGCTTTTAGTTAAAAAATAAATGTTTTGTCATTTTGTTTTAGTGTTGCAGAAATACTACTAAAAATATTTTCAAAATCAAAACTAACAAAAATGTTCCTTGAAGCAGAAGTTATTTGTTTCAGAGGGAGCTGCCTGATTTATCTTAGGCCCTTTGCAGATGGTGAACGTTACTGTAAGCATCAGAATCAAACAAAAGGTATCTTTATCACCAGAAAAATGTAGAACTTTACCTATAAAATGAAAGAGAAACCCCACTTTTTAATACTTATATAATATTAACATACAGTATATATGGAAAGAAATAAAATGAGTTTTTAAAACCACCAAACCTCACTGCAGACAGGAAACTCCTACAGTTACTTAATGAAAAACATTTTATAAGAACATGGATTCATAGTTTTTATTTATTTATTTATTTATTTTGCCTTATTTACACATTTTTATTTTAAATCTAAACCAAATATTTTTTTATATCATTTCAATTAAAAATATATTTTTTAAAGGAAATATTTGGACCTGATCTCACAAACTACTGATATAAAATTTAAGTATTTTTTTTTACAGTGTAAATCATAAAAATAGAAATTCTGTTTGATTTGTTAGAATGAATGAAACACAGTGACAGTGTGTATGAGGAGAGTACAGCTTCCGTTTTTAGCTCTTGTTATTGTTTTGTTTTTGTTTGCAGGCGGATTTCATCTCTCCGTGTTCGACCAGAAGTGAAAACAGTGACTCGTCATATGTCAAACAAACAGACGGTGAGTTGATTTAGTTTCATTGTTTCTCCATCAGGATGTGTCTTCTTTTCTCTTTGATCAGATTCTCAGTCACTATTATTCTACATGTATTCAAATACATATTTTAACATTGACAGCAGATCTGATGGACAAAGCTTTTCCACTGATTTTAAATTTCATAAGATCAGCTTGACTTTTCCCTAAATAAAACTGATCATTTCATTTGAATTTCATCTGAAACTGATGATTCAAAATGGTTTGCTGTTTCATTCTACATGCTGTTATATTATTTTGACAGGTCCAGGTTTTCAGTTCCTCTCATTAAAGCAGCACTCCGGAGGATTTCATCAGGAGAGCAGTTTTTGAATCTAGCGTCCAAAGCCTCCTCCTCAAAACATCTCGACACGCGCATCCGGTCGCGTGTGCGCGCGTGCACGCGGCGCATATACTTCGGACATGAACTGTACAGCTCAATGTGTAGGGTTTAATCACTCACAGTTCACAATCTTATTCCAACACTACGAGGGTCTGATGAGCCCTCTCTGTCCCTGCTGCTTCTGATATTAGCTCTGTTAGCAGAGAGCTGCTGCTGGACTCTGAAGCTGAACTTGACTCGGCCCTGGATGAACTTTCTGACCAAAATAAACGCATAATCCTGTCAAGCCTTGCCATTCTGTGAGGTGAAAGGTTTAAAAATAAAAATAAATCCATCTTTATCTGGGGAATGGGTAGGTTTTAGTAGAAATGAGCCGTGAGGCTGAGACGCAAACAGAGAAACACACGGAGCGTCCTGTACGACAGCGCCCCCTACTGGTACAGGTTTGGTCGATGCGCGTGCATGTTGAGAGAATGCAGACATTTGAATTTCATTGGCTGAAAAATGTCGGCGGCAAGAAATAATGGAAAGGGGTCTCTAGTAGGGATGGGAATTGATAAGATTTTTACGATTCCGATTCCATTTTCGATTCTGTGTAACGATTCAATTCTTTATCGATTCTCATTTGGAAAAAAAGAGAACAAACAGATCTATTAGCTTCAAGCTGGTTTATATCTTATCTTTGAGTAAGATACAAGTTTAGAAGTAAGATGATGACCTTATACATCCAACAGTGAGGTCTTAAGAAAACCAGGGCCTAAGGTCACAGGGTGCCCAGAAAAAAAAGTTTCTAAGTATAAAATAATAATAAAATATTATTTTGTAGAAATTACATAAAATACAACATAAATTATTCTGTGCAATTCCACAAGAATGTAACATTTCAACTCTCTTTTTAAAAAGGATCTGAGCTGAACACACAAATTACATCAGCCAGCAACAAATACAACTCAAGTTAAGTTTAATGGAATTGTGCAATTTTGCAACCATCAACTATGGAAAATTAACAATTCTTCTGCAGAAAAATGAGCATATCTGCTTTTTCAGGAAGGATACCTGATCTTTCTGGACTTATTGTGTCTCCAGCTGTGGAGAACACCCTCTCAGACAGGTAGGGCTGGGCGTTATGAGGAAATATTTCATCTGGACGATAGAAAATGTCTACCGTCAGATAAAAAGCTCTATCGTTTAAGCTACGATAGAAGTTTTACAGCATAATGCACTTTACGGGATGTTCATGAACGCACCGCGCAGCAACACATAAACAAACATGGAGGCAGACGGTAGTGGACGCGTTTTAGACCAGAGTCAACAGGATAACCAGCTAACCCAAACCGAGGAGCTTATACCTAAAAGAGGGACAACTTCTGTCTCATGGATGTGGTTTAAATATAAAAAGACCGACGTGGACCAGACAACAGCTGTTTGTAAAGTTTGCCGACTCCCGGTCCCAACAACGGACTCTGACGCCACTAATATATTTTATCACCTGCACAAAAACCAAGTCGAAGAATACAGAGACAGTCAAAGAGCAAAAGCAGCGTCGAGTGTTGGAGTAAGAGCTCAGAATAAACTCCAGACACTGATACAGGTTTTTACCTGCAGAACGTCATGTAGCTGCCAGCTGAGTGGAATGGAAGGAAGGAGGAGGTTACTGCTGCTGTTACCAGGTACATCCACAAAGATATGGCTCTAATCTACGTGAGTTTAGTGACTCGTGGTGACGTAGTCGCGCCGACTGGAATTTATTTTATTTTATTTTTTGCGCCGACTGGAATCGATAAGGGAATCATTAGCAAAAATGGCAAACGATTCCAAGGGATTGAAACACTGGGAACCGGTTCTCATTAAGAACCGGTTTTCGATTCCCATCCCTAGTCTCTAGGAGGAAGGAGGGTCTTCATCAGAATGACAGATGTTGTGGAACTCAACCCATAGATCATAGTTTAGACCTGAAATATCATTTAAAACATTTAGAAAACTTTGATACAGAGAAAAATGCTCCAGAGAGCCGCTTTAATGAACACTCATAAATGGATAAACTTTACATTTTTTTTCAGTTTTTCAGTGACTCTGGGTGCTTTATAACAGATTATTTCCCCTTTTACATTTTTAAATAAAACATAAATGAAAGAAATCCAATAAATAATTTAACACTTGCTAAGCTACAAAATCATGGCAGACCAGCATCTACGTATTATGAGCCAGGTAGAGGAAAATAAATCAAAATAAAATGAGCTCCCCCTAGTGGCTGGTTTCAGGATAGGTTTAATGTCCCACCACCTCCATGTAAACAAATGAGACCTGACAAAACTAAAAATATTGTGAGAATTTTTGAAAAGTGTTTAAAGTTTTGTCTACGTAGGTCTTCTCTTGCTGCTGCATGTTCAAACTTTTATTTTATAATAGTTTGAAATAGTTATTTGATGTTTAAAGACATGATTTTGTCTATGTGGGTGAAAAGGTGGATCCAAAACGACAACATGACAGCGCCTGAAACAGGATATCATGGCTTCACTTTTCAACAACAGAAAACGATGTTTTGTCCATCATTATTTACAGGCTTTGATTTAAACACAAGATAACACTGATGGAATTATCCTAAAACAAATTTAAAAAATAAAATTTCTCATGTAGTCTCTTCAGTGCAGACGTGAGTCCAAAGTGAAAAGAACTGCTGACATTGTTTTTGTTGTTTTGGGTTTTGGAGTTGGCTCATGCTAAAGACATAACACATGCTAAGTTAAAGCAGCAATCTGGAGGATTTCATCAGGAGAGCAGTTTTTGAATCTAGCGTCCAAAGGCTCCTCCTCAAAACATCTCGACACGCGCGTCCGGTCACGTGTGCGCGCGTGCACACGGCGCATATATGTTGTGGGCATAAGCTGTACAGCTCAATGTGTAGGGTTTAATCACTCACAGTTCACAATCTTATTCCAACAATACTACGAGGGTCTGATGAGCCCTCTCTGTCCCTGCTGCTTCTGATATTAGCTCTGTTAGCAGAGAGCTGCTGCTGGACTCTGAAGCTGAACTTGACTCGGCCCTGGATGAATTTTCTGACCAAAAATAAACGCGTAACCCTGTCAAGCCTTGCCATTCTGTGAGGTGAAAGGTTTAAAAATAAAAATAAATCCATCTTTAGCTGGGGAATGGGTAGGTTTTTAGTAGAAATGAGCTGTGAGGCTGAGACGCAAACAGAGAAACACACGGAGCATCCTGTATGACAGCGCCCCCTACTGGTACAGGTTTGTTCGATGCGCGTGAATGTTGAGAGAATGCAGAAATTTGAATTTCATTGGCTAAAAAATGTCGGTGGCGAGAAATAATGGAAAGGGGTCTCTAGGAGGAAGGAGGGTCTTCATCAGAATGACAGATGTTGTGGAACTCAACCCATAGATCATAGTTTAGACCTGAAATATCATTTAAAACATTTAGAAAACTTTGATACAGAGAAAAATGCTCCAGATTGCTGCTTTAAGCCGGGCATAGACTGTGCAATTTTTGCACCGATTTCCTGCTTTGCGACTATTTCATACTCGTGCCAAGTTTCAGCATATCGTGCATTGGTGTTCGTGTAGTATACAATAAGTAGCGAGAAGCGATTTTACACCTCACAAGGAGCTCCCGATCAGCGATCGTACGTTCGCTGGAAAATCTAACGTGTTTGATATTCTCGTATAGCTCCTCATGGCTTCTCCTCAAGGAGGACCCAGAATTTCACACACTGTGCACGCGCCAACCTGAAAGTAGTAGAAGAAGAAGAAGGAGACAAAGAATGAGAAGAAGAAGAAGAATGTCTCCTCACTTCCGGAGTTTCTTTGTCTGCTCTTCTGCTTCTTCTACCTCTCCACATTTCCGCATTCAAAGGCCCGATGTGTTGTGTAGCATGTACAGTGTGAGCAGTCAGCTCGCGTCAGAGCATCGGGTTGTATAGTGTGAGAACATGACTCGTGAGCTTTGACCGATTGAACCCTGCAATGTAATCGTTCACTTTGCGCAGGAGCTCGGAGCCACGACTGAAAATATCCCACAGTGTATGCCTGGCTTTAGCTGCAACATTGGAATTTCCCCTAAAATCTCAGTTCGTCCAGCTGCAGAGAGAAACACCAGAAAAATACAAATCTCTTTCTCTCTCTGGGAACTGTTGTTTAAAGGCACACTAAGTAACTTTTTCATACGTTAAAATCTTTTTCTTGAGCCAGTATGTGCTAATATGACCCTTTACAGGGTTAATGAAAAGTCACTCAGCCCCCTTTGCTGCTTGGATCCAGAATACCTCACTTGGAACTTCAGAGTCTCTGGTCCGGTGTCCTGAAGTCTCACAAAGTCACATATCTCATGAGAAGCAGTGACACTTTATGGTAATCCATGTTTTCACCTCAGAACCTGCTCAGGACAGACGGGCTGAAGACTCAGACATCATATAGATGAGCTATAAGATCTATTGTTTTGTGTTCATCATGGTGGAGCCTCCAAAGAAACAAAGAAAACCTTTATCTGATGAATGAAAACACTGGCACACGGGGGACAGTTCGTTTTTAACGACAGTGATTTAAAATGGACACTAGGGGGTGCTAAAAACAGACCAAAAGTGCTTAGTGTGCCTTTAACAGAATTCTATTTCTCTTGCCTCCATTTCTTGACCTGTTTCTTTCCTGACTCTAACGTTGAGCAGACTAACTGTTCTGGTTTGTTCTCCACAGACGGCAGCAGCAGTAAAACGTCGCTCATTTCCAGTTTGGACTGCCTGTCCAGCATCGTGGAGCGCATCAGCACAGACCCAAGTGTGGGCCCCACAGGAGACAGCGTGGTCCCCCGGGGCCCCGGATCGCCTCACAACAGCCCTGCTGTCTCCACGTCACCTGCTGATCCAAACAGCATCTATGAACTGACCTCAACCTGAGGAGGACTCATTTTTCACCTAAACAAACTGATGACAGATCCCTGAAGGAAGGGAACACCAAATTATTCCTGAATGCTGAAGAAAGTCACTGAAATAAGAACTTCTAGATGTATTTTCTTGTGTTTTTGTTGTGGATGAAGAAAGTTTTCCTAAAGTTTGAGTCGCGTTTTTCAGTTTCCAGCTGATAAAATGAAAGCTGCTGTTAGTTTCTTACATCCCAGCAGATTTTAGGAGAGGACGTTTTCCACGCTGATTCCTGCTGATCATCACTGAGGACCATTTATTACATCTGCTGACTGTTCATCTAATGTCAGATCACAGTTAAAGGTTTGCTGTAAATGTTTGTATCATATTTAAAAGTTGATGAAATCCTAAAAAAATAAATATTTATATTCTGATTTATTTTTCCTAGTAGATTTATGGTTTTTGTGTTTCCTAACATTTAATTGTTGTTTTTATTTATTTCTTTAGTGGTATATTTATTTACCCTTCAGCACACGTAAACTTTGAAGGTTTTGACCTCCTATGTTGGTCAGCTTACTGAAGAGTTGATGTACACATTCAGAGCCAACATTAGTGTTATATAAAACAAAATGATAACCCAGTGGTCACTTTTTAGATCTGTTGATGAAAACACCTGCCTCTTTATTCACACCACATTGTTATTACCTGTATAATACAGTTTTGGTCAAGCTTGCAGATTTCTTAAAAACTTTTTCACTGCAACCAGCAGCGTGCTCAGGCTGATAAAAGTAACATTAAATTAAATGGATGGAAGCAGAAAACAAAGACAAGGCCTTTAGTTTACACTTTGTTTATTGACGCTATGTTTATCCTGAAACCATTAAAGAAGCAGGAACTAAGACATCCAATGGAGCCGTCATTGAGCCTCCGGTGAACTTTGACCTCCGTGTCTGCTCACTTCCTGCGGCGTGAGGCGGCTCCTTTCTTGCTGCTGCAAAACGTAAAGAGCAAAAACAAACTCAGAACTAAACACTAACAGCAGCTTTAGAAACAAACAGGAAGGAAACGTTTTTGTAGGTGAGCAGCGCCCTCTGGTGGTGTACTTTCCAATAGACTACAAGGAGTCTCTCGCTTTCTCTGTGTCCTTGTTTTGTTTGTTTGTCTCAGTTTAGTTTATCTGCCTGTGTATATATATATACACAGACCAAAGGGGCGGTTTTTAACCTCTCAGTGTGCTGTGTATTTTTAGTCTATGATCAAGTGTTCTTATGTGTTTCTATAACTTTCCGTTGAGTGAATGTACTTTTGTGTTAGTGTCATGTGACAGGTTTATGAGGTCAACTACAGCCTCACTAATCCTGTCTGAATTTATAAGTTGATGCTGTTTTCTGTAGTTGTGTTTTCATCCTGGCGTTCATGACTCACTGTTTCTGCAGCTCGTCGATGCGGTTTCTGAGAGAGATGACCTGAAAGAAACACAGCAGTCTGATTTATCTGTAAACAGGTAGAAATTATTTATACTTTCTGTTATCTTCTTCCTCTCTGACTCATCAGAGCGATTAATCCCAGAAAAGACAATATTTCAATGTATCTCTTTTATGCAGGAACTACTATGGTCTGTTTGTTATTATTGGTCACTGTTTGGTAAATCTTGTACAGGAAATATTCAATAAAATGATCAGTGTGTCACTGACTTGTTGCATAATCTGCCTGATACAAAGAATATCATTTCCACCTTAATAACAAGGACATTTAAACTAACAAATAAAACCATGATAAGTATATTTGTCTGGTTTAAGCTGTGATGAATGTCAGATAAAATGTAAAATGACCTTCCTGGTTATTCATGCTTGCACCAGTTTTATTTTATTCAGAACTCTACATCCACCTGACAAGACAGTATAGCTAAAACTGTAAAGATGTTTTGTGAAATGATTTGCACCAAAACAACTCAACAAATAGTTGGGCTATAATTGACTGTCTAAAATAAAACAACAACAACAAACAACTAGGAAAGTGTGTCTGGTTGATTGTTATCATTATTAGACTAAAGGATAGAAAAACATTTAATTAAAACATGACATCTGGTTCAGTCAATAGGACTTTAAAGGTAAACACATGGTTAATAAAATCATGTGATGTGTCACATTTTCATGATAAAATATCATTTAAGAATTTACATTTTGAAATCTTTGTTCCATTCCAATTGTTCCATTGCTGTAAATCATATAAAAGTCACTTCTTTACAAGGAAGAGGTTGACGGTTTGTTAGAATCCGACTGTAGCTTATAAGAACAGAAATGTTATAAATCAGTTCCCTCCCTTACCTCGTATCTCTGTCTCTTGAGCTTCTCACAGTGGTCGTATTTTATCGCCTCCAGGCTGTGCATCAACTCCCACAGCTCCTTCGCCTTTTCCCTAAACATTATCAGGAATAAAATAACCATAAAAAACAATCAAACCAACCCAAAGCACCTAGATTGTCATTTTTATCCCTTTACTGTTAAGGATCATCACATATTTTAACACTTACAGATTCCGTCATTTTTTAGATATTTTATGTTTATGTTTATTCATTTAGCTGACGCCTTTATCCAAAGCGACTTACATCTTATATACAGTACACACACCAATAACATGATGTTTTTACCTCAGCTGGTCATCTGTGAGATTATCAACATTCAGGGTTTTGCATCTCTCAGACAAAACCTTCTTCTTCTTTTCTCGTTCGGTCTGCTTCTTGCCCCTCTTCTGGTCAATCTTTAAAGATGAGAAAAAAATTTTTTTTATTAAAATATTAAAACCTACTTTTTCATGACCACTTTTAAAAGGCTTAACTAACACACAAATAAACATGTCATACCCTCTGCAGGTGGCTGGTGAAGCCTGAACCCATGTTGGTCAGTGCTATCTTCTTTTTGGCATCATCATCAGCTTTCCTCTGAGCGTCTGCCTCCTCTTTTCTCATCCGCTCAGCCTGTCAGCAACAAGACAGCAGATTAACAGGCTCAACTGGTTTGGATGTTCAGAAAAAAGTCATTTTAAATTAGAAAATTGTTGTTTGTCTAACTCAAACAAATAAACATTATGAGACCAGTAGCTGTCAGTGTAAGAATGCTCTTCAGTCTTCACTTTTCTAATTTTGTAAATTTGATACCTCTCGTCTGGCCTGTCGCTCTTTATCCCTCTCAGCACGAATTCTCTGCTGCTCTGCTCGTTCTGCTCGACGCTTTTCCTGAAAGCACAAATCAAGTTCTTTAACTAATTTATTCAAGCACTAATTCACCTAAAGCATCACCCATCATCAAGTATGTGCAAGTCTCAGCTGAATACACTCACAATTCTTTCTTTGAGACCAATGAGCTCTTCCTCCTCTTTCTTCCTGCACTCAAAGTGAGCATCGATCAGTGACTGCAGCTCAATCAGATCCTTGTTCTGACGTTTCTTCTGGATGTCCTGTAACAGAGACACAGACCTGTTAATAAGTAAGTAAGTACAGGTTATTTATATAGCACCTTTCACAGACAAAAATCACAAAGTGCTTCACAGAAAACAAACCAAAAGCATAAAGATAAACTAAAAGACTCTAAAAACAATAAAGGACAGATTAAAATCTTCTAGACAAAACAAAAGACCACAAAACAAATAAAATCAACAAAACAAATAAAAAAATATCATTACAAATAGAAATGTTTAAACACCAACAAAAGAACATAAAATATTTAGTTCAAAGCCGTTTTAAATAATTGGGTCTTCAACTGCTTTTTAAAGGTGTCCAGACTGTCTATATAACCAAAAAGAAAAGGAAGTTCACTCCAAAACGTCCAAAACCAAGAACAGACAGTTGTGGTCATTACTGAAAATTATATCATTGTATTCCGGTTATGCTATAATCACAGAAAAAGTTGGGATTAGAAATGTACACAAAGAAAGGAGAAGGTGCATTCTGTAGTCGGTGTTTTGTTGCATCAAATAAAAATCCACAACAGAGTTTCAGTGTTCATAGTGGATGTGTTTGTGTCACATAATGTCTGGGAAAAATGTAAATGGTAAAATAATTTAAAGGAAAATACAAAAGAACATCAGAATGTGTTCTTTATTGTTTCTTTAGAATATATCATTTTATTAATTCCATAATTTGGTAGTTTATTTGTGTTTCATATGTGAAAAGAAATAATTTTATTGCCAGGCTAAATGGTCGTCTTTTCATCATCAATGTTCATTCCTTCCTTTCTGTTCTGTGTTTTTTATTTTTTGAGGCATTCTGTATTATTGTCCACCTATTCATTCTGATTCAACTCACATCAAAGTCCACTTTTTCTCCATCAGGGATCTTAGGAGCACTGGGTCTGTTGGGAACAGCCATAAAAGCACAATAAATAAAATGCATGCAGTGTCATTTGGGAGCACTAACATCGTAGAGATAATTCATTGTACTCACTTGAACTTTGGCTTCTCCTCTGGTTAACATTAAACAACATAAAGAGAGAAGATGGAAATGTTAGACAGATAAAAGGATGAGAGACGTAGGGATGCTGGTTACACCTCCAGTAGTAATGTGAGAGAGAGTTATCATTTCTAACAACGGGACCTTTTAGCCTCTGATTTAAACTACATTAGCAAACAGCAATACTATTCAAAGGCAGGGGCATAAAACTAAACTTCATTTTAAAATGTATTTCTATATTACTGTAGCCTACTTGCATTTGTTTTCATCTGTATTTGTTTTCTTACCAATAAATAAATATAAATATAAATTGAAACCAAATCCTTTAATTAGGCATATATATATATATATATATATATATATATATATATATATATATATATATATATATATATATATATATATATATATATATATATATATATATATATATATATATATATATATATATGTCTTGTTTTCTTACAGTAAGACTTAAAGGGAGAAGAAGGAAACTAGTTTAGCTAATCTGCTAAGGTGTTTCGAACAATTAGCAAACATAGCTCCTTACAAGGCTAAATATTAAAAATGACCATGTGTCACTTTTAGGAGGTAATAAATAATGTTTATTCTTTGAAGGTTTTCTTCTTTTTTTTTACAGCCAGAATCCCATTTTGAGTCTAAGCTAAGCTAGCCACATTACCACAGTGTTCTAATCTTTATACACTCAGCTAACTGAGGCGGTATCACTGTGTACTTTCATGAAGGAAAGTTTCTGAGTAATGTTACCAAACTTTCTGTTTATTATCATTGTTAATTTATTGTGAATTAGTAAGAAAATCAAACCAATATCAGAGAAATCTAAAATGCTAATCAGGATCAGTATGCTGTCATGTAAATCATTAAATAAATCTATTTAATAGTTAAATGTTTTGAGCATACAGTGCACACTTTCCACAATGAGGGTGAGGTGGGGTGGGGGGTGGTTTGGGGTTGTATTTGTAATTACTGTTAATAGTTTTTGTGATAAACACACAACTACGACTGGGAAGTGTCTGATTAGGTTTCATTTGACTTTAAGGGACCCTTTTAGAAACACAAAGAAAGAGAAAGACAAAACGAGGGAGGAAATAGCAGGCCAAGCAACAGCGACTCAGCATGAAATACAAACTACCATCTTGATCTCCGTCCTCCACTGGCAGGACACATTCATGCAAAAAAGAGAAGAAGCAGTGATGAGCAGAGGAGCCCTCAACTCGCCATTTATGAATCCTTCACTGTGTTTCTTTGTGTCACCTTGGTCGACTGACCCAGAAATCAAAGCCAACTGAATCATTCTACTTTTTTCTCAAAAGGAAGATCAGGGACACAAAAAATGCATCAAGTGTGAGAAGGTGTAAAAGACATGCCTATTCAACAGGGACACATTAAAGGTCGAATCAGAAGAACTGAAGAACCACATACCTTCCTCTTCATAGGCCTCTGCATGCAGCAAGCGTCCAAAGCAAGAGCAAAACAGAGATCATTAGTGATAAGACTGAGCAGCACATACCTCTCCTTTTCATAAGCAGAGCTTAATTAAGAAGCACATTTACTCTTTTGGGGTGTTTATAATGGAAGCCACTGCACAAGTCCCATGTCATGGCATGCATTGGTCCTGCTTCAACGCTGCAGGCAGCCCCATCTCTTTCAATATCAAGGATTTGGGATTTTAAAGCCAATATTTCTGACTGTGCAACAATAAAACATAAACTGAGTCTTTTTCACCAATCACTGGGGAAGTGGTTTATTCATGAACTAGTGGGAAGGCATTAAAGCTAGGGATGCACCGGTACTGGTGTCTGTATCGGGTCGATACAGATATGATCCAATTTATTCGTACTTGTTAAAGTTAACCGATAACTGATACAACTGCAATTGCTTTGACTGCGGTCAGAAGGTTGCTTTATTGACTTGTCATTTATGTCGTAGTTTTCCTAGATTGGCCACTAGGGGGGCTGTTGAGCTAAAGAGGAACAGTGTGGTTAGGAGTTGAAAACTGCAATAATTTCACAGAAAATGTTTATTTTTTACATAGTTTTGTGATCATTTTTATTAATATTTTATTTTTTATCCAATTCACCCTCATTTGCTGTAACAAGCAGAGAAGAAAATAAAACCTGGCTTCCAATTCATTACATTTTTGTGCAGTAGAAGTATTGGCATTGGTACTCTGTATCAGCAAGTACTCAGATCCAAGTATCGGTATCGTGTCGGTTTGGAAAAAAGTGGTATTGCTGCATCCCTAGTTTAAAGCTGTTGGCAACAAATTGTGATCAACGTTTGTAGAGGAGTTTCTACAATGTCTCAAAATATTTGTGAAGATTTTCTACTTCCTTTGTGATTCAAAGGGCATCTCTCCCTCAATACTGGAATTTTGATCTTGCTAAAAGAAACTGGGTGAAAAAACTGTGATTAATTTCCACTCAAAATAGTCACAGAATTGTCACAAGCAACTGGGGTCGATCTCATCCATGTACTCAGTTTAGTTTTCAAGTGCCAAAAAGTACAGGAAACATGAAAACTTGGGTTCCAAATTGTAAATAAATTGAGGGCAAATTAAGACATAATGAAACCACTTTGTGACTAAAATGTGACAAGAAAATACACACAACAGTAACATAACTGTCACAGTTTGGTTGAAGTTACATCAGATGTCATGTTGGCTTCATGTCTAGTTTATGAACTCATGACAGCATTAGCATTGCACTAGCAGAGTGTAATCTTTAGGTTTCTCCTGACATGGTCCTGACATGGATAGGGGGTCTGGTGTGATCATGGGTACATGGTAGGATCATCTTAGAAACGTGCTGATGTATAGTTTAGTGATAGAGTCTTGGTCTTAGGAGTGCAGAAAAGAGTAAAAAAAAAGTCCATTTGACTTGAGCTAAGAGTATCACAGCATCATGGAGGTATTCTAAATTAGCAGTAACCCAGTGATGTTCTAATACAGTAGGTCATGTACGTTATGTAGAGAGTAACCTGGTCTAAAAGATCAACCTCATGAATAATGGACTACCACTAAAAACCAACACCATCCCAGCAACTGAAACAGATGACTTATTATTCACCTCCTTCTGCATTTGATACGTTTGATCTTAGATGAATAAAAGCAAAACCATAAAAGTAGATTAGAAAATATTTAGAAAGCTAAAACAATTATGTTAAACTATGCGAGTCTTGTGGTGAATCGGCACTTTGATTGAACTGAATTAAATTTTTCTAGTGACTCCTAATACTAATTTCCCCTCAGCAAAATAAGACAATAAAACAATCTGTTTAGGGATTAAAACACGAGTGGTGTTTTTAAACTGTAGTTGCTAAAGCAGCGACATGAAGCATTAGTTCTACAAGCATACAGTCAGCCTGGGACTTCTGCTGTGACTCTACACAGATCCTGAATGCATCTGAACAAGACTTTTGCAACAATTACACAAACTTGAATAGTGAGAAAGAGTGTTTTGCATCACAACACCTCAACATAAATGCTTTGTGGGAAATGATCAATATCACTTCATCTTCACACAAATAATGCTGAACATGGAGCAAAGGGAGGAGAAGAACTGGCCTTACATGACATACCCCTCATCCTTTCTGCTATGGCCTCGAAAAAGGATAAGAGTTTGCCAAAATGTAAATAATGATAAAAACAGAATGAGACATTAACATGGATGAGAGAGGGGAACTGATTCATGAAACGACAGCCTGTTTTCTTCTCCTCCCTTCCAACACATATGTGCACAGCTCTTAATTAAAACACACAAGACAGTGAAAAATAATGTAGGAAACAAGACAAAATGTGCTTTTGTTTTCTAAAACTGATGGCAGTATGTTTATGTAACAAATATGGACATTATATGAAACATGTAGAGGGTTGTCAATAAAGATAAAGTCACCTAAAAATAACAATTTAAAGTGTTTTGTCTGGAATTAAAATTTAAAAATATGAACCATACAGAAATCCTGGACATAAGTGCAAATATAGGTCTGGGTACTTCAGCATTTCACACAAAGTGTTTAATGAGTTTGAGCCAGATCACATGTTTAAATTAGGATGAATCATTGTGGTAACATCCAAATAGAAGCAAACAAAGCCAGGATGAATGCTACATGTCTGCCATTTGTAGAATATGGGTCTGAACATCAGAGGTACAGATCTATGCAGCTGGCCACGTCTCAGGTCCTGTTAACTAAACAACCTCAAACAAAAAGCCATGTGCTGCAGAAAATTAAGAAATCTGCGGTCTTCATCAGAAGTGTCCACTTCTGATGAAGACCGCAGACGCGAGTCGAAACATGTCAAGAAGGTAAACAAAAACTTACTTAATGGCCATACATGTCTGAAAAAAGAACCTAAATAATCATAAATCAAGTGTCTGAATAATGCTGTTATTTACTTATCTGATGATGTGAACTCAGACTAATACACCTTTATTATGCATGTAGTAATGTGGTAATAACAAAAGGTCAATACATAAATTAAATGCAGAATGTTAACCTAATTTTAACCACTAAGACTTTGGTTTTGTTGTGGTTGTTTAAAATGTACTAAAATAAATTCCAACCATGCTGAATCATCACTAAAGATTAAATATCAACAGAACCTTGTGTTGAGTGTTCTGTGACCTCATGTTGTAATACAGGACTGATTCCTTTATTTGGCAGAAGAAGAGTAAAAGCAGCCTGCCCGTGACACGTACCTTCCTCCTCACGAACCACTGGCTTCACCACCTCCTGTGGTTCAGGCTCTGGTTCTGGTTCTGGTTCTGGTTCAGGCTCTACTTCTGGCTCTGCTTCTACCTGGGCCTCCGCCTCAGGGGCTACTTCTACCTCTACTACCTCCTCCTGGGCTACGGGCACGCAGCATGCACCATATTGCAGAGATGGTGTCGGAGAAGGCCGTTAATGAAGACACGACAGAGCCATTAGAAACCAAATGTGAGATTACTTTATTTACAGAGAAAACGGACGGATGAGCAAAGGACACTGCTGGAGATCAGAGAGAGAAACAGATGATGGTAACAAAAACCCAACAGACCGTTCACACAGACATCATATTAAACTGTTGATGTGTGAAACTACTGGGAGGAACGACCAATGCATTATGCTAGGGTCTATGTGCTAACACTAAGTTTATATTATGAACTTCATTAAATAATATGAATCACACAGACCTATGTAGGTGAGCCAGCCAGTGAATATTAGCCTTAATGTTCAAGTCAGTTTGAAATCTCAGCTGTTAACGAAGCTGATGAGTTTTTGGAGGTGGATATAATTTTTTTGACATATGCTGGTGTTATGTTCTGAACTTCATTACTCTTATTTCTCTTTTATTTCCATGTGATTTTATTCTCAACTGTTTTTGTGTTTGCATTGTTGAAGACAGTTTTTTTGTTTATTTGCAGTGTTTTGGTCCATCTGAATCTATACCTGGTCCTGGTGGAGGTAAAATACTCACAAACACAATGGGTCAACAGATTTGGTAAAATCTCATCCTTCTAGAAACAAAAACATTTTATGCAAGAATCCCGTCACCACATTCCTACGTTAGCTCGATGTCTGTCTGCTTTACATGAGGCTCCATCTCTCTCCACCGCGGTAAAGAAATGGAACTGACCCCCTGACCCAGTGGTGTGAACCCAACAGAACTCACAACACAAATATAAATCCTCCTGTCACCTAGACTCCAGTGACTGAAGATCGTCTGTAACAGCTGTGGTTTGAAACAGTACATTAAATGAACAGAAATTACCTCCAAACCACCGTTGAGTTTGGTTGGTTATAAACGTAATACCTGTATTATTCATGTATTAAATTATTAGTTCACTAACATTTTATATTTGGCCCACAGCGTAATTTACCCATTTGATTATTCTTTAATGTTTCATGGCTATTTTAATCACCAAATAACTCTAAATATGCCAATGGTGTCATTTAAAACATATTTAAATTATGTAGATCTTCACAAGAACTCCTGTTTGGTGTTTCACAACCCATAGAGGGGTCCCACTCCCAACCACAGCTTTAGAAAAAAAGTTCTAAACTATCAAAATTATTATTAAATAAATGATAAACCAAGCATTTTGTTCCCTATTTTGTGTAACAATGACATTTGAAGCTAGTAGCTGTTAGCTAGCGGGTAGCTAGTTGATTTAATCCGTTTCACATCTTTCTAATGTTTATAGATTTGATGTTTAGTCATCTTCAGCTTCAAAACGTTCCTCCAAAGTAGTTTTCCACATGAACTATTTAAAATATGGTTGTGTGAATCAGGCCAGTGACAGCGGTACTGACAATAACAAGTGTAAAAGTGTCACATGGTAAGAAAACAAATGTAAACATTTTTTTCTTCACCATGTGAGTCAAAACATCACTCAGAAAAAGTCACCCTTAATTTGGAAGTGTTGAACTGACAGAAGTTATCACTGTAAACAACAGGAATCACGTGTTGTAATAGAAGAACTGAACTATTTCTGAAATAATGATCTACATGAGCCTCACAGGCTCATTTAGCTTTTCTTAAAACTGGCTGAGTTAGTGCTTTTTGAGCTGAAGGTGTCAGCGTTAAACACTTCAAAATAAAGGAGAGAGACAGCTGACTAATTAGTGTGGATAAAAAGTGATAAATATCAAGTTGATACAGTCATCTTTACCTTCCTCCTCTTCAGGTTTGTAAAAATAAAAAAGACAGGACACAGAAAAAAGGTAAATGAATAATCATAAATAGACTGGTTTATCCATGCAGAGAAGCAAACTTTAAAAATAATGTATTAGTCTTTATGAGACATTATTTTTAATTAAAATATTGTAAAAGAAAGAAAGAGGATTTCTTGTGATCAACAGAAAGTCGATGTAACTTCTGTTAAAATCTCTAAACATCTAACATAAAAAGACCAAACAGAGCCGTTAGTACCAGGTCTACTGCTCATATTGTTTCAGAAATATCAAACATGCTGAGTGGTTCTTACCCTCATACCTGAAAAATGAAAGACATTAAAAATGAATTCAAGTCTCTCATCTCCTTCTTTTTAGTAAAATGAAGAGCGATAGGAAACAAATAGATGGGCTTACACTTCCTCGGTGTCAGACATGACAGCAGACTTCAAACCTGAGGAGAACAAAGACAAACCAGTGACTTTTCTCTGACACTGGACTGACGTCTGATATAAAGGGTTTCAGAATTTGACACCTAGACAGCTGTCCTCCTGCTGAAATACCAACCAGCTCATGCTCCAAGTTGATTTATGATTCAGCTGCATATTTAGCTCCAATTGTTCACATTTTACTTCCACTTTGATTCCTGTTTCATCTCATTTATCTGAACTGTGGTGAATCAGTTTGACCTCAGGTTGCATGCAGGAGCAGAACTTTCTTTGTTTCTTGTTTCCAGACACTAGTGACTAATTTATTGTTGTCATGGAAAGAAATCTTTAAATTGCTTCCATCAGCAGGCCAATGCCTCTGGCATCTGACTGCAGCTGTGTAAAAGCTCAGAAAGCCGTGGCAGCGCATCGTATCTGTCCTCACTGCAGCATTTTCACAGCTTGTCCAGGATTGTTTACTCAGCTGGTCAGGAAGCGTTATCGTCTACACAGGTTTGTTCTGATGTGTTAGAATCCAGTCCGGACTCAAACCTCAATACCAGATTATCAGCACTCGTCTCACGCAGAGCAGACGTCTTTATCTTCTTATATTTAGAATATTATCATTAACTTAGCAAGAGCTTTTTCTGATCTGCATCTTTAGCATCACATTGTTGTACATATTTACCCTGCTAGAGTCGATTTCCAGTTCATCAGTTTTATTGTCTTTAACAGACAGTAGAAGACATCAACAGCCAAAACGTAAATAAAATAAATAAAAAGAGACCTTTAGGATAAACCATGTCTTCTGGTAAAGATGTGAAGGTCTAAACTTCAGCTAACAACCAGCATTAAGCAGACTTTTATTTATCAAATCACAATCAGGAATATCAGCATTCCTCTACATCATTTATTTAAAAGCACATAACTGGCATCAGTACAGTTGTTTTGTCTTCACAACACTTCAGAAATCCTTATGTTTGCTAGTTGAAAGAATAAAATATATAGATTTGTGCTAGCACAAAGTCAGACCCTTAAACTTTACATTTATAGTTTAATTACTTTTGCAAATTTCACATGTTGAAAAAAATCTTTAAGACAAATTTGACACCTGTAAGCAGTGGTTTTGAAGTCCTAAATTTACATGTGTTGTTTTCTAAGATTTAGTTGGCTCAAATGGCTTCACATTTACCCAAAACATTCAGACACTTTATTAGGTACACCAGTTAAACTGTTGGTCTGTTCGCCCAGCAGCTAAGGTTTTGTAGACAATGGTCCAAAACAAAAACCAATATACCCAGTGATCAGCAGACGAGTGGTTAAAATGGCTTGTTGAGGTCAGAGGTCAGATGAGAGTGGACAGGCTGGTTACAGATGACAGAAAGTAGACCCATCTTCTGATGGCTACTTCCAACCGGATAATGCACCATGTCACTTCACTCAAATCACCTCCAACACAAATGTGAGTTCACTGGACTCCAACAGCCTCTACAGTCACCAGATCTCAGCTCCTTTGGGATGTGGAGGAACAGGAGACTCAGGAGGTGAGGCTGAGCTACTGCGATGCTATCCAGTCCCAACACCTTGTTGAATCTACCAATACATTTTAAAGGCAGAAATGATCAAAATTGCTCTCATGTATGAGTACAAATTATGCTCAATGATTTGTAAAATCACTACTACAAGCCTCAAAGTGTTGATGAATCCCAACATCTTGTTTCTTCAGGTCTAAATAGAAAGTTCTGTTTTAACGTCCTTCTCACTGCACATCCTATCCAACTGTACCATATTATCTCTCTATATATACATGAAGTGTCTTTGGATGACTTTTTCTTTCTTCGTGGTGAGCACAGCTGCAGAGGACTCAGAGGATTAGTTCTGGATTGTATTTCTACCCATCAGCTGAGGATGGAACAGTATTCAAATAGCTGCTTTAATCCCTTTGCTTGGTCCAGCGGGAGGATCCTCTGCACCCCTACAGCCAATCACAGTCCGCCCCCAACAAACCAGCTCTTTGATCGACCTACAGCTGACAGCGTTCTCGCCTCTGAGTGTTCAGTGTTCCCTCAGAACATACCAACACTTCAACAAGTTGTATATTTAGTGAGAGCTCACTTCATTTCTTAAGAATGGGAACACTGGATTCTGATGAGGATTCTGGAGGTTTACTTGGTATTAAAATTGATAGTCTGATGAAACCAATGAGACCAGAGATAAACAGCATCCAGGAGAGATGATTTTACTGTAACTCCATCTGAGCTCATTGCTGTCTGAGAGCGTCCTAATGAGGGAAGTGAATCTGAAAACCTCGTGTCTTGAAGATGTTGTCCTTGTTTACAGTTAAGCAGCTATGTGAGAGCATTGACTCTGAAACACTGACAGATATTTACAAAATTTACAAAGAGGAGTTATTATTAAAAACAGGGATTTTACTAAATGTCTTGTTAAATGTACACCTTAAAAACATATTCATGATGTAAAATCAGAACATAATAAGCATGTTTGATGTGCACAACATGTTGAACAGTTCAGTGTTCTGAATTAGGTCAATCTAATTAAGATTTAATAAAGATCAACCTGCTTTTGATAACAGCAACTATAACAGAAATAGGTTTTAACCTACGCTGATAGGATGTCAGATAAATGCTTTTATTAATGGCCGTCCTCTGGGCCTTGACCGGCACATTGTCTCCAGGCGTTAAAGTCATAACGAGCCTTTTATCAAGTCTCCTCTTTCATCCAACGCCATTCTTCAGTCTCACTTTAACAGCTGCTTTTAGTTGATCATTAACCACCTCAATCACTTTTCCTGATGTGAGCTTTTTGAGAAAACATAATTTAGCCTAAATATACTCACCTATTTTCTTCTACCTATGCTTCAAACAGGGATCATGAAAGTTAAAAGTTACATCAAATAATAGTTTTTACATTGAGACATCGACTACAGTAACCTTTACTTCAACAAAGTCTATGTGTGTCTTAAGTAAAGAACAATCTGACTACATCCACTTCTAATGATGTCTGTCTTTTCTTTTGATTCACCTAAATGAAGGAAAATATTTCCCTCAAAATGAGAAACAACCCTGTTTTAGGTGTGAAACCTAATTTTCTGACTGATACCTGGAGTCAGGTGACTTACCTCAGAGAGGAAGAGAAGCTCCCCGAGCGATGAAGACGAAGGTCTGTAAGAATCTGTAGGCGCCGCTCAGAGAATAAGTCCTTGTGCTATAGTGATACTTGAGATCATCAGGCCCTTATTGGCTGTGGGATGGCTGTGAAGTGTGTGTGCAGGGTGTGTATATATGTTTGTGTGTGTAAAAGGTGGGGAGGTCGGGGGAGATCATCCGTGACCCTGGAGAAGGAGATGGGTGGAATACTGTGGATGGAAGAGGAGGGCTCAGGTTTAGGAAAGGAGCAGCTGAGAAGCTTCTGTTGCTAAATTTACAGTGATAGAAGGCTGAGGGCGGGCGTTACACATCAGCTTGGCATCCAGACAATGGAGGGAAAGTGTGTGTATGTGTGTGTGCCTGCTGACCATTTCATCAACCAGTAAGTCCATCAGTCAAACACTCAGCAAAGAGAGGAAGAATGGTTGATTAATAATAGAACATGACACTTACCCACAATGCCTAGCGTCACATTTACCGTTCATTCACCAGTCAGGGGCTAAACCCTGTTCTGGGTTTAACTGAACCAAACATGTCGTTTTAACAACATAAAACAGGACACATGTTAAAAACTTCAAATATATAAAAACAAGAGACTAAATCTGCTGTAAGTCGTTCATTATTTAAAACATTGGGTCTGTTATCATGTATAAAAACTAGACAGAGTGACATGAGAGTCAAAATGAACCAAAGTGCCCTCTAGTGGCTGATTACAGTTTAAGTTCTAGGCCCTGCCTTCTCCACGTTGTTCTGATTAATAAAGTTCACCTCAGATGTTTTCAGATGTTGGCTCTTATTGATTCTCATAGTTCTTATCTTGCTGATGAATGTTCAAACATATTTTCTAATATGCTGTAATTAGATCTTTGATGCTTAATAAACACCATGGCTGTGTGAGTAGGTGGACTTTAAAAATTCAAATAAATCAGATTCTAAAAACATTCTCTTTGTTGACGAGGTTTGTGTTGACAGGTGTTGCTGAGACACAAACAATCCCTTAAAGCCGCTCTCTGGATTATTTCAGCAAGAGAGCAGTTTTTGAATCCAATGTCCAACGGCTCCTCCCAAAACACCTCAACACGCACGTGCGGTCATGTGCACAATCACTCACAGTTCACAAATCATGTTCTCACACTGTACGAGGCTGCCCTCTCTGTCCCTACTGTGCTTATGATACTTAGTTCTGTAGCAGCGAGCTGCTGCGGCACTTTGAAGCTGAACACAGAAAACACGGCCCTGAATGAACTTCTTGACCAAAATAAACGCGTATCCTTGGCAAGCCTTGCCATTCTGTGATATGAAATGTTTAAAAATAAATCCTTCAGTAGTTGGGAAATAGATCACTTTTAGTAGAAATGAGCTCTCAGTTCTCCATGAATAGCTACAATAGCTCCTGTACGACAGCGCCCCCTACTGTTACAGGTTTGCTCCAAGCGTGTGCATGTTGACAGAAAGCCAACAATGCAGAAATTTTAATTTTATTGGCTGAAAAAGTTTGCCGGCAAAAAGAATGCAAAGGGGTCTATGGGAGGAAGGAGGGTCTTCAGAAGACTAACATACAGTATGGTGTGGAACTCTACCCATATAGTTTAGACCTGAAATATCATTTAAAACATTTAGAAAACTTTGATACATAGAAAAATACTCCAGATGGCTTCTTTAAAGGTAAAATATTATGCAAAATTGACTTTCTAAAAATCTTATAACAGTCCTATCAGTCCCAAAGACTGTGTCTATGACCCAAAAGAGAGAAAATATTTTCACCGTTTTCACTTCCTTATTCTCAGTTTTTGGAAATGTGTTTTGAGCTAATGCTAAATAGGGTGGTTTCAAAATCTTTCCCCTGCTGATGTCAAGAAGGGAAAAGAGCACTCCCCTCTAGAGGACAGAGCCAATCACGAGCACCTTTGGCTACCTGAGCCCACCCCCGCCCTTTAAAAATCATGGGAGCGCTCATCCTGACAAACGTTAGCAAACAGTCATGGTGAAGCTGCAAGGAAAGCCCAGCAGTTGCTTTGTAGATGGTTGCATCAACAAGCACAAAAGACCCTAATGGTCAATTTGACCAATGCAGAGCTTTTACATGTTATTGAGATGTAAAATAAATGATTCAGGGTGGATAGAAAGTGCAGAATGTGGGACCTTTAATGTGAACTTCTCTGTCAGAATGAGAACTGCAAAGTAAAAGTCAGAAGGGTATTCAAGAAAATTACTTATGAATAGTGTTGGAACTAATGCGTTATTAAGTAACGCGTTGTGGTAACGAGCACGGTAATGTGTTAGTCTGCCAAAATCAGGAACGCTGTTACTGGGATTTATTTAGACTCGTTATTCCTTACTTTGTGTCAGGTGGGCCCGGCACCAGCGGGAAGAAACATTGTTTTCTGTGACTGTATTCTTCAGACATTTTAAGGAGGACTTACCTTTCAATGAGGATTCCAGCATCTTTTTTCCTCCTCTGCCATGGTGACTTAGCATGGTGACATTGCTTTTCGAGTCATGATGAAGATACTCAGAGGTGATTTAACACATTTAAATCAACCATGTAAACTCTTTATGTGAGTAAAATCTGTGCTTTGTCTAAAACAGGGTTGTCTTTTCTCTGGAGACTCTGGTTGTTTCTATTTATTTACCCCACAGGAATAGAAATTAATAAATACTCCAGGGTCAACATGTCAAGGTTTGGTTTCAGTGTGGGCAGCAGTGGTGAGAACTGGGTTAAAAAATCAGAAAAACAACAAAACTTACAGAAAAATATACAGAACTTAAACATGAAGACACAAGGAGCTGGATGAGGTAGTAAGAGGATCTGACAGAGGAACTGAGGACTGCTGAATCTGTGAGGCGATGAGTGATTAACAGATGGAAAACAGGTGAACAACAAGAGAGAATGGATGGCAGCAATGGTCAGACGTCGCTAACAAACTCCTGTCAAGAACTCAAAATAAAAGACAAAATATAGGGGCAGTTTTACAAAACCAGATCCCAGAGAAACACTGAGAAAAGAACAAACTACAGATACTCCTGTTTCCACAAGAAGGTGTTGAAGTTACCACAACATAATGGCTGTTATTTACTGAACACCTAACCTAAAAAAACCTCCTGCACACCTTCAAAAAATTGTTTTATGGGCGAGTGAGTAGAAAAAACATTAACAAAGAATTTATGAGTTATAAGAAACAGCAGCACTTCTAGGATGGTACTTCATCATGTTTGATATGCACACAGTGCAAACACTGAAATAATATATAATTTAAAGAGGAAATTAAAACGTTAAATCCACTTGTCATGTTTCATGGAGGAAAACTACCGCATAATCAAAATTCTCTGAAAGCAGAACAAGGGAACAATTCTATCAGACTAAAACCGCCTTTAGGATTTTTTTATCTTACCGTATTTAAATGACATTTTTTTGCTGTATAATTGATGTAGATGCTTTTAATTTTAAATAAAACTTTCTTTTATTTCTCCAGTTTCAACACAAATTCATAAAAACCACTATGAATGATTTGAACTGGTAAAAGACACCACCCTCTTGTGGTTGTGAGATGTATGACAATTTCTGTTTTAGAGCAAATTAAGCTACAAAACAACAACCTTGTCAGACGTTTCTGTAGTTTGAACTCAGAGGTGTGTTTAACAGAAAACTAGTGAGTGTGTGACAGCAGCGACTCCTCACTAAAACATGTCCTTTGGTTACTGTTTCATCTTATAAATGGGACAAATACAAATGTTTTAGTCTTTAATTAACATGACAAAACGTATAAAACTCATGTTTAGTTTAATACTTTTTAATCAACATCATGAAGCCTCTAAACAAACTTACTGCATAAAACACATATTTAATAAATTTAGTCAAGTTTACAATTCTACTCAAATAAAGATATAGGTAATTAATTATCAACTGTACTGAATAATATAATTATACAGTAATAATAATGAACTGATGCTTTGCAGTCGTAGATAAACCTTGTTAATGTGATCAGTCTAATCCAGTGAGATCATATAATTAGTATTAATGTAATGAGATGTTTATAGGGAGAGAAATCATGAGTATCAGCTTGGATTCATCATGCTGTCCCACATGTATATGTTGGTATTTATGTCTATTGAGAGATCACTCTGTCCTGCTGGGTCTCCTGAGTCGCCAAGTGCAGAAGAGACCATGTCCTCCAGGTGGAGGAGACCACTGTCCGCCTGTAGGGGCTGCACCTCCACCATCTCAGGTGGTCTGGAAACCCCCATCTGCCCCGGCAACAAACACTGAAGGCAACAGTTTTATTTTTGGAGCGGTTGCTTGCACCGCTGCTCGCTCCCTGAGGCTCCAGTAGACTTCAGGATGAGACGGCCCTGTGACACTCTGAGCCGGGATTAACAAGCAGAGTACAGTTTTTCCTGTCAGCTGAAGGTAATCCAGTGAAACAGCGTCTGCTTGATTGACAAGGTGGAGGTTCTGACGTGAGATCCTGACATATTGGACAGGTGCTGACTTGCAAACATGGCGTGGGATTTGATAACAGCACATGCACGATTTGTAATCTTAAATGCATGATGCACATCAGACCTTAAGGTTTATCCTCAGGAGACAAGGCTTGCAAAGAAGTGCCTAACATGCCTATGCTTTAGCACATTTTTATGCTGAGATTGACTGAGCAAATCTACACGGATTAAATTTAAATCTTTAACAGGCATTTTTATAAAATTACCTGCAAATAGAATAATTGAGTGCACCCCTGTCTTAACTTAGCCTTTTGTTTCTTTTGCAGCCCATCAAACAAAACACAATTAACACATACTTCCACTTCAGGTAAGTCGTTTCACATTCCTGATGTTGCAGCCTCACATTAATGAAACCTTCTTTTTTGTCTAATTACCTGCTTTAAAGCAGGATGGATTGAGGTCACAGCCCTCTTTTATCACAAAGTTAATCTTACACTTTCCTCTTTTGAGCTGCGGGAGTGAAAACCTCTCAGATGTCCAACCCCAGAGCCTTAAATGGGGGACGTCTCACGTTACAGCTGGCCTACTTGTCCCAGTGATGACAGGAATCACTTTGACAACGGGATTCATGATAAACATTTGATGAAAAACTGTCAAACCTCCCAGGTAGCTTTAATGTCAAGGTGCTGAAAACAGTATAACAAATTTTTTCTCAGATGTAACTCCAAAATGTTTCAATTTCAGGGCTTATCTGGTCAAACCCCAGCAGACATACCTTCAGCTTCTCTTAGATGACTTAACGAAATCTTTATAGACATTCTGACTCGGAAACACAAGGCTCAGCTCGCAGACAGAGCCACTCGGTGAGGATTTGAGCCAGAGATTGATTACTCAGGCCTTTTCATTGAGTACAGAGCAGCAGGCAGCAGGTGCTCGGTGTCAGGATGTTTCTCTTATTTCTGCTGAGCTAAAATTAGACTGTAGATCTTTTCTAGTGTCACTCAAAACCACTAAGGCCTCAACTACACTTTGGGTTTAAAAAAATATCTTTTTCTTTTTTTGTCAAACAATCCAAACATCTCAGTCCAGTCAAGAACATAGAAACTCCCCAACATTACTGAAATTCCATGACATTCCAGTAGGGAGTGATAACACCAGTATAAGGGATGGCGATCTGTTTAAAGTGTGTTTCCGTTTAAAAGGTTAAACAGTTACTAACACGATGGTGCTTTGATTGACCTCAGTTTGGAGAAAGTATATACCGTAAACAGACTGACAAGCTACAGCTGATCACCTTTAAAGCTGATTTTTGTCATCTATAAACCAATGTGAAGGCTTTCACCATCCAATCAGATTCATATTATGGGATTGGTTTGGCAGAAATATAAAATCTAACTGGAAGTTAGTCAGTCCTACATATCTTCTACTAATTTCTGCTGTAAATAACATTAGGGGTCTTTGATATGAAAAGTTATATATTTTTTTTGCCATTTTCTCTATAATCCTCATGTTTTACTTGTTCGTTCTATAATGAATACTTACATGAATAATACTTATCTTCACTGCTGCTGCTGGTGGTTTGCCAGAAGAGTGTGTGTGTGTGTGTGTGTGTGTGTGTGTGTGTGTGTGTGTGTGTGTGTGTGTGTGTGTGTGTGTGTGTGTGTGTGTGTGTGTGTGTGTAAATAACCATTCATTCATTCATTCTTTATTTGGTAGGGACAGTGCACATTATTGAACAGCTATTGACGTATCAGTACATATATATCCCAGATCATAGCATGAATGCTAATTTATATCTATAAACCCTATAGGCAGGTCACACAAAAACATCAGAAGGAGCAGGACAGTAATTACGGAAGGATGAATCATGAGTGGGACATTTTTTATTGTATTCGACCCCACTGTGAGTAGGGATGTCCTGATCAGGTTTGCCACCGAGTCCGAGTCATTTGATTTTGAGCATCTGCCGATACCGAGTCCCAATCTGATACTTCTATAATGTTGTTGTCATCAACTTTATAATACCTCCAGACTGCAGATATATACTCACACTTTCTGATTCAAACGGCTTCTGTGTTCTACTTTGCCGGCGTTTAATCAACAGCGTCTCTGCGACAAAGTGATGTTTGTCTGTGTGGAGTTAAGAGGTCTAAATCTGTGCCACAGCATAATTGTAGACAGGACTGCATAAAACTGGTCCGCCAGTCCGCAAGTGAACCATCATGTGTGCATACCGGACCCCTCCACTCAAACGTGCCTTTGTGGACCGGTTCCCTTGCAGCACTGATCACACATCCTGTGAGCCGACGAGCTTCACATCCAACTGCTGGGAGTGGCGGAGTAACGCTTACACTGGGGAAGCTGCAGACTCTGAACACAGAACTGTCAAAGGCCCTCAAACGATAGCAACAACCAGCTCCGCAGTCCGGAAGTCCTGATCCTCCGTTGAGGAGGAGGGAGTGTGAGATCACTGCGGCACTAATGCCTGAAGCAATGCATGCTCGTTGCACCCCCCTCCCACTTATGGCGAGGTCTGTGTACCGAGCATCAAGGCCAAGTTCTCCCTTGATAACCTTGATGAAAAAAACTCATGTGCAGCCCTGATATAGATGTGTTAAAAAATAATGAGAATAAATATAGATATATATCTGAGTCCAGATTGGGAGGTAACATCCGATTCCGATCGAGTCTGAAACCTCGGGATTGATTTCTGATCACGTGATCGGATCAGGACATCCCTAGCTGTTAGCTCATCAGTCTGATCTGACCCTCTCTTTCTATAAATTGAGATTGTTCAATAGCAATCTATTTCGAGAAAGCACTTCATAGGATCTAAATCCTTTAAAATTCATGTCAAAATTATCAGCACATGGCCAAAGTTTATACGTAGGTATGTTTAGGTTTTTGCATTTTCAGTAGCCGATCCTCTCATTTATAGACCCTCTCTTGTCTTATCTGTCAGTGGGCTAGATACCAGTATGATCCTCCTGACATAAACCCACTCACCTTCCTGTCTGTGGCAGCCATCTTGCTTTGGGTTACTCTGGTTTCTTGCAGAGGTCATTTATAAACCAGACCGTCTCCCAGGGAGACTATTTTAAAACATAGTTCGTCATCATTTTAAAGAAACATCTCTACATGTTATTCTATTCTCAGTGGGAATATTAGTTGTAGCCATGAAGCATCTTTAGGTCCTAAGCAAGATCTTTGAAACCTGCTAATGAGTTTCTTGTTATAGGAGCTCATAGTTTACTAAGGCCAACTTGTCTCAGAGCCATTGGAGGGTTTAAATCAGGAAAACCAGGAGCAGCTGGATACACTATATTGGGAACAGTTAGAACCATGGATGTTCTAGGTAATAAATATAAAAAGATACATGTGTAATGTGTAAATGTGTAACTACTACAAAAACATAAAAAATCATGATGTATTCTATATTGCATTTTATTGTACTCAAAGATACACAAAATACTTTGAGATAGTAATCACAAAACAAAGTCTGAAAATAACAGAAATGTAATTTTTGCTTCTGTATCTTTTCCAGAAGAACAAAAGAGTTAAAAGAAAGATCTGATTACTTTAGGATTTAAAGCGATAGAGAAATGATGTCACTTTTATTCCAGCATTCCCAGCTCCTCACAAATCTTCATACATCTGTCCAGCTGTAAATACAGGAAAGCATGATTAATATCATGTTAATGAAACACTTAAAGAACACAAGTGAGTATTTTGGTAATAATAATAATAATAATAACTTTATTTATATAGCACCTTTCTCAGGCCAATGGCCACAAAGTGCCTTACAATAAAACAATTATAAAAACACAAAGGATAAAACTTGAAAAGAACATAATAATGGTAGCCCTTCTTTTTACAAGCTCTTGGACACAGTCAGTGATGGAGAACGTTTCTCTACATTTATACTTGGTGATAAGTCAACTGATGTGTTTTATCTGTCTGGCAGGAGAGAGAAATGCTGATGGAGGTGTGTTACAGTAACGGCTTGGAGCCTGACCTTTCTCAGCAGGATCCTCCACCATTACTACCAAAACCAGGCAAAGACAATGCAAGACTCCAGAAACTCAAGAAGAAGAGAGCCAAGAAGAAAGGCAGCCTTTCTCAAACACCCATTCCCTTCCGCTCCTGTCTGTCTCCTGTCAACGAAGCGAGCACTGACCTGGAGCACAGTGACCAGGCCAGCCCACCAAGGACACCAGAGTCAGTTTTCATTGCAGACTCATCCGTTTCCGGTTTTCCTTTAGGCTCCTTCTATGATCAATCTGGACTTGCATTCCCTCATTGTCAGAGCAGCCCTCATGCACAAACTGGCAGCTTCTACTCTCCGTCCCACCCAGCGGGGCTCAGGAGCTCTGAGGAACAGGTGGCTCCGCTGTACGAGTGCTCCTCTTTTTTATTTGATGATGCTGCCCCTTTCATGATGCCACAGTACCCACCACCAACTCTACTGCCACCAGAGCAGGTTCCTGTACCATGTCATCCATCTGCATTCAAGTTTAACATGGCACCAAGTTTTCATGGGTCAGTCGCAACAGTCTCTCCAGTTCTTGTGTCACAGTCCAGCCCCAAAATATCAACGCACAGCCTGACTCTTTACCCTGCTGCCACCAACGCTGGCTCATACCCAGCAACTCCCCAAGTTCCAGCTCTACCTCCTGTTCCAGTGTGGCTATCAGTTTCAAACAATTATACTCAACCTTTCATTCCCAGCCAGAGGGGGACAAATGCTAATCTGAAGAATAATTCTCAGAGCCAGACATTGAGCAGAACTGCCATGTCCACCAGCAATGGCAACTGTGTTCTCCAACAGATGTCCTCTGAAATAACTGCCTCAAAAATATCACTTGTTGACGCCATGAAAGAACCAAGGCTTGAAAGCATGCAGGCTAAGATTTATACATCAAAGGCAACATTTTACGAGATGTCCAAACCTCCTTCTGTCCAGGATCTCACTATGATGAACCCAGCCAACACGGGAGCATCACTTTCTGCTGCATATAGTGAGCACACAGCAGCGTCAGTGAACACTGATCAGAAACTGTCCTCACCTTGGCCTCAGAGTGGGAGATGCCAGATTCCTTCTTACACACCAGCTCAAATATCACAACCTATTTTTGAAGTATCAAAACCCAACCCACTTTTATCCTCTGCAAGTCCTGCTTTCAACTCCGCTCAAGATTTACAAACACCCAACATTCAGAAAGAGACACTGAAACACAATTCAGCCCTTCAATCTTTCAGTATACCTTCAACTGTGATGGAGGAACAGAAGCAAACTGGGGTTAACAACTCATTTCCCATCAAACAAACCAACATTTACAAAGAAACAGAGATTCCTAATACACAAAAGAGTGCAATCAATCTAAGCCTGGCCAATACTGAGCTGTACCATAGGGGAAACATGGCTATGCCTGATTATCCTGTGGTCCAACCAACACTAGCAGGGTCTGAAAACCCCCAAACAGACTATGTGTTAGAAAACAGGCCGTCATCGCTGCCAAAAGTTCCTTCATTTCTTTCTGCACCAAAGAATTTCAATCCAACACCGGTAAATTCAGTCCAAGCATCACTGAGTCCCAGCCCAGTGTTCTCCACCCATCGTCCTCCAGTAGTTGAAGCACGTAAGTCTTTGGCATCACTATTGGAGACTCAAATGTCATTAGCAATTTCAAAGCCTAAATCACGCTCTACCTATTATGGGCTGACTCCAGCTGAGTATGTTGCTTATGGTGGAATTAGGAGTAGTGTGTCGCATAACCCCTCTGCACCTCCCTCGACCGAAGAAACCTCAGAGGAAACCCACACAGATAAACCTGTTGATGGACCAGATGCCTCAAAGCATGAGGAACAGACCAGTGGGCCTGAGGACCTATCCACTATGGTTCACAATAAACAGCCATCTCATTCAGAGGGTCCAGACGACCAGGTTTTCACACATTGCAGCGTTGTCATTGAGGAAAGTCAGTCTGGAGCTCAGAGTAGTGAAATTCAGTCACCTAAAACAACTAACATGGAAACTATAAACCCCAAGATTTCCTTAGGATTGGCACAGAAAACAATACAACATCCCTCAAGTGATGTATCCATAACAAAAGCCTCATACTCAGAGGCTCCACTACCAATACCTAAAGCAGGTGAGGTACACACAAAAAGTCTGGCACAGTTTTCTGCAGAGGCAGGGCTAAAATCATCCCAGTACCTTACTGATAGCATTCATCCACTCAGCTCCACCACGCCCTTTATGAATGACTTCAAACCAGAAGTACAGTTTAAGACAAATGGAGCTCAAGAAGGTTCAAACTTTGATAAAGTTCCTTTCATTTCTAATAACATCTTTAATGGAGAACCCAAAGTTACAAACACAAAAGAACAGTTAGGAGATTTAGGAGCAACTCCTGTTAAAGTCAATCCACCTTCCGTCCAAAGTGTCAGTGCTCAACCTTCTGCTAGGCTTTTATCAAATGTAGGAGACAGTGAAAACATGGTTCTCCAGCCCAAAGCAACACAGGTACAGGCACAATTCACAGAAAGTCAAGACAGGAGAAGTGCAGCTTCCAGCAAACAGCGTTCAGAAACCCCACTGCTAAGTCAAATAAGAAATAAAGACATTTTAGAAAACCAAATCAAAGACAATAACCTGAAATTAGTCAATGATAAACTTCTGCCAAATGAGGCAAAGGTGAAGAATAATTTATCTTCTGTGCCTGGTTATACAGAATATACCCCAAACAATAGAAACCCTGAGGCTAAAGTTCCAGAACAAATATCTAATAAATCAGATATTTCTACCAAAATAACAATATTACCACATGAGCCTGTTAAAGCATCCCTTTGTTCTGGACATTACAACATCTGCACAGTTTCTTCCCCTAAGATAAGTGGTAAAATGATGCATCCACATGCTACAGAAACCCAACCCAGAAAAACCAACCCCCATTTGGTACCTGCTGTCAATATTATCTCACTGAGTACAGCTACAGCAGAATCTAACCCAGCAGCCTTACCTGTTACTGCAACCAAGTCACCAGTTCATAACTTTCCTGCAGAGACAAACTCATTACATGCACCAGTAAAAGCAGTAGAAAAGCTAAGCACAACACCTGTAAATGAACCTGTAAAAGCAATAACTAACACGGGATGGTGTGGTCAAAGTAAAGTTGTGCAAACAGAAAGTTTTAATGCAAACTCAGATTTGGAAGTGTCAACCCAAGCAGCCAGAACCGGTCTTAACACCCCAGTTAATAAATATCTTAATTCTACAAATGCTGAAGCAGAAAGCCTTCAAACTAAAGCCTTTAATGTTTCTAAAGCAAACATGAGCATGCCCAGCAGTGACCCTACATTATCTGATAAGGTACCTACAAACCAACCTAGAGCTTCCACTAACAAAGTTTCACCTGCACAAGCTGGAGCTGTAGAAGCTACTCAACCCCTAACAGCACAGTCAGCCATCGTCAGTTTGGTCAACAATTCAATCTCTGAAAACAAAGTTCCCAACAAACCTCACATAGCAGCGGTTTCACCAGCAGAGCCTGTTCAACCAACCAGTAGTTTGAAGACCAGTAGGCCTGTGGTGCCTTCCAGCCCTACAATAAGGCACATCCCACCAAAGAGTCCTCAGATCAAACCTGAGAGACCCGAGAGTCAATCTGCAGCAAAACCCCATATGAATCAAACATCAGTTACTGGTGTCACTGGGGATAAATTGGCTGCAAACTTCTTGTTTGTGAACAGATCAGCTGAGACACATATGCACCAAACTGCTACTAAATCTACTGAACAGGAGAATTTTTCTGTTATTCAACCAAAAATGGAGGATAAATGCTCTGCAAGTCTATCTACAAAAACAACAAATCCATTAACAGCCTTAATGGAGACACAGACTTCTGTCTCTACAGGTCCTAATGAGAGAAACACATCAGCTGTCAGGGTTATTAAAGAAACCTCTCAAACAATAAAGTCCAGTCAAATCACTGGTGTGAATTCAGTGACCTCAGAAACCCTAACTAAACAGTTCACTGCATCCTCAGGAGAAAGTTTTCATAATATAAATCCCAAATCCTTCACTTCTGTTGGTTTAAATGATCCCCAAATTCAGCCTTTTAATGATGAATTAAATTGTCTGAATCGTCCACCAGCTGCAACCAAACCCTGGACTGCAGTGAGAGCTTCCCCTCTGCATGAACCACGAATGTGCTTTACACCAAAACAAACACATACCCCTACCTTACCCCCGCCTGTTCAAACTCCTGTTTCTTTTAACCATTTGATAGAAACCAAACCTTCCTCAGATATGAGACTGCAGATAAACTCACCCACTTCACCCTTTCAAAATAGCATGGTTCAACAGCCTGGTGTGTCAGTCACAGAGAAGCCTGAAGTCAAAACATCTACTTCCATCCCCCCTGAGATAAAAGCATCCCCAGTGCACCACATAAAAACAGATCATTCTTTAAATCCTTCTACTGAAGGAACTCTTTCTGCTCTGCAAACCAAAAGTATCACATCCAGTCAACATCCCAAGCCAGTTCAGACACCAAAACCTTCTATTCAGGAAGTACAATCAAAACCCTCCTCTACAGCTGCAGAAATCAAACCCTCAGTCACAAAAACAGAGTCCTCAAAATCTCCTACCAGCCAGGTTAGCTTAAACTTGAATAATGTTCAGCCTTTGACAGAGCCACCACTAGACAACGCTTCCCTCACAGAGCAAGCATCAGATACTGTCATGAAACCATCCATAGTCAAAGATGCTGTGACTGATTCTTCCACTCCTGCCTCTCTGCCTCAGGCCTCAGTCTCAGTAAAAGCTCCAGCTCCAAACAGAGGAACATCACCGCCATCTCAGCAAAAAACTGGCCTAAAAATCAAGGACATACTGAAGCTCAAAGATACAGCTGCCCCAATGGAAACGCCAGCAGTGGAGCCCTCCACGAAGTCAGCGACATCAGCTGCATCTTCAGTTACTGACAAAAACTCTGTCACAGAGGGGACACCACCTACACCCACTGAGCCAAAAGCAACCCAAAAGCCAAAAGGCCTTAAGGGTAAACTCAGTGGGTGGACGCGGCTGAAAAAACACATGGTTGTTGAGCCAGATGAACCACAATTCCCAGAGCCGGAGGCCAAACCTCAGGTCAGTCCCAGTGTCAGTGATGGGATAACGGATAAAGTCTGTGATGAGTCAGCTGCAGGACAACATGCCAACCAGGACATCATGAAGAACAAAGAAGGTCCAAAGGCACTGAAGATGTGGGACGCACTACTTTTTCAAATGTTCTCTACCAAAGAAAAAATCATGGATCAGATCAACGCCAACAAGAAAGACTCAGACAAGAAAAAGTCCTCCAAGGAGGAGCAGTCAGTTCCATCTTTCGTCAATCGCCTGCCAATTTTATTATACTGCCCTCGGTTTGATGCCAGGAAGCTGAAAGAAGCAGCAGAGAAGCCACTCACTAAGATAGCATCTGTTTTTGAAAAGGGACTGATAAAACGCAAATGTCAGGAGGAGGAACGGAAGGATTTCAATAGGACAGCCAGAGGATTTGGTTCTTCTAAAGCTACAACTGATGGGACTAATGAATAAAGTTATTCATCATTTATCTTATTTGGCAAAATAAAGAAACATGTAAACTATTTGGCATGTCACTAGTAAACTGAAGGCATCTGCAAAATAAGAGCTAAAAATATATTTTTTATTTGATCTTTATTAGAATACTGGAAAGAAATGAGTCTTAAGGGAATATCATATAAAGTGTTTGATTCCTGTTTTATTGCATATTTGGCAAAATGTTGGACTTTGGTTTTTCATAAATGTCTAAATTATTTCCAGGAAAGGAAACAAAGTTTCAAAGAATAAAACTCATTCTAAGAACTGGTTACAACAAACTTCTTTAGGTTAACAATTTTGGTACTTTTAGTTAATAAATGGCATAATAAAAGGACAGCACAGCTTTAACAGAAGGGTGCTATTTTTGCACTTTTAATGCAACTCAATTATACATTTACAAAAGACAGAAAGTAAAGTCCAGTTGTGTGACTAGCAGTTGTATTTAAGATTGACATAGATGTGGTTTTAAATGCTTACACTGTAGATGAATTGCTATGCTTTTTTATTTTTCTAATAAAACAAAATAAATCAATCGTTTATTATAGTTTGCAGGCAGGTTTTATTCTCTGTGTTACCATAACAGAGCTTGTACATTCCTGAAACAGCAGGCGAAGGAAGGAGAGAGGATTGGTGATGTTAAATGTAGCCGTCTGAAGGTCAGTCATAGAGAGGTGGAGACACTCAGTCAGGACAGGAACAGTTCAACAACCACAGACACTAGAAGACTAGAAAGACCACACTGTTAGGATGCTACATGCATTTTATGGATTGGCTTTAGAACATGTGTCAAAGAGTAAAACTAATATTCAGAAGTTTTTTTGTATTGATTAGTTGATGAATTTGAGCTCAAAGTGCAGCTGAATGCATTTCTAAGCTGTCTGATCCGTCATGGATGCAGAGACCTGATTTATAGGATGAATTTCTGCTTTAACTTTGTATTTCTGCTCTGTAGTGGAGGTTTAAACCAGCTCATTACTGAACCAGAAGTCCTCCCACCTGAAGCAGCATTTAGACTGCTCCCTTCTTCACTGGGTCCCACAGTCATCTAGTGACCATTCTACAACAAAACACATAACGTGCTGCTTGTGAACGTCTGACGTTGACTGAGTGTCCACCAAGCTTTGCTTGTTGATGAGAGTTTTAGCTTGAAATCTATGGTTAAATGTTCAGTTTTTACTGAGTTATTTGTAATCAGGATGTAAAGAAAGAAAACACAAGTTATAAAGAAACGAATGATGGTGAAGATGAGTGAAACGATGTGAAAACTGATAAAGATGGAGGAGAAGTGAAGATATTTGTTGTTTCAGAGGTTCAGAGAATGACTGTCTGCTGCTGCCGTAGAACATGTTAACAGCTGGAGAACATCTTAATGTCCAAGGTTTATTTTAACATTTGTTTTCTTAAAGAAGACTCCCATGAAGTGTGTTTTTCAGTAAGGAGGATTAAGTCTCCTTGACATGAATGCTTAAATCTAAAGCTTAAACACATTTTGCCGACTGTGTGATTTTTTAAAAAAAATGTATAAAGTGTTTTAAACCTTTTGTCTCCATCTGACCCTTTTTATTATCTTGCTTTCTTGTTTGTCTTACTATGTATTCTAATTTCTCTCCATCACCTTGAGCAGACAGGTGAATCATTCTTTTGCTCCCACAGACAGAATCGATGCAGTGACGTCAAAAACAAGAAGACTGATGTTTGATACACTTTGACCAGTTTCTTTCCAAAACAGAGGCTCTGCTAAGTGGAAAATATAAACTCTGCTTTAGAGCAGTCTTAAGTGCAAAGATATACATTAGAGTGAAAATATGTTACTTTTGCATGCACTGAATGAGTTGAACTTTTCATTGACAGAAAGCTGATCTCAGTAATGTTTCAGTGTCCGCCTTGTAACATGCCATCTTCTGCATGAACAGGTGCTTAAACACTGTCTGCTCAGCAAGACTTAAACAAAACACCCCCATTTTTGCAGATGAACTGTCTAAAGTTCTTTGTGGCTTAAAACAAACTATAAATTCTCAATTAGAACCAAAATTTATCTGGTATTTTTAGGCATTTTACTGAAAATAACTCAACGGTACCAGTGGAAGGCCTTTTATTTTAAACATATTATAGAACATGTTATAGTTTTTTTCTGAGTATTGTTATTGGATGCACATGTTAGAGGCAGTGGAACTCTTTTCCTGTTAAATCAGCCTTAATCCAGTGTTTCTGTCACAGTGTAAAGTTTAACGCCTGATGTTAAACTTCCAGAAACTGAAAAGTACCTCTAGCTGGTACTTTTCAGAGGATATTTGACTACTTACCCAAACAAACAAACGTTGGAAATGCTAGCATCTGAATGAATAATGAATAAATGAAAGTATTTTCACCCAGATGAAGACTGATTTTTAGGACCTGTCTTACCTGCCAGGTGGTTTACTTCGTCTCTGCAGCCGTTATCACTGGACACCTTGGTGTACTTGCCGTGACCCGCAACCACAAACTTATATCTCTTTGTGGAGTTCTCCTGAAATTCAAATACAGAAAACAGCATCAGAAAATCTACTTTTTAAATATAGAACAGAGATATTTTAAATGATCATCAGCAAAAGGACTGGTTGGATTATGAAGTATTTCAGACTGTGGTTCTCCAACCATTCAGGCTCTGTTTACTTACACTAAGGTTATAATTCAATCTCTTTTTATTGATTGTTTTTTGGTTTTTGTTAAGAATTAAAAAGAAAATAAATAAAAACAATAAACAATACAAAACATATAATCACAACAACCGGTGCTAACAGATGTCAAATGAGAAAATAAAATAAATAAATAAATAAATAGATAAATGCATAAATAACAAAAAAAAAAAGACAGGGGAGGGTGGGCTGTCACTCTGTTGAGAATGAGGTGATGAAATACAAATGAAATAGAACCTGAGTTGTGTTATATTCCTAAATAGAGTTGTTGATAGTGTGTTTCAAATGTTTGATTTTCAGATGAGACATAACATCTCCTATCCACCGCTTGTGAGATGGAGGAGCAGCAAATTATTCTAAATGCTGAAAAAATGGCAACTTTTTAGGAATCTAGCCAAGCAATTTTTGCTTATCCCATTGGCAGATTTTTTGTTTGCTCAAATCTAGAAAATTTGACCATATTTACGGGCAACCCCAAATAAGGCAGTTATAGAACATGGTTTAATATTCCTTTTACACATAAATGAAATTGTCTTATAGCCTCCCAAAAGTTTTGAAGTCTGGGGCAGAGCCAAGACATGTGACTGAGGTCAGAAGGGTCATGTGTGTTCACACCTCATGCGTCATGAATCTGCAGGATACATTCTTGCTAGTCTGCTAGGGGATATGTGCAACCTGTGCAGCACCCTGAGCTGTAAAAGTCTATGTTTGATGCAGATAGATGAGGAATGAATTCTTGCTACTGCAGCCTGCCACTACATTAAGGTTAAATTCAGCCAATCAGATGAACCCTCACTATCACAGATTCTCACACACAGTTCAGACGAAGCTGGTGTTGTGAATACACAGAACATTTCCAAAATTGTTTAAAATCTGTACAAATGTTAGTAGTTGAAGTAGAGGTAAAAATGAGAACAACCATCTTGACATTTTTTTAGAACACATTTCTTCTTATTTCTGTAACAACTATACTCATTTTCCTCAGACAACAGATAACACTCTGATTTGTACCTTTCCATCTCTTGTTGGAGATACTGTGTCACCGAAGCTTTCCCATAAATTCTTTCTGTTTGAAACTCCACCAGGTCTTATTTCCTGGAAACAGAGAGAACAGTGAAGTGATGTTGACCTGCATGTGGACCAAGCTGCCACTAGGAGGCGAACTTCCACTGAAGGCTCTGCCAAACTGGTCTGATGAACATCAGATGGGCCATGAAGGAGAGAATAGCAAAGCAATGAAAACAGCAAAGACATAAATCCACATGACAGGACAAGATTTCAGGATTAAGCTGTTTTACGTTGAGATGCTTCGTGCTTCATGCTAAAACAATAATCCACATGCCCCAAAGCCTTTAACAATAAAATGAGATGTAAACATCTGAAGCAGGGTGCCATCATCTCATGGCTGGTGGAGGAAATCATTCATTACTGTAAAGGCTTCATCTTGAAACCATAAACTTGGAAAACTAAATGCCCACTGGTTGTAATTCATGTTGATTTTACTCAGGCAGCTGGTAGAAAACGACAACATTTATGTGAAGTTTTTCTCCAGGAATAACGAGAAACTGTCAGCTTGTAAAAGAAATAAAAAATTCTCTGAATTCATATAAAATGTCAACAGGTGCAAAACATCAAAGCTGCTGTGACTTTGTTTAAAAAAAAACTAACCAAATCCAGTTTAAACAGTAAGTACTTCATAGCTTAAATAATTCTCTAGTTTTATGTGTAACTTGAGAAATGTCACAACAGAAAATGTAAGAAAGTAACTTTATGAAAAATATTTTAAAAAGAAGCTACTGCTGGTTTGGAGGGCGAGCTGCTCCTGCTCCCATCTTCACTTCCTTTCACCCATTGGTTGATGAGATCAGCCACACCCACTTTTAAACCGTCTGCTTCCTGAAACAGGAAATAAACTAAACTAAACTTGTTTCTGCAAAACCTGCTTTATGTGATATTATTGCCAAACAGGAAGGATCCAAATAATAAATCAAAAGATTCTCCAGTTATTTTTAAATTATTTTAAGCTCACATTTAGAATAAGTTTCATACTAATGAATAAACTTTATGACACTTGAAATTTAACATCCTGAAAGTTTTATAATCTTACATATGAATTGTTTTACATTGATTATTTATTGGACATGCTGACAGCTTTAAAACATTTAATTCACTATAAACAGCATCAAACGGATGATGTATTTTTAGAAGCTGCCAGCGCTGACTGACCTTCGACGACGTAGAGGTGGCGTTTTGGTTCCAGGCTTCTCCAGCTTCAAACAGGTTCTTCTTAGAGGCGACGGGTTCAGCAGGACCCAGCAGGTCTGTCGGCCCCTGACAGACTGATCTTCCTTCTTTTGATGAGACCTCAGAAAATAGATATTATTAGATAAATTAGATATTATTCCAGTTTGGATTCATTTGAAGGTTTTTCCACATTTAAGGTGGTTTCAGGAAGGACATGTTCAAATGTTTATATGTAGGTAGGACTGAACCCTGATAACTGTCTGTATTGTTTTCTGTACCAGAACTATAGAACATGACTTATTCAGGATGTTTATTCCAATAATATAAATTATTAGGATACTGAGTCTGTCATTACTTGTTCAGAATATAAACATCCATATGGACTAAAGATACTTCAGAACCAGCATTAAGTCATTTTTACCTCAAAACAAACATTCCTTTGTTTTCTTGCTGTGAACTTAAAGGATTTTTAGCACATTGTGTAAATGATTATGTTTCAAAAAGCCCCGAAATATTAGACATATTGATAAAAACAGATGAGAGGGATGTGGATATTGGCGGGTTAAGACTTTTAAAAACTTGGATTACACAACCTTTTATGAAATTTTAGACTTTTATGGTAAAAAGTTGTAAGCTTTAAACTGACTCGGCTCTACTGTCCATGTTATAAAGTGAGCTCAGCAGACCCAGTGTGGACAAAAGAGAGAAAATAAGACTTAAATAAATTAGACACCAGGATTTAAATAAGAGCCAAAGAGATCACTAAGCAGACAATAACAGTTAGATCACTGAGTTTGAGAAACTGAGGACTACATAGACAGGAAGGGAAGATAAGTAGATGATGAGAAGGTGTGGAGAGCTGAAAAACAAGAGAGGCTGAGGAAAGACAATGGCAAATGACACAAAGTGAAAGCTCAATTAAATAACTCAATCAATCAAATCCTAAACTCTAAAATGTCTAAATACAACTGTTCTGAATGGATACAGTAAAATATTTAAATCAGAATACAACTAAACTAAAATGACAAAGTTCCACACAAAAAACAACAACATTATGACCCTGGTTTAACAAAATAACCCAGGATTTTATATTTGAACTGAACACAAGATACGTGAGAGACAATTGTTTCAGCTCAGACTCACACAGTAAACTCAACTCGTTTTCCCAGATTTTACCCGTATTAATTCATAAGCTATCTACTGTACAGAGGCCCACACCATCCCATCTCACCACAGTCAGTTATGTTATAAAGAGTTTTGTTTTTAATAAAACATATCATAAACTTTTATTTAAAGCCATACTCAGTAGCCAGGTAAACAATGTAGCTTTTAACTTTTTTTTTTAATCCTCTTAACAACGTTCTAACATAGTATAGTCATAAATATATTGTGGAGATTAAAAAAACCCCAAAAGAAATCAATAAAGTACGGTAGTTGTCCCACAGTTCTCTAAAAGCTTCAGCCAACCCTATCGTTCGGTCCGAACGTTAGGATTGGACAATCCAGCTGTCTGTCTGCCGCATTTCCTGACTGCTTGGATTGGCATTAATCCGCCCGGACACATTTTGGGGCAGAACATCTCGGAAGTGAAAGTGAAAGTAGAAGTAGAACAGAGAGCTGCGCTTAGTGCTTCCATTTTAAGATAAAAATACCAGAGTCCCCCCAAAAAACACCTTTTCAGCTAGCAGAAAACTAAAAACGTTTGGAGGTGAAAAGAGGAAAAGCTGGGGAACATTATACGGCTGGAGTTTGACTCTGCTTTGTCACCTTTGCAAACCGGGGTCCTATGTCGGCGGGAGGCTGGCGTATGGATTTTACCCGACGGGATGGGTGAGTTCACCGAGACGTGTTTCTGACCTGGTTACCGAGTATGGCTTTAAGATCTCAGGAAAAATCAACTTGATAAAAAACTAAAAAATGTTCTCATTGAATTTAGCAGTTAAGTTATAATGAAGAAATGATATTATTATTATTAGTCAAACTTTTACTTCATGCAGAGTTCTGTAAAGTGCTTAAAGATGACCTGTTGCCATGCTTTACCTCCAGTGCCTGTGCATATTGTTCCAGTCTCTTGTCAATCTTAGACACAGACAGAGGAGGGGGGGTCTTCTTTGTGCTGGTTGAGCTTCAGAGAAAAACATGAAGCATCAGATTAATCAATGAGAACATGTATTTATGGTGTAAAATAAAAATTCATATAGCAATGGTCAAAAGGCCAATAATGAGTTGAGTCATTCAACCAGGTCAGCTTCAGCTCTGTTTGAAGGTTTTAGTGTTTCAGAGGAAGGAGCTCTCTGTGTTTATGTTCAAACTCACCTCCTCCTGAGAGACTCTGTTCTTTCTGTTATCTGAAGGAAAAAAAGACAAAAGATGACACTCTGTGGTTGAGACACGTCTGAGTGTTCACTCTGACTTTCACTGTGTTCAGTCTAAATCAGTGAAAACTACACCAACGTGAATTTCCTGAAATCAGATCTAACTTAGGTTTTGTAAATACTATAAGTAGTAACATCTAAAAGTAATGTGTTTATTCTCAGTTCTGACCTGATGAAATCATGTGCATCATGTAATAAGTAAATCATTTATACTGAATTAAAACAAACTAAAGTTAGAAATAGACAAACTGTTCTGGTGTCACCGTCAGTTTTATCAAACGTTTCTCATTAACAGCTTTATAAGGATATGACTGATATGTTCAACCACCACAAACATCTTTCTTCTTTCCCAACAGCTGATGTGAGTCTTTTATGTTTAAATAACTTTTGATCAAATGAAGCTCTGATCTTGAAACAACACATCCAGGATTCAGCGTGAACCCTTTAGGACCTTCTGCCTCAGATGAAGCAGGTTTCTGTCAGAGGAGACGTCTTGCAGCAGATACAACGTTCGGTTCTTCTTCCAGCAGCTGCTGGGAGACTCAGGGTGTGTCTGTTTACTGACGAGCCTGCATGGAAAATGACAAAGTGACCTTTGACACTGAGCATGCAGCAGCACTCACCGTACATTTCCCATCTGCTGAGATTCGACTGTTAGCTTCTTCCTGCAGATAAACCATGAACTGAGATGCAGATTCCTCCAAAAATCATCAGCAGGAAACAAAAACAGGCTTCCCTGGGTTTGGATTTTATTTTATTTGCTAATTCATCTAGAAAACATGTTTGGGGCAATTGTCTAAAAAAAAGTCAATGTATATGTATTGTAAGTTTTAGTTTTTATCTTTATAAGATGCATTACATTACAAATGTGATCTTTATATGATTCAGTTGAACTCTGGTCCCTCCAGGAGCTTTTTAAGAACACAAGAAGGAGATTTGATTTCAGACCTTCAGTATAAAAAACATTAATAAGTCTTAAGCTACAGGTTGTCGACTTATAGAGCATTTTTATTTGGAACAGATCATAAATGTTTGGTCTCTTTGCCTCCAATCAGTTATAAATTAAATGAGAATATAGAGAATTAGTCCCAGATTGGGTTTCAGGCTGATTAATCACAGTCTGTAAACTATTAGCAGGCTATTTCCTGCTTATAATGAAAACAGAATCATCCATTAACAGGAGTCGTGTGATGATTTTTATTATTATTTATCGACAATCACATGTGGTCAGACCTAAGGTTAAACTCAGACATCTTTAGAGTTGTTTGTATTTTATATTTAAGGCAGGAAGGACGTTCTGGGTTCATAACTTGTGACTTTTTGCACATCTGTGTATCCCCAGAGCAGCTTAAACCAGCGTTAACAGCTGATGGATGTTTAAAAAAACACAGACAGCCTGGACTCTGTCAAACAACAGGTTGGAGGTTTGACACAAAAACTGATAAACCAGCTAAAAAATGTAGAAAATCTAAACGAACATTAGTGAGTGAAACCAGATTTACTGAAAACTAGAGTGAAGTCAAAGAACGCTAAGAGGAGTTGGGTCCATTTGGGAAGTCTCATCATTCATTCATAGAATAAACCTTTTGGGCCTTTTAACAGCGCTCAAAAGACTTTTATAAGAAAAATGTCTGGAAATGCCACAAGTCTGCATTCCTATATGTCAAGTCCTGTGACAGGTTTTGATCTATTCCTCATATCGTTCTATTTGTCTTCCAAAGAGCCAATCTGTTCTGTAATCTTTAAAGTTGTCTAGTTCTTTCAGAAGGTCTACATTCTTCCTGTTTCTGTTGGTCATCACACTCAGAGACAGAGAGAAGGTGGTGAAGTGTTCTCGTCCGATTTGATGGATTTCCCATGATGTCAGCTGATTGGATAAATGCAACAAAAATAAAAAGAGTTTCTAATAAAACTCTCAGTGTTAGGGTTAGTGTGGTGCAGTGCAGATGTTTGTGAACATGTCCTTCTCTGGGACAAGCTTGTGTGACTTTAAAGAAACAAATTAAATAAAAACCCAAACAAATCAACATAATTATAGGAAGAAGTGAGAATATATCAGGACTCACAGGATAAAACTGGATGAGGAGTTTCTGGAGGAACAAGGAGCAAAAAAAGAGACATTTTCAACCAAACAGCAGATTCTTCAGACTGTAACCAAACCGACATTCTAAAGAGGATGAATAAAGGTCTAGAGTAGACCCCCTGTGGTTTTATCAGTCACCTTGAATGTGGGGCTCATGGGGCCGTAGCAGTTTAGCGACTCCTCGCCTTCACTGCTGCTGAACAGAGACCCTGAAGATCTGCTGGTCACCTCCTCACTTCTCCTCCTCTCTGCAGACCTCTGAGACGACAAAACAAGTGTTTCTTACTCACGGTTATCTGGATCTGAATGAGCAGATTCGGTGCTGATGAGCAGTGTGAAGGAAAAGCTGCCTGTTATAATTTGGATGGTTTCTCCACTACGTGTTGTTTAGTGGTGTAGGGCTAAGTGGCCAAGAGGTGCTAAAAACTGGAACCAGTTACAGAGTCTTACATCATCGCTGCTTTCCTGCCCTCTGAGAGCCAGAACAGCATTCTTTGGCTTTATTACCTTCAGGTTTGATGCCAGTTTCTGTCAACTGTAACTTTTTTATAAGAGATCTGCATGTGTTTGAGTCTTTTATGAAACACGAGAGAAAAAAGGGGGAAATCAGCAAACTACTGATGAATGGAGGAATGGAAAATGACAAAATTCAAAAACTTTTATTTTTATAGTTTTGTGAAGGAAATGAGCAGAATTCATTATGGTTTTCAGTCACAAAAATAAAGTTGGTGGAAACTCAGGTGCTAACATGATGATGATCACATCTGTGTCTGTTTATGAAGATGAAAGGTTGTCATCTGTTATGTGAATAAAAACTGGATGATTTGTGCATCTTTAGTATGAAATATTTTCTTATAATCTCAGAAATATCCAGCCTGTGAGGTTAAATTCTATCATCTTTGCAGATGATGCAAACTTGTGTAGTTCAGAGGAAGAGAATGCATTTTTTTTACAAACAGCTGAAATGATTTACTCCTGTTAAAGTGGTTTGATATCAATTCTACTAATTAAAATCAAACAACCATTATAATGTTTGTTGGTCTTAAAGCAGTTTTAGTTCACGCCTATGGAATATCATCATCACCTGTCATGTGTTCAACATATAATTGACATATTCATTTAGGTCAAAACTTGAAAATGGCATAATGATTTCTCACAATATTACACAATCAGTTTGCACTCAGTATACAGCCATTACATCAAATTTAAACTCTTTAAAACTGACTGAAGTGAATGAGTTTTAGAGGAAAATCCAATCTTTACTTTCTGAGCGTTTCATTAAGATTCATCCAGTAACTCGTGAGATTTTTATTAAAAACTGACAAACAGCCATGAATGAGAGACCCTTCTGTCTCTGTCTGATGGTGGGTGAAACATATGTTCTAGTTCTATGATTTTCTGCATAAAATAGTTGGATTAAAACTGTCTGCACACCACGAGCTGGCCTTCTGTCATTCAATATGTCAGAGTGTGTTCATTGCTTTCCCAGTCACGTGCATCATCATTTTAGGAATCCCTCTATTCTATTCTATTCTATTCTATTCTATTCTATTCTATTCTATTCTATTCTATTCTATTCTATTCTATTCTATTCTATTCTATTCTATTCTATTCTATTTTTATTTTATTTTATTTTATTTTATTTTATTTTATTTTATTTTATTTTATTTTATTTTATTTTATTTTATTTTATTTTATTTTATTTTATTTTATTCTATACTATTCTATTCTATTCTATTCTTTCTTATTCTATTCTATTCTATTCTATTCTATTCTATTCTATTCCATTCCATTCCATTCCATTCTATTCTATTCTATTCTATTCTATTCTATTCTATTCTATTCTATTCTATTCTATTCTATTCTATTCTATTCTATTCTATTCTATTCTATTCTATTCTATTCTATTCCATTCTATTCTATTCCATTCCATTCCATTTCATTCTATTCTATTCTATTCTATTCTATTCTATTCTATTCCATTCCATTCCATTCCATTCCATTCCATTCCATTCCATTCCATTCTATTCTATTCTATTCCATTCCATTCCATTCCATTCTATTCTATTCTATTCTATTCTATTCCATTCCATTCCATTCCATTCCATTCCATTCTATTCTATTCTATTCTATTCTTTCTTATTCTATTCTATTCCATTCCATTCCATACTATTCTATTCTATTCTATTCTATTCTATTCTATTCTATTCTATTCTATTCTATTCTATTCTATTCTATTCTTTCTTATTCTATTCTATTCTATTCTATTCTATTCTATTCTATTCTATTCCATTCTATTCTATTCTATTCTATTCTATTCTATTCTATTCTATTCTATTCTATTCTATTCTATTCTATTCTATTCCATTCCATTCCATTCCATTCTATTCTATTCTATTCTATTCTATTCTATTCTATTCTATTCTTTCTTATTCTATTCTATTCCATTCCATTCTATTCTATTCTATTCTATTCTATTCTATTCTATTCTATTCTATTCTATTCTTTCTTATTCTATTCTATTCTATTCTATTCTATTCAAATTTGCTTGAAATTAATGCTATTATCTTATTGAATGTGTCAAAAAAGCTATTGAATTTGTAATTAATCTACTTTATTTTTATTCTACAGAATGTTCCCAGATGAAGTCTGAGCTCCAGTTCCTCTTAGACGTTCCTATAGGACTCGTCTTGTGACCTGAGGAGACGGAGTCTTTATTAGTTATAAATATTATATATTAGTTATTAGTTTCGTTTTCTTTTACTTGGTCAACTTTACTTGGTCCATTCTTTTGTTTCATCATAGTTACTGTTTATAATGTGTCATGTTTTTTTAACCTGTACAGCACTTTGGTCACACACTGTATGTAAAATGCTATAGGTGATTGATTGATTGATTGATTGATTGATTGATTGATTGATTGATTGATTGATTGATTGATTGTCTTTTATTCTATGATGTCCTCACACAAAGCACAGTCATTTACAGGAGTTTAAAAGTCAGTTTAAAAAATGTCCACTTTATTTAATCATTTGTTTTATAATTCAAGGACAAAACTAATTAGGGGTTATAATGTTAACAGAAACCAAAATAGAATGATTAGGTTTTGTAGTATTTAGTGTAAAATGAAGAAAATTCATTCATTTGATGTATTTTTGCACTGAAGCTGAAATGAATGTATTTTCAGATAAGAGGGGATCAGCTGCTGCTCACCTTGTGTTGATCGTCCTCCTGATCATCCTCCCCTCCCTCACTCCTCTCCTCCTTCCTGTGGTTAAGATCTTCCTTCTCTTCATGTGTAAAGTTCAGCTCCTCTTCCTCCTGATCTTCATCTCCTGAGCTCTGTGGAGTTCCTGCTGTCTTCCTCTGCAAACTTGGCTTCACCTCCTCATTTCCTCCATCTCCCTCCTCTTCCTCCTGCATCTTCTGCCCCTCCTCCTCATCCATCCTGCAGGCTCCTCCACTGTGGTGGAGATCACTAAACTGGTCAAAGCCTCTGTGGTAAAAAGCAAGTCCCAAATAAAGAGAAAATAATTTAGTGTAGGTACAAAGTAAACTTCATCTACATGGTTAAATCTCCCTCATAGATAAATGTTGATGATCAAATCCTGTTTCAGAGAAAAACTACTGTGTTAATTTTAAACTGGAGTTAATGAAATTAGGTTAAAATAGATGTTGCAGATTTATCAGCATAATCCAAAAGACAGGATGTGAAACATAAAACATATAAAAGCAGATGTTATACTGGAGGAGACACCGGGGCTTCATGGTTCCTGCTGCCAGGTAAGACGTCCTGTCTGCAGGGTGTCCTGCAGCGTGCTGCAGCCTGGTGTCCTGAGACACAAAGACAGAGGAGCTGTAGGATGTCCTGCTTGTGTTCTGGGTACTGGATGTCTGAAAAAAAAATCAATGCAAAACATTCTTCTGTTATCAATAAATACATACACGACAGTATTGATCCTGTAATTCTAAATATTTTTTATATTGTTAATATTCTGTATGTTTTATAAATGATGCTGCAAGCTTGAACGTTTCTTCTTCTTTCTCAAAGTCAAGTTGCTATGGTTACCTGTTGACACACTTCACTTACATAAAGATGTTTCTCTGTATCATGAATATTCTGCATCAGATCTGATGTGTTACAGCTGAGTCAAACCTTCTCTGGAAGCTGTGTTGAAGTTTCCACAGAGCTCCTTCGTCCACACCCCTCCTCCTCTTCCTCCTCCTGCTGTCTGTTCTGTTCAGGACCCGGTGGATCAGAACATTTCTGCTCCTTCACCCTGTCCTGGACCTCGTGCTCGTTACGGTTTTCCAACCTGTGGCTCCAGTCGCTGAAGCCTTCGTCCTCCTCCATCACCAAGCAGGACGGCTTCAGCTCCTCGTTTGAGCTGAACAACAGAAGTGAAGTGTTAACAAACAGCTGTTCAGACAAGCTGCTGAGTTCTTTGTATGCCTTTATTAATTAAATAAATCTACCTGGAAGTTAAGCTGTTTTATTCACTGTGATGTATTTTTATTTACAAATTAGATTCATGTTAAAGACTCACTTTACTTTTTACAAGTAAAGGAAACAGTTCAGAATAAATCAGATGATTTGTGTCTCCAAAAACAGGGAAGGGAGGAAGAGTTTCATTTTACTCTCTAAAATCATCTGAGAAGGTAATTTATTTTTTATTAGAAATACAAACCAGTCCCTAAAATTCATAAAATGAATTAAAAAACACAGTTAAACGTTTAACTTGAAACCAGTGAGACAATGAAAGGTTCACACAGTGTAGCAGGGGGATGTTGGAGTTAAAGCTGAACAAATAACCAAAATGATTTACAGCTTCTGAATGTTTACATCCTGCTGCAGCTGCTTTGTCTCTAAACCAGAGACCTGAGGCTCTCTGAGGCCACACAGCGACTGTAAAGGTGCTGAAAGAGGTGCTGCAGGAGACAGATGGGAGCTGAACCTGAAGTCTCCATGGCAACAGGCAACACTGCCTCCTGTCTCAGGTCAGCTCTCATTCAGAGATCGAGCCACATCAGCAGGAACCAAACAGATAAAAGCTGATGTTTACTCAGGAAACATTTAACTGTTACATCTCATTTCTTATGTTTTACTTCTTAGTCTCTTTAAACCTTTAGATTACTTTATGTACACTGATGTTATTTGGCAGCTTTCAGAGTCACTCCTGCATGTTGAGTGTTACTTTATAGGTATGTGTAAGTTTTACCTTTGTTACATGTTTTGCTTTATTCATATATTCAGAGAACTGGTGAATGTATCCGACAGTAAATCAAACTAATAAGTTAATCTCAAATGTGAGCTCTCCTCACCAAACATCTACCCTGAACCCAAAAACACGTGTTTTCAAAAAGTTACATTGACTGTTTCTTATGCTTATTTTGGAGATAGTTAATTACACAAAAGGTTGCACATTAAAACATGTGGTTTAAAACCAGTGGTGTTAATAAATGACATCATCTCTGTCTCCACAGAAGAAAGGTGCATTGTGCCTGAGAGTGTGACTCATCTGAAATCTCATCCCAAAAGGATTTAAGAGTCAGCAACCACAAACAATCAATCTGGGAGCTGGGCAGTCCGTTACTATAAAAATATCTACTTATTGAAACTTATGGAAAATTAGGTGTTTTTGTGCTCACAGAAATAAATAGAAAAGCTCTGAGTCACACGACTAAGAATGTGGGTGTTCTAGGCAGGCTGATGAATGTTTGTAAAACAGCTTTAGGTTTGGAGCAGCAGTGTGTTGTTGCATCCCACTCACTCTGTGCTTTGTGTGAGGCTGGTGTTGTGTTGGTGGGGTTCTCCTCTCTGCCTCTCCTTGGCTCTCCTCCTCCTCTCCCTCTCCACCTCCTCAGCATCCTCCTGGCTCCGCTGTGCCGTCACCCTGCAGTCAGCATATATGTGTTATGTTATTTTCAGTAGATGTACACAGCTATTTTCTCAGAGTTTCATTAAATCCTGTGTTCATTCCAAAACGTTTTGCCCAAAAGGCACTAAGTGTTGAGCTTATAGAACGTGATGTGGATGATTCTAATATTGTGACATCAATTTCTAACTTAACATCTATGAAATGGACTGAGTTGTGATTACAATTTAAAGCTTGACTTCCTGTGACTTGACATTATTGTAAAAGATAAGCTGTAGTGTTAACCTGTTTCAGATGTACATCCATCCAGTCATTCAGTTTTGAAATGTTAGAAAATCCCTCCAGTGGTTCATGAGGTGTTTGTTTTATTTCTTTTAACATTAGAATTCCTTGTATTGCATGTGAGTTTTAGTTTATAAAGCTTTTGTTCATTTGAGGTTTCCCTGGTTTATCTTTATGCTACTGAACCAGAACAGCACAGTTAATGTGCTCTGAAAGCCTGACTAAACCTCTGAGCAAACAAGTCTAGTTCTGAAACACCAAAGATTTGGATGATTCGGGACTCCGCTGGGTCATAAACCCTGATTGGGGTCTAGACATAAACTTCAGAAGTTAAATTAGATTTTATGTGAAAAAGTTCATTGTGGAATTGATGAAAAGTTCACATGAATATCTCAAAGGAAAACAAAAAAGAAAGGAACAAAAACCTCAGTAAATTCTTTTGTTTTGGTTTCCAGTGGGTTTGGATTCAGTAACTGCCTGTATCACCCAGAACATCTGGAGGAGCTCGAGCTGCTGTTTTGTTTCGCCTCATCTCAGTCTGTCCAGGAGAAACCACCTGGAGCTGAGGAGAAGCAGGACGGACGAGCAGGAACATGTTAATGCTCCAGTTCATCAAAGTCATGAGGAATTTGAGAAGATTTATCTTAAAAATTGGATAAAAATATACTTGTAAATGAATTCATCACTTAAAGACTAAAACTTTATCTATTTATTTATTATTAATTTATTCAAAGATGATTTAATTAATGATGGACTGTGATGGACTGGCAGTGTCCAGGATGTCCCCTGTCTGTTGTCCAGCTAGAGACAGGGACCAGCTCCCCGCAACACTCATGGATTAAGAAGGATTATTTAATTTATGTAATAACTTATTATATTTTATATGTTTACTATATAAATGTTTGCAGAATTTAAAAATAATATTTATAAAAGTATGTTAATATTTTACAATACCAAAGCTAATCCCCTTTACTGATTTGCTGCCTTACTGTGGCCTCCAGCTGAGCACGTCAACGTTGGAGTTCTCCTCCATGAACCAGAGGGTCTGCTGTGGTTTTAGCTTAGTGATTCATACAATAGTATTGTAAATGCGTATTTACTTTTTTCCCTTTGGGACCAACATATAAAGGTCTTCTCAAAGCCTTCTGGGTCATAGATATCTAGAACGAACTTCAGCCGATTCCATTCTCTCAGCATTTGCTTTTGAGGAGCAGTTCAACACCAACCCTGAACACCATATTTTGTTGCAGATGCTAAAAAACAACCATCAGAGACAGAAGAAAGAGATGCAACGCTCCAAAAGATACCAGAATGAGTGAAAGCAGTGCATTTATTAATAAATCCCATGAAATAATCAGCAATAACACCATTATCTGATAATGCCAAATTTGACAGAAATGATTGTTTTGAATTTTGCCAGTAATACTGTCATTTTTTTTGTCTTTTGACAGTATTTTTATTATGTGGACATTTTTTCCAGATATGTTTTTCCTCTTTTCACTGACAAAATCCTGTTAGTGTCAGCCATGGCTGTCAGTTAGTTGCTTAGCATGACACCTCACAGCAGATAACTCAGCCACCAGCCTTAAAACATGAATCACATACAAAACCTCTATCAACACACAAAGCAATGCTTACTTTGGCTAAAGAGCTTGTGTCACTAAAATAGTTTAACAGGAGGTTTTTTTCTTTTGCAAAAGCAAGACTTCTGTTTATTTTCTCGTGAATACATCTAGTTTTACCTATACTGAAGAACTATTTTCCTATTGCATTTTATCCTAAAAGGACAGGAGTTAAAAAGCAATGCATTGCACCAATAAGCACGTGATTTGTCTTGTTAATGAGTCAGTTCAGTGCAAAACACTAAAATATGGTAGATTTTTCTAACATGTCGAGGCCCTAATTCATCAGCCTGGAGAATGATAATATCATTAAATGACTTGAACAAAACAACAGGCTGAGATCATTATTATGTGGGAAAGTGGCCTACATGTGATTTAAGAGGACCATACTGGCAAGAGTGAGTCTTAAGTTGGTCTGTAAATCAGACTGACGTGTGACAGAGCTGCTCTGGCTCCTCAGACAGGACGTTTGTGGGGGTGAAGGGTCACCTGGGGATCGGGTTTGATCTGGTTCTCATCACAGCTGCCTGACATGTCAAAAAGGACGAGGGAAAAAAGCCTTAGAGCACAGTTTGATATGTTCCACCCGTTAACTCTGACTAGCTTATATGAAACAAAGAATCTCTGCAGAGCAACATGAGCTCAGAGGAGGATCCTTTACCACCAACAGAAAACTGCTATCAGTTTTTAAGTTTTTTTTATTTTGGCAGAGTGAAATTAATTTATTGTCCGTTTTCAGATATTTGGAGATTTGTGTCAAGAAAAGAAAAAGTCATGAAAGTGTTCTTTAACATCACACACATGTTGTTCATGTTTGGAGACGAACCACATGTCCTCAGCCTTAAACGTCCTGCTCAGAGGAGCAGAGGCTGGTTGGGTTGAAATGTGGTTGTCTCGTTTAAAACGGCAACTGGACGTCCTCTCTCATTACCTGAAGACATTTCACCTCACTCAAAAGGCTTCCTCAGTTCTGATCAGAGGTTGTGAGTGGTTTAGATCAGATCGGGAGGTTTTAGAGAGATGAAATCTGAGGCCACCTCTATGGTTTCACGTTGGCTTTTATGTTAAACATAAATGGCGTCATTACTCCTGCTTCAAACCACCTGTCTCTTGTCTTTGAGCTGTAGATGGACTACTGAGTTTTGACCTAATGAGCTGTCTGGTCTGTGTTGAGCCATCATCCTCTTGTGTTAATGCTGTTTTGTTTCACCAGTATACTGTAGATGTATGTCTAAACTGCAGATACGACACTGCTCAGATTGTGTTTAAGTCAGGGTCAGTTTTTTGCATTGTGTGCGTAAGCCTACCCGCACCCCTGAACAATAACGTTTAACCACCTAATGATAGATGTTCATGCCGGGATTTGAACCTGGGTCTCCCACAAAAAAGGTGGTTTTCTTTACCTCTCAGCTCTGTTTTTTTCTCCCAACACACCCACGGCCGTACGAGCTCGTGCCACAGCAGGAAGTGCTGACTACAACAAGCCGCTCAGATTGTGGGCCATGCAACCGCCTAATCCCAGTCTGGACCAGGCTGAGTTATCATCGGCATTTTGGACACTGGTCATCCAGCCCTGGTTTGAGGGGGCAATGCCCCCTCTTGCACCACCGCCCCTGTTTGAGTCTTTTGTCTTTAGGGTGAACCAGTCTCTGTCTAAGAGTGTTGTTAGATTTAAAAACATCAGAATCTAATGATTGTCTTTGAATCTTCAGACATGTGGAATTATAATGTTCTGTTGTTTGTTTTTCTACTTCATTTGATGAGCTGAGTGTTTTCATGATATCAGCTGAATAATGGTTTGAGGACAGTAATTTTCTCATTTGCACAGAGTGGACAGGTGGTTTGAAAGAGTAAAACTATTTTAAACATGAAAAACAAATGTTAAACTGTAGAGGTTGTCTTTTATTGCTCTGCTTTTACTCTTCTCCCCAGGTGGTTTCACCTCCAGTCACACCTTAAACATGTGATCTAACCACTCACATGTTGATAATGACCCACTGACATGATGGAGGGGTGGGTAAGTGATTGGTAATTTAATCAGTCCTAGTGTGATTGTTCTATAATAACTTATTAACCTCTCAACCTACAGTATATATGATCAGAGCTGAAGGAACCTTTTGGAAGAGAGTTGAAACGTCCTCAAGCAACAAGAGAAGTAAGTCAGTAAGTCAGTAAGTAAGTCAGTCAATAAGTCAGTAAGTCAGTAAGTAAGTAAGTCAGTAAGTAAGTCAGTAAGTCAGTAAGTCAGTAAGTAAGTCAGTCAATAAGTCAGTAAGTCAGTAAGTAAGTAAGTCAGTAAGTAAGTCAATAAGTCAGTAAGTCAGTAAGTCAGTAAGCAGTAAGTCAGTAAGCAGTAAGTAAGTCAGTCAATAAGTCAGTAAGTCAGTAAGTAAGTAAGTCAGTAAGTAAGTCAATAAGTCAGTAAGTCAGTAAGCAGTAAGTCAGTAAGTAAGTAAGTCAGTAAGTCAGTCAATAAGTCAGTAAGTCAGTAAGCAGTAAGTCAGTAAGTCAGTAAGTCAGTAAGTCAGTAAGTCAGTAAGTCAGTCAATAAGTCAGTAAGTCAGTAAGTAAGTCAGTCAATAAGTCAGTAAGTCAGTAAATTTTATTTGTAAAGCGCCTTTCGCAGATGAAGATCACAAAGCGCTGTACAGCACAGGTAAGCAAACATTTCACAACAGATGAGAATAAAACAATGGCAAGGACAAAATGTAGGAAAAATCAAAGATATATACACAGTCAAGTCATTAAACAATGTGAGGTAAGAACAAAATCAGGAGTAGAGTGTATAGCAAGAGTATATATAGATGTTCATTGAGGGAATGCCTGGATGAAGAGGTGGGTTTTCAGATGTTTTTTGAAAGCCTCCACAGTGTTGCAGAGGCGGAGTTGGTTTGTTTACATTTATTTTTACTCATCAACATGCTCAGATGATGGATGAAGTGTAGTGTTATTATAGTGTAGTGTTGGGTTTGTGATTCACTCAAACACATCACTTAGTTCGGTTTAGAAACACCTGATGTTTCTGTTAACTGGTTACGAACAAACTGAGTCTCATGTTTTTTTGCAGCATCTTGAGGAACCTCCAACAGAAGATCTATGGATCAAACAGGGTTTAATAAGTTAACGAGTCCTCCAACTCAAAATAATATGTTGTTGATGTCAGTAAACAGTGTAGTCAGATAACTACGCCCACAGGAGACAGGAGCTAGATCACAGCTCAGATCCATTTAGCTCTTTTATTCGTACTCGTATTAATTTCTTTCTGTTTAGGATTTTATGAATTACTGTTTCAGCTTCTAGATTTAGAGTGAGCTTGCTGATGAGAGATCTGTGGTGTAGTGTTAGCCTGCCTTTCTGTGTGGAGCATGCTCTCGCCATGGTGTTTGGGTTTCACACAGTCTAACTCATCCATGTTAAGTGGTGATTTCATTCTGACCTGAGTGTGTATTTTTATGGCTGTGTGTCTCTGTGTTGACCCTGAGATGGACTGGTGACCCGTCATGGCTTAACTCCGCCCCTTTGTTGACTGCTGTGAGAGGCCCCGACCTGTGACCCTGAACAGCATAAATCAGGTAGAGAAAACAAGTGAGTGAGAGAGCACATGACTGGGTTTGGATCAAAGCTACCTGGGACTGGGAGGGTCATGGCTCTGGCTAAAACAAGACATTAAAGACTCAAATATGAAAAAAATTATTTAAAAAAAAACCTCTGATTTTTAAAGTTTGAAACATTGGTTGGCTAATGGTAATATAACAATCAGTTGTCTTTATATTAAGTTTATAGAGTAATTACATAGAAATGCAACAACAATAAAACAAAAAAAGTGTACTTGCCAACTTCAGTACCTAAATGTTCCACCAGAGGGCAGAAGACCTGAATAAGATTCAATCAGCAGCTTTTTGAGGAAAACACAAATCTTGTTAGAAAGATAGAGCTTGAAATATGTGCATCAGATATGATTTAATCGATGTTAAAGGGATGAATTATCTTAAAGTGCTTTCTAAAAGTCATATTCTAACATTTTTGGATGTTTCAGGATAATATTTCACATTTTAGGAGGACCTGTGATGTTTTTATTCTATTGATTAAACTGGATCCACTGCATGCTAAACACTAATCTGAGGAGCCAATTCAAAAGTTATCCATCCACAAAATATAGCTAGCCATGTTTACCATTTTAGCAGCTATCTAGAATTTTTAGTAAAAGGTTGTAAAAAAAAAGTGTCACTTTTTCAGCAATGTTCTATCTAAACTTCAACACAAATAACAGATCTAAAAATAAGTATTTAAAATCAAATATAAATATGTACTGTTACCTTTTATATATTTTGAATGAAGTCTAGTAAGTTACATTTTTAATGAAATCAAAATGCAAATTTAAAATAAATATTTAGACTGCTATTACATGGAAGTACCAGAATAGAGAAAACGGGGTGAAAAGATTCCCTATCTGAGGTCTCAGAGTTCCTCTGATGGGAGGACCAGGTGAGTCCTCCTGCTCACTGATAAATGATCCCTGAACTCAAACAGTCTAACCATCAATGGGACTCTGAGATGTAGGACATCTCTTTGCTGTTTTTGTTAGGCTACGTCCATTTGTGTGTCAGTCCAAATTTGTGTGTCAGTCCAAATTTGTATAGTAGCTAAATATTTAGTTGGAAAGTGCTATATTTGTTTTTAGATTTCAACATTAATATTACATTTTAACTATTTCAATTTGATTCTAAAGACTTATTTTAACAGTATTATTTGAATCAAAGTGTGGTAGAGCTCTAAATTTTTGAATATCTTATTTTACAATCAGTAACTCATACACAGTCAGATGAATCAATGTGCATGTATTTTTTTGACAAATGCATTAAATAAAATAGTAATTAAAGCAGTTTTGTGCAGTGGAGCTGTCAGAATATGCTCAGTTTAATGTCTGGTTTGATTGTAAATTTATAGAAGTGTAGCGCTCCAGGACATGTGTTTAAACTGCAGCAGAATCAGGCAGCTGGGCTTCAAGGTGTCCTAAAGGTCTGCAGGAACATTTAACTTGGTGCTGTGAAGCTTTAATGTGAAACGAGCAAATTACAGAGGAGATCTGTCTGATACGCGTCACATTTTCCATCATTTACACAATGAGGCAATGGAGGTCTGGTACGCGACATTTTCTTTGTGTGTGTGTGTGAGCAGGAGGGGGTTCAGGACCCAGCCAGATGATGTCATGGCTATTAGGGAAGTTGTAGCAATAAAAGAAGCCATTGAGCTCAGTGTCATTTTCAGTGAAGTCCCACAGCAAAGTTCCACCAGTCAGAGTAAATCTCTAACAAGGAGCGATAAGTAGAGGAGAGGATGAGCAAAGAAGAAAAGTATAACCTGAACCCTGTCCCCAGATGAGGGCTGGAGAACAGGGAGCAAAGAACAACTGGGTGATTCAATCCATAGAAATGAAAAGGAAACTTTAAGTGGAGACTTTAATTTCATTACCACATTTGGTTTAAAGGAGCTGCTGCTGAAAACCAAATTGCTCGGTCTGGATGTTATTTAGTCCTAATGGGGTGTGAAACAACTAATTCCCAATGTCTCATCTCATTTACAGTTGATTTTAAATCCCCTTTGTCATTTAAACCTGCAATAAAACAAAGCTAATTATACTTGATGTAAAAGTGTGAGGTAAGCACTCCTCTATTAGCAGAACAAATGTGTTTCATAAGATTGTTCATTTTTAGGGTGTTCTCATGCTTTTTGCACACAAATGCATCAAATAACAGTCCAGCGTTTCTAATGAGAGCAGGATGCTGACAAGCAAAAAGATGTGGGAGATTATTTTATTTATAAATTTTTTAAAGTACAAAAACTACTAGAAATAAATCTAAAAAGTTACTATCTTACTATTTCTATTTAGCTTCCCAAACAGATGTTTGGACAATATGACCTAAAAAAATACAAACTTCAAAGCAGATTGATTCCAAAACCTCTAATCTTCTATTTCAGTTCAGTTTGTGTGTGAAATTTTATGAATGCAGCAGATGTGCTGCATGTTGCTGCTTTTGGTGATATTTAACTAAATAAAAACATAATTCTATGTAAATGACCCAGTGATGTAAAACTGATGGTGATGTAAAGGTTTATATGAACATTTGGAGATCAGAACTGTTTAAAACTCTATACTTTAATATTGACTGCAGTTGAACTAGCTGTTGATTTTTACCCAGATGTTTAATAAATCTGTATTTTGTTGTTCATGATTTCTAAAAGCTTTAATATTCCAGGTAATATTTAAGGAAGGACTCAGAGTAACTTTTCAATTTTACTTTCAACTATTTTTCACAGCTTGAAAACATCCAAAGAAACAATATTTTCATATATTTTTTAACTCCATTGTAACTTTAGTTTATAATTTGTGCTAATGACTCTATGAGTCATGTTAAAGAAAGCAGAGGTTTTAATTCTCATCATGCATTATGCTGATAATCAAACACATTTAACCCTGAGGTTAGTGATAATGGCGTTCACATGTGTTTCTAATTCTCTAGGATTGGGAAACTCATCCTTAGAAAACCCCTTCATTGTGATGCACTACAGTCTTCACAAGCATTTATTCACTATTATATATATGTCATAATTATTTAGGTGTCACCAACATTTACCAAAGTGTAAAGTAGACATTATGGCTTGTTTTTATTTTATCTGTGTTGATTTAACAAATTCATTAAATACTTTATTGACTTATTTGTTTTTGTTTGAAGACACATTTTCTGTCAATTTATGGAAAAGTGACTCATTCTGGATTAAGATGAGGTGAAAACCACATGACAGGTTTGGAGAACGGACCCAAACCCAGCAGTTTAGCATATATTAGGAAATGATTGTGTTTTTAAATAAAACATGAACTTCCTTTGTCTCCGTCCACTAAAAATGCATTGTTTGCACACAAGTGGTTAAATGTTTTATGAGCTGTTGGCTGCTGGTGTTTAAACAAAATGTCAATATGTTGTCATTTGAGTTAAATGTAAGTTAAATCTAAAAACCTCTGTTTAATAATAGAATCCTATTAATTAAAGACATTTCCTTTCCACACAGAGTTAAATTAAACTTGTGTTGTTATGGTAACATTAAACTGATTTTTTGAACCATTTTAAACAGATCTCATGAATTCTGGAATCATATTTTGTGTCACCCTGCAGGTGATAAAACCAGGATAATCCTGTTTTAAAAAGTTTTTCTCTGACTGACCTGATCAGGTTCTGCAGCAGCTGCTTGCTGGAGCTTCTCCTCCTGATGGACTCTGACATGCTCTGGTCCTGGTCCTGGTCCTGGTTCAGTAGAATCCTTTCCTACGGCAGCTCTCCTTTCCCTCTTCTTCTTCTTCTTCTTCTTCTGTTCTCTCTCTGTTGTCGGCCTCTCCCTCTCTGGTTAGTCGCAGCTTTCTCCTCCCTACATGTGGTTCTCATTGAAGCATTTTGACCCCCCTCATCATCCTCTCAGAGGTCATGTGACTCTCCCAAGGGGGAAGTAAGATGATATCATGACAGTGGATCTGAGTCAATATTGTGTGCATGTATATTGCGTTTCAGAGGGAAGTGTAATTAGTATCTCTGAGTCGTTGTTGTTGTTGTTTACTTGAAGCATTTTGTTTGTTCTGACTCTGAGGTTTCAGTAATCAGGCATCAATAGATGTCTCTTTTTTTGTTTTCTGGAGAAAATGTTTGGGCTTTGTCCAACTTCATTCATCTATTTTCTTTTAACTAGCAAGCATCTGTAGAATACACAAAGTCCTTTGTGTTTGGACTTTATTGTTCTTCCAAACGCCTTCAGAAAGAGTTAAAGTTCAAGTTGACTTTTGCTTATTGATGATTGCCATTAGTCTCTCTGAAGCAGAGGAAACATGCATAAATGTCAACTTCAGCCTCTACAGAGAATGTATGGCTGTTGGTGTAGCCTGTAAATGCAGCACAGCAGCTGAAATAAAGGCTTAAACCTGACGTTTATGTCCTACTTCTCTGATTTTCCTGATTTGTGCTTTTCCTGCTTACATAATGTTTCATCTACAGTTTTAAAAAACAAACAAAAGACCTGAGATTTCAGGGTTACTTAGGGAAAAGTTTTGAGTGTGAACAGGATAAATGTCTCGCCTCGCCTTCTTCCGCTTATCCGGGTCCGGGTCGCGGGGGCAGCATTCCAAGTCGGGCAGCCCAGGCCACCTTCTCCCCGGCCAAGTCCACCAGCTCCTCAGCTGGGACGCCCAGGCGTTCCCAGGCCAAACTGAAGATGTATTTCCTCCAGCTTGTCCTGGGTCGACCTGGGGGCCTCCTGCCGGCAGGACATGCCCAGAACACCTCCCTGGGGAGGCGTCCAGGGGGCATCCTAACAAGATGCCCGAACCACCTCAACTGGCTCCTTTCGATATGGAGGAGCAGCGGTTCTACTCCGAGTCTCTCCCGAATGTCCGAGCTCCTCACCCTATCCCTAAGGCTGAGCCAGGCCACCCTGCGGAGGAAACTCATTTCAGCCGCTTGTATCCGCGATCTCGTTCTTTCAGTCATTACCCAAAGCTCATGACCATAGGTGAGGATTGGGAGGTAGACCGACCGGTAAATCGAGAGCCTTGCTTTCTGGCTCAGCTCCTTCTTCACCACAACAGACCGGTTCAGCGTCCGCATCACTGCAGACGCTGCCCCAATCCGCCTGTCGATCTCCCGCTCCCTCCTTCCCTCGCTCGTGAACAAGACCCCGAGATACTTGAACTCCTCCACTTGAGGCAGGACCTCTCTCCCGACCCGGAGTTGGCAATCCACCTTTTTCCGGTCGAGAACCATGGCCTCAGACTTGGAGGTGCTGATCCTCATCCCAGCGGCTTCACACTCGGCTGCGAACCTCCCCAGCAAGAGCTGAAGGTCAGAGCTCGATGAAGCTAGGAGGACCACATCATCTGCAAAAAGCAGAGACGAGATTCTCCTGTCACCAAACTCAACACCCTCCACACCACAGCTGCGCCTAGAAATCCTGTCCATAAAGGTTATGAACAGGACCGGTGACAAAGGGCAGCCCTGGCGGAGTCCAACCCTCACTGGGAACAGGTCCGACTTACTGCCGGCTATGCGGACCAGACTCACACTCCTCTGGTACAGGGACTGAATGGCCCTTAACAAAAGACCATCCACCCCGTACTCCTGGAGCGCCCCCCACAGGGTGCACCTGGGGACACGGTCATAAGCCTTCTCCAAATCCACAAAACACATGTGGATTGGTTGGACAAACTCCCATGACCCCTCCATCACCCTAGCGAGGGTAAAGAGCTGGTCCACAGTTCCACGACCAGGACGAAAACCACATTGCTCCTCTTCTATCTGAGGTTCAACTATCGACCGGACCCTCCTCTCCAGTACCCTGGAGTAGACCTTTCCAGGGAGGCTGAGGAGTGTGATCCCCCTATAGTTGGAACACACCCTCTGGTCCCCCTTCTTAAAAATGGGAACCACCAGTGCTTTAAGTGGAAAAAAATAAGTGCCGGCACTCTCCTTTAGTTGTATCCCATTAGTTTGGGATTGTATATATATATATATATATATACATACTCACATACAGAGAGAGAGATATCTATAGGTTTATTGTTCAGAAATGGAAAAAGAACAAAGCCAGTTCTAAATCAAATCTTCATGAAAGAAATTCAGATTCACTCAGTCATCAGTTTAGTCACTAATTCTTCCCAATGCGTCCTCCCTTCAGACCTGTAGACTCCATCACTGGATTCTATTTGTCGAAAAGACAATTCAGGACAAGACACCTCTCTACCTGTCCTCTCTTCTACACCTGGTTCATAATAAATATCACAGGAGGTCTAGTGAAGATCTTCAGCTCATCATCTCCAACACCTCTACTGTCTTCAGCTCTGCAGCATTATGAGACTGGAACATTTACTAAACACCCTGAGATTTATACTCTGACATCTAACCTTTAAATCTAAACTTCATCAGGATATTATTTATAATAATTAGGGACACTCCGATCACGTTTTTTGCTGCCGATCACCGATACCAATCACATGGATTGACTGTAAATTTGACATTGTAGTGATGATGAGGGCTAACGGCTACTTGATCTGTAGAAAATGAACCATAAATCTCCTTCATTTGGATAAAAACAGATTTTACTGACTTTTTCTAGGATGAAAAAATACAAAAACTTGAGCGCACCATGTAGACATCCATCCATCCATAAAGAAATCTATTATTTATAGATATACATTTACAATACCAATAGAAATCTATTATTTTTATATATATATTTAAATAATTAAACATATGTTCTTGTGCACAAGATCCCCATTAATTAGTTTGTGGTTGAAATAACGTTTTGAGAAAAATAGTTGTTTTTCTACTGCTGTTCAGACACAGAAAAGTCAACATTGTTTTGACACTCTGGTCCATTTTATGTCCAGAAAGAACAAACTTATTACTGACAATGATCTGATCATTACTAAAGAGTCTACCTGCTGCTCTCTCAGCTCCTCCTCCCTCCACCTGTCTGATCCACTGCGCCATGGCGCGCTGCTCCTCTCCACCTGCGTCATGACGCGCTGCTCCTCTCCATGAGCGCGCGAGCTCTTTCCATCTCCGTCATTAATATTTAAATTATTGTCTTTTAATACCAATTTGAAGACTTATCTCAGCTTCCTGACGCGGGGTGTCTCGCAACCTGCTGCAGCAGCAACAGATCTGGAGCTGCAGGAGGGAACGGAGCTCTGTGAGTCAGCGGGACTCACCTCCAGGACCGAGCTCTGAGCCAACTGGAGCGGTCCATTCAGGGGACGCGAGTCCCCGCTTTTCCTCTCTCATCCGCTGTTTCACCAAATTCTGCCACCCTCCTGGAGTCACTAAATACGGCTGACAGATGAGTTCTCTCATCCACCTGCGTTTCTCCTGCACCGCGCTCGCCCTCTGCACCTCCCGCCATGCGCTGCTCATAATATGAGGCAACTACGGCCACCGGAAAAGCTCAAAATTATATTGATGTAATACTGGAAAAACTCCCGGTACGGACGGAACGCTGGAAATAAGTGCCGGTACGCTGAGGGGTCAAATTTAGAAGTCCCGGTACTGCGTACCGTTCCGTACCGCCCCACTTAAAGCACTGGGAACCACCACCCCGGTTTGCCACTCCACAGGAACTGCCCCCGATGACCACGCAATGTTGCAGAGACGTGTCAGCCATGACAGACCTACAACATCAATCGCCTTGAGGTACCCAAGTCGGATCTCATCTACCCCCGGGGCTCCACCGCGTAGTTGTTTGACTACCTCAGCGACTTCTGCCCCAGAGATTGGACAGTCCGTCCCCAGTTCTCCCAGCTCTGGTTCCTCCTCGGAATGCGCGTCGGTGGGATTGAGGAGCTCCTCAAAGTATTCCTTCCACCGTCCGACTATAGCCCCAGTTGATGTCAGCAGCTCCCCGTCCCCACTGTAAACAGTGTGAGCGAGTTGCTGCCTTCCTCCCCTGAGGCGCCGGATGGTTTGCCAGAACCTCTTTGGAGCCGATCGATAGTCTTTTTCCATGGCCTCGCCAAACTCCTCCCACGCCCGAGATTTTGCCTCGGCAACTGCCACCGCTGCACTCCGCTTGGCCCGCCGGTACCTGTCTGCTGCCTCTGGAGACCCACAGACCAGCCACGCCCTGTAGGCCTCCTTCTTCAGCCTGACGGCTCCCCTAACCTCTGGTGTCCACCAGCGGGTATGGGGGTTACCGCCACGACTGGCACCGGCTACCTTGTGACCACAGCTAGCAACAGCCGCCTCAACAATCGCAGGATAAATGTATACCACATATAAATGCCAGTATCTTTGTGAATCAGTTCTTACTGCTTATAAATATTTAGAGATCAGTTCCTGTGATAGGAAATGCTTTTAGCTTTTATTGTGCAGAAAACTGTTTCTGTGTAAATCTGATTTAATTTGTCACATCAGATTTGTTTTGTTGTTGATGGCAAAGATAACCATGACCTGATTGTATATTTAGGTTGGAATCTCATGATGCACATCATCAAACTGAGACAAAGAATCATAGAAATATTGTTTTCAGGTTTTAAATTGTATAAAACTTTTGACCTCTATCTGCAAAAAGAATGACTAATATGAAGAGCTGAAGCTCTCATGCGTTCATGTTTGTGAAGCACCTTGTGATTCTTATCTTGATAGGTGCAATAAAAATAAAACTTCTTCCTGATCAAAGTCAAAAACCAGTGGAAAGAAAATCACATCTTTCAAAACATCATTTTAGACTAAATGTCACCATCTGTGTTAGATGATTGTGTCACACTTCATCTCTGAATCAAATGGTTAGAAAGTGAACTTTTACCCTAAATTCAAAAAGACTGCTCAGTTTATAAGTAGTTCATTAAATGTTTCTTGTAAATGTTCATTTGATCAATGTACAGGAAGTTTTGAACTTCACATTTAAGCTTTTTATCAAACTCTTAAGTTAAATTATTCATAATACAGAAGTACTACTGCAGTGTTTGCCAAAAAAGCAAAATTATTTTAGCATGTTTGAAGTTTTACTGTTTGATTTGACAGATAAACCTCCCATTTCAAACAAGTTAGAGGAGTTTAGAAATTATTTTTTTTACATTTTAATAAAAAACACTAATAATTATTTTGAATGTTAGAAAATATGATCAAACTGGAAGAAATGCTCCATGCTGAAGCTCACTGATGGCTCAGAACCGAAGCATAAAGAAAGAAGTTGTGTCTTTACATGTACTTTCACCAAACAACTCATCTGATGTGAGCAGAACTTGAGTTTGATTCTGGCTGTATTAACCTCAGATATGAGCAGCACCCTGACATGGAGTCTGGAGGACTAATGAGGGATCTGGTTTCTGTTCTGCAGGTTATGAATAAGATATGGACACTCAGAGCAGGAGCAGCTGTTAGAGGCAACAAGCTTCTGAGTCTCTCCATCTTAACAGCACCATTATCTGGACTGTTTATCTGGGTTCACTTTACCAGTTTTATTTCCTCTTCAGACACCAAGTCAGTATAGTTGCAGCTCTTTGCTTCTTCATACAAATACATAAGTGGAACTTTTCCCAGTAAAACCCTTTCTGTTGATCAGTCAAGCACACACAGATGTGCATTAGGTCACCCCTACAGTTCCTGCCAACACTGATTCACACACACACACACACACACACACACACACACACACACACACACACACACACACACACACACACACACACACACACACTTTCTTGCATCCCCGCCCACTGAGTCCTGCAGGAGCTTGAAACTCTTGCAAACACTCCACAAAACAGTCACCAGGGCAACACTCCCACAGCCTTCAACAGAGCCTGACTGTAGCAACAGCGAGGCCCAGAACAACTTCAGCATTTTCACTAGAGAATTTAAAACAAGAAAACTGAAGTCCTAAAATTGACATTTTTATTATTGGACAGTTCTATGACATTTTTCCTCAAAATTCTACACATAACATCCCACACTGACGATGTCAAAAGTTTTTTAAATTTTTAGATTCTTGCAAACCCATTAAAAATAAAACACCTGATAAATCCCATGACCATCAGTATTCTCATGCTTTTCTCAGTAGCAGCCATTCCAGCCTCCAGTCTTTCTGAATCTGATGCCACCAGCTTGTCTCACCTATCTTTAGACAGTTTGATCCATTCCTCTTTGCAGCTCCTCTCAGCTCCATCAGCCATTTTCAGATCTCTCCAGAGACGTTCAACGAATTCAGGTCTGGACTCTGGCTGGGACACTCAAGGAAATCACAGAGTTGTCCTGAAGACACTCCTTTGATATCTTGGCTGTGTGCTTACTGTTGTTGTCCTGCTGAGAGATAAAGCGTGGCCCCAGTCTGAGGTCCAGAGTGCTCTGGAGCAGGTCTTCATCCAGGATGTCTCTCTTCATTGCTGCATTCATCTTTCCCTCCATCCTGACTGGTCTCCCAGTTCCTGCTGCTGAAAAACATCCCCACAGCCTGATGCTGCCTCCACCATGCTTCACTGTAGGGATGCTGTTGTCCTGGTGATGAGAGCTGCCTGGTTTCCTCCAAACGTGACACCTGGCATTCACAACAGAGAGTTCAGTCTTTGTCTTACGAGAGTTCCTCATGGTCTGAGAGTCCAGGTGTCATTTGGTTAACTCCAGGTGGGCTGCCATGTTCCTTTACTAAGGAGTGGCTTCAGTCTGGACTCTACCGTACAGACCTGATTGGTGGATTGCTGCAGAGATGGCTGTCCTTCTAGAAGGTTCTCCTCTCTCCACAGAGGAACTGGACCTCTGACAGAGTGACCATCAGGTTCTTGGTCTCCTCCCTGACTAAGACCCTTCTCCCCATCACTCAGTTTAGATGACCAGTAGTTCTAGGAAGAGTCCTGCTAGTTTAGAACTTCTTCCCCTTACAGATGATGGAGGCCACTGAGCTCATTGGGGCCTTCAAAGCAGCAGACATGTTTCTGTAACCGCCACAGATTTATACCGGGAGACAATCCTGTCTCTGAGGTCTACAGACAGTTTCTTTGAGCTCATGCTTGGTTTGTGCTCTGACACACTGTCCACTGTGGGACCTTATAAAGACAGATGTGTGTCTTTCCACATCATGTTCAATCAACTTAATTTATCACAGGTGGATCCAATGAAGCTGCAGAAACATCTTTAGGGTGATCAGATCAATGAAAACAGGATAACATTATGGTGCAAGTTCGAAGTGAAATCCTGCACTCTGGAGTCCAGATTCTTAAATTGATAGGAGAGTTGGTTAACATCATTGGTGGCACCAGCCTGATGCTGAAGAACAGTTCGGATGAAGGTGTCATGTCGGCCCAGGAGCATTCCTTTTTTGGAGAAGGCGGTCTGTGATTTGCGGACGTGAAGAAGTAGGAAGGTGAATGAGGTGTGCACACCGGGAGGTGAACGATAGATCTTACAGTTTCCAGGAAGGGATGTGGATTTGGGGAAGGATGTGCAGCTGTCCCAGGAGGAGTGGTGGGTGGCTGGTGTGGTGAGAGAAGGAGCGTCGGAGGGCGGACAGACAGGAGTTAGGTCTGAGGGTGTGTGCTAGTTTCTGGGTTCTTGAGAGGAGTCGGCTGAAGAAGTGATGGGAGTTCATGTTCCATCAGGATGAAACAGAGACATGAACCTGGTCCAGGATCAGAGAGCTGTATGAGAAAAACACAGGTAAGTATCAGGAACTAGTAGCAAGGCCTGAAAACCACAGAGAGCGTGAATCCTCTGGCGTCTGTCACAGGAACCAACTTCTCCTTTACTCCTCCACCTGTCTGCCACACCCTGTGGAAGATGTGGTAAGGAGAAGCCACACAGTGTGTGATGGCATGTTTTTATTCTGTGTAGCGCTGGCAAAGCGTTACTATCTCTGATTTCTGACATCTGGTTCACCACCACAATAACTCATCTTTTTCCTAATAACTTGGATTAAAATGACTCTTTTATTATGTTGTAACCTGAATCAACATTCCTTCCAGGACCGGTCGTGTCGGAAGACTAAGAAGATTTCCTTTAATTAATAATTAAACTTAAGAACTCTTTGATGTCTCATTCTAAAAAGACACTACCTTTAATCCACTGTCCAGAAATGTCTTAATGTGATTAATTCATTTTCTTCCAGTATTCATGAATGTTGATGTTGCATCAGTATTATTTTATGATTTCTACTTTTGCTAAAAGGTTAAAACATATTAGTAATCCATTAAACTTCCTGGGTTTCTAATGACGAGAACCACGTGACTTGGTAACTCTCTCCCATTGGTCCACGCGGCCAAACCGGGCCACGTCCCAACTTCCTGCCTGGAAGAACTGAGTCTCCTCAGTTCTCGTTAACCCCACGACGAGAGAACACAGCCTCCGTTTTCCTCCGCTACACGGAAGGCCTCGATGCCGACCGAGCTCGTGAGTAACCAGCCTCACCGGTCGAGAACATTGCTCCGGCTAAGAAGCCAGACACCATCTGCCTGCTTCTTTCCACCTGCCATGGGAAAGCCGGTTAGCCTCTGCACCAGCCGATCATGGAGCCGCTGATACCGACTCGCTCAGACACCTCCGGGCCCCCGGGGATAACCGAGGCTCGTCCGATCAACGAACGCACCGACGAGCTTCCTCCGTCTCTCACGCCGAGGCGATCTGGAGCGGTTTCAGCAAAGGTATCCACCCGATCTGGTAAAACCGAGGCTATTGATAAATAACACTCGATCCAGTTAGCTCAGCTCCCCTCCTCACTAGCCGAGATCCCTAGATTAACATATCACGGGCTCTCGTCATTAACTCTCAGCTTAATAACATCAGAAGAATCTCTTAAGATGCAACTATCTACCTCACATCTGTCTGTTTATTCAATCTGTTTTCTTTAATAAAATAACTGAAGTCTAAGTCAGCTTCTGGTTTATACCTTTCAAATATACGTACGTAGGTCTCCCTTTGAATCAAAAGAATCTAGAAAGCCTGCATAACCATCAGTTTAGCGAAGGTAGCTAACAGTGATTAGCATTAAAACCAACAAAACTAAGCTGATAACCTTGCAGAAGTGTGTTCGTACTATAACGATAAAATCAGGTTATATTACGCTACATAAATGGCGAGCCAGGCCAGGCTTTAAAACATAAATGGCAGTTTAGCCAGGTTTTCATTCATAAAGTCTACGTATAATATTTGTTAGGCCTTGGCAAGCCATAGGCTAATGCTAACTAAGCTAACAGATAACAACAGCTAAGATAAAGCACTACAGTGCCACGTCAGCTATCAACCAAAGTCTAAAAACTTTGTAACTGATTATGATGGGTGTACTGTATGTTTCATGGGGTTCTTCTTGTTCTTCTTCTGTGTTTTAAGCACTTTTTATGTCACTTTGTGATTGTGTTTACATGTTCCGTTCGTTTAACGGTAGCTTGGGACGCCTCGCTGTCTAGTTAAAAGAACGCTTTTGTCCACCGAAATTGATCACTTCGGTGCGTTTTGTCTTTTGTCCGTTCGGTAAACCTTAATGGTTAAATACAGACTCTTTAACAAGTCTGAAAAGCGAGATTATATCCGCTAAAATAGCGTCGATTTCACTGCAGGGAAACACGCTAGCTTCCGTGAGTGGCTTTTAGCCTTAGAAGCAAACAGCTTTCACGGAAGAAAAATAAGTCACGGTCGGAAACCGTGCAAATAAGGTGTTGAGACGGTCATCGGATACCGAGATTTCCTCCGCCGCCTGTTAGTATAAATAAACTGGTAAAATAGGTCGGATTTTCTCCGTTCGAGAACGGAGTTAGCCACCGCCGAACAGCTCAAAACTCCGGGTCGACACGACTCGACCGGACGCTTTTTCTGTTCAAATTCCGCGTCGTTAGACTGCGAAGGGCTTTAAAAACGGCTCTAAGAAGCGCGTTTGCCAAAAACATCTCTAATTTGACCGTAGAAGGAAACGCTTTGCCTAGACCGGCACCGTTAACAAAACGGCTGCAGCTAGAAGACAAGCAGACGTGACGTCATTTCTCCTTCTGGTTCTGAACCCTCCGGCGTCCGAATACCCTGGAGCGCCCCCTCTGGCGCAACTTGGTATAAACGGAGCAGGAATTCTGTTCTTTAGAGAAGTTTTAAATCTTTTTCACCATAATTTCCTCATTTTTACTAGTTTTAAAGACAAACTATGGAACCTTCTCCTCCTGAAATGGCTGGAATCCAAGACAGTACACTGTTTGAACTCAATGTCGACTTGTGGAAAGCACTTTCAGTGGTAGGAAAATCTGTAAGGGAATTAGGTGGGAGGTTACAAGCTCTTGAGCGAACCTCCATGGAACNTCTGTCTGTTTATTCAATCTGTTTTCTTTAATAAAATAACTGAAGTCTAAGTCAGCTTCTGGTTTATAACTTTCAAATATACGTACGTAGGTCTCCCTTTGAATCAAAAGAATCTAGAAAGCCTGCATAACCATCAGTTTAGTGAAGGTAGCTAACAGTGATTAGCATTAAAACCAACAAAACTAAGCTGATAACCTTGCAGAAGTGTGTTCGTACTATAACGATAAAATCAGGTTATATTACGCTACATAAATGGCGAGCCAGGCCAGGCTTTAAAACATAAATGGCAGTTTAGCCAGGTTTTCATTCATAAAGTCTACGTATAATATTTGTTAGGCCTTAGCAAGCCATAGGCTAATGCTAACTAAGCTAACAGATAACAACAGCTAAGATAAAGCACTACAGTGCCACGTCAGCTATCAACCAAAGTCTAAAAACTTTGTAACTGATTATGATGGGTGTACTGTATGTTTCATGGGGTTCTTCTTGTTCTTCTTCTGTGTTTTAAGCACTTTTTATGTCACTTTGTGATTGTGTTTACATG
>SSNR01000369.1:587342-599627 GCA_006937965.1 Callopanchax toddi | reverse complement strand
GTGTTGATGTTTGATTTGTTGAATTTTAAGCTGTCAGTTTATGCTGGGAAACACAGCTGTGACGCGCGCTCCCGTTCACTTTATTATAATGAGAGGCACGAGCCCCGCAGAGTTTACAGGACGGACGCGTGATCAGATAACGGGACCTTCGTCCCTCAGTCAAAGAGAGGAGCAGTGACTGGAGAAAAAAAATCGAGTTAATCTGACGGGTTTTTACACCGACCTTTTTTTTTTTTTCCAAATGCTCATCACGCAGGATGAAAGATCCTGTGTGATGCCCGCTGATCTGGGGGCCCAGTGTCCCCAGATCAGCAGGCCCACGGACACTGGGCCCACTGATCTGGTTTTATGGACCGGTCAGATCAAAGTATGAGTTTTAAAAAGTCTGGACCAACGCTAGTCCACCAGGAAACGCTCGGGTTCACCAGAGCCAGTCTGGTTGACGCAGAGCCGCAGCGATCGCCTGTCCCCCCGCCTCCTCCTCCTCCAAGCCGAACCAACTCCGAACCACACACTAGTTCGGTCCATTTCAGGAGGCCCTGCAGGTCCCGAGCTTGTCGCGGGCTGCAGTATCTTCTCATGGGCACCGCGCGTCTGCTCAGATACGAGCAGCGCACACTACACCTGGCCCTGGTCCAGGTGCACGTCTCCTTAGGCGCTCTGTGTGATTGCCGGGCAGAGAGCGCGAACAGAGGACAGTCAGACAGTTACCCAATCAGAGGACAGTCAGACAGTTACCCAGTCAGGATTTTTCTTCAGCCCGAGCACAGATAATAACGTGTTTCACTCGGATGATGCTTGTATTCGGAAAATATGCATTATCTGTACCGATACTCGTCTGAAACGGATATCCGGCTCATCCCTACTAAAAACCTACCCATTCTCCAGCTAAAGACGGATTTATTTTTATTTTTAAACATTTCACCTCACAGAATGGCAAGGTTTGACAGGATTATGCGTTTATTTTGGTCAGAAAGTTCATCCAGGGCCGAGTCAAGTTCAGCTTCAGAGTCCAGCAGCAGCTCTCTGCTAACAGAGCTAATATCAGAAGCAGCAGGGACAGAGAGGGCTCCTCAGACCCTCGTAGTATAGTTGGAATAAGACTGTGAACTGTGAGTGATTAAACCCTACACATTGAGCTGTACAGCTCATGTCCGAAGTATATGCGCCGGCCCGTGTGCACGCGCGCACACACGACCGGACACGCGTGTCGAGATGTTCTTGAGGAGGAGCCTTTGGACGCTAGATTCAAAAACTGCTCTCTTGCTGAAATAATCCAGAGTGCGGCTTTAATCACAGAAGAGAGTGCAATCCAGGCAAATCTGTTCAACAACAATATTAATCTGAAATATTTCCATAAGAATGGTCAGATATTAACACTACACCCAGAAGAGTTAAAGCTGTTATAGCTGCAATAATGGGCCAATTATTTGTTAGTCTAAAAGCATACATCTAAAACTTGTGGCATTATGATACATATCTACTGTGCTAGAAACTGACTTTATTAAGGACAGATCTCTGTTATGTTATACACTTATCACTGAAGTGATAAAGTTTGAGTATGCAAATTGGCAATTGTAGTTAGTGTTGGTTCTTATGTGATATATTAAAGAAGTTGCCTTTTTCATCTCTCTGATAGGAGAAAAGCTCGGTATCGGTTTCCTAACTCGAGCTACTCTTAAAAAGCTAGTTGATGGTGGAGACATTTCAACACAGCAGGTAGAGAGATTCCATAAGGCTGTGCTTTTCTTTTTGGTTGGAGCTGTTGAGTATGCCTTGGAGAAACTGCCTTTGAAAGAGACCCTACTTAGGCATGCCAAGTTTGTTGATGTCCAGCAGAGGGCAGAGTGTGGAGTGGAAGATGTGTTTTACTTTGTGGAAAGGTAAGACTTTAACATATTCATAAAGGAGTAACATTTTCCCCATCTAGTCCATTTTTATAGGTTTATTTTGTGCTCTTTTTCAGGTTTCCTGAACTTCTTCCATTTCATGGACCCAACGAAAATGACCACCTTACTGAAGAGTTCATGGACTACCAGCTAATGGACATCCCCATACCCCAAGATTCGACCACTTTTGAGCTGGAACCTTTCTGGGGAAACCTTTCAGCAATGAAGAACAGAGTAAGATACATTTTCCACACACACTGACACAATCAACTTCAAAACTATAACATATTTAGGAAAGTAATTACACCTTCTTGGTTCAATGTTTTCAAAGGTCACAGGCATGCTGAAGTTTGAAAGGCTGTCCAAGGATGCGATGCTAGTGTTGGTTCTTCCACACTCAAATGCTGATGCAGAAAGAGTTTTCTCCATGGTGGGACTAAACAAAACTAAGACGAGAAACTCCTTGGACCTGAATAGAACGCTGTCCTCAATTCTGACAGTGAAGATGGCAGACATTGAGCCACAGTGCTTCAGATGGGAGCCACCAGTGTCTGTCATTAAAGCATCCAAGACTGCTACAAGCACATACAACACAAAATAAACTAAAGTTGACACACTGTACTAAGATGTATTCAAAGACTGAGCACTGCTGTAAAGGGGCCATTTGTGTCCAGCAAAAATGTTGTTTTTGTTTGAATTAAAAACAAAAATGTTTATTTGTATTTGGCTACATTTGTACTTTATTTGATTGGCCAGTTATTATTGTTATTTGTGGGGATTTATAGCAAGGCAGATGTAAAATAATTAAAATAATTGTGGGAATAAGCGAGGGAGGTAGAGGGGTCACAGCGGCCAAAGCGTATATCTTTTGTTCCTTCATCCCCAGAAATCTCACTCTTAACTTTTCTTCTAAGTTGAGAGCTCTGCTATACTTCATTTTTGAGACAAAAGTTCGGCCTATGATGGGAAAGTCTCGCTGAGACCAAGAAGTAAGTAAGATAGGTTTTGGCTTAACTTTCTAGATTAGATTAGATTAAATATACCTTTATTGTCACACAGTGGGGGAAATTTGTTTACGGCACGGCAGTTTCCAAGTATTTACAGTATCCACAGCAGTATCCAAGTATTTAGTTAATTATATGCCTAACTATTTAAGAGATATTTATGCCTATATGAAAGTGGTTTCATAAGAGATATTTTAAAAATCAAAAATAATAAGTGATTGAAAGAATTAATAGGTTGTAATTTTAATTTATTTAGAACTCCAACAAATTGCTTTATACATTCAAAGTAGTTGAGTGACTGTTATCTGATACCGGTTTGGCCCATATAGCCTTTACTTTAACCGATGATACATGGATTTTTCAAGCATGACCATTTTGTGTTTTCATACATACAAAATTTCGTGAGACAAAACTCTACCGTAGTCTCGGTTTTACTGTATAACAGTAGGACTCGTAAATACTTCTTCGTGCTTTGCAGCCCATGCTAGTACCATGCTACAGTCATGCTAGTGTCAAGCTAGCATATTGTCAAGATGATTTTTTTTTACATAAACATTGAAGTTTATTCACTTTCTTACTTCATGATAAACAGCTCACTGTAATGTAATATTATAGACTGTTTGTAGCAGAAGACACCGGCGAGTAACAGCCTTATTTAATATTACTTACCTGTGGTTTTTCTGCCATCTTGGTCTGAGAGCAAAAAGGACAGCAGGAGGACAAGCGTACATGAACACAAACGCACAGTAATTCTAGTACACATGGTTGTACGCAATCGTGTGAAACTAAATATTTTTCATCTATTTTTTATATTACTCCTGCTATTTTTCATCGTTTAAAGAACACTTGTGAGGCACCTTCAACGCCACCTACTGGTAAAGAGTAAACGTAATCAAGTTTGGTTGTGAGCGCTGCACAGAGCACTGCCTCCCTCTTTCTGTGACTGGATAGAATTTAAGAAACATGATTGGTTGGTCAAAATCAGCTACTCATGGGTTCTTTTAGGCAAGCCATATTTGGTGGAAAACAAGTTTTGTGTTTTGTGTGTACCATAAACATAAGTTATAAGCACAAAACTAAAAGTTACAAGCACAAAACTGAAAGTTTCAAGAACAAAACATTACAAGTAGCCTAGGGATGAGTTTTCATCGAGCAAATACGGTAATCCATCAGACAAGCCAGTCACTCTGAGGCGTAATGCAAAGTTGGCTGATGTGTCTTCCTGTGTTTCAGTGGAGGTGTTTACTACCCCTCAGTCCAGTATTCAACAGCAAGTACAAGTACATTCTGACAACTGTACAAGACACAGCCTTGTTTCAGAGACTTCTACCCTCCCTGACCATCCTCAGTTTAAGACACCGAACATTACTGATGAACTGCAGTCAAAACTGAGCGAACTTGGCCTGTCAGATGTGGATATTGGATCATGTGAGGGTGCTCCAGAGTTCAAAGCAAGACTCGCTGAACTGATAGTCAAATACCAGTCAGTCTTTTCAAGAGACAAATTAGATTGTGGAAAGGTCACTGGTTGTCTACATCGTATCAGAGTCATGGACGACAAACCATTTCGGCTGCCATGTAGGCGGGTACCACCTACTCAGTATGAAAAACTGAGAGAGGCACTGGATGAGATGGAGGAACGTGAAATCATACGAAAGTCTAGCAGTGAGTTTGCGTCTCCTTTGGTGATCATTTGGAAAAAGACGGGTGACATAAGGATCTGTAATGACTTCCGCTGGCTTAACGCACGCACTGTCAAGGACGCTCACCCACTCCCTCATCCAGCTGATGCTCTGGCAGCGTTAGGCGGAAATTCGTTTTTTTCAACCATGGACCTGACATCTGGCTACTACAATGTGGAAGTGCATGAGGCTGACCGGAAGTATACAGCCTTTTCATCCCCGTTTGGATTGTATGAGTACAATAGGATGCCTCAAGGACTTTGTAACAGTCCTGCAACCTTCATGAGGATGATGTTGACAATCGTCGGTGATCAGAACTTTATGAGCTTATTATTCTATCTGGATGATGTCCTGGTGTTTGCGCCAAATGAAGAGCTAATGCTTGAGCATCTGCAGATGGTTTTCAATAGGCTCCAAGCTCATAACCTCAAACTTGCACCAAAGAAATGCTACTTTCTGAGGAGGTCAGTAAAGTTTCTCGGCCACATCATCAGTGCCGAGGGGATTCAGTCCGACGCTGACAAGGTGGCAGCCATCACCTCTCTAAATGAGGCAGATTTGATGGAGACTAACACCAAGGTTCCTTCGCAGAGAAAAATTCGCTCTTTCTTAGGAATGATTGTCTACTACCAACAGTTTATTGAGAACTGTTCTTCAATAGCCAAACCGCTGTTTCAGCTAACTTCAGGCTCCAAAGGTCCACGCGGGGCTGGACGGAAGCGTCGCTCTGTTCGCAAACAGCTCTGTGCTGAAGATTGGACTACGGAATGTAAACAAGCTTTCTGCAAACTGAAGCAAGCCTTGCTGGATCGAGTGGTACTGTCTCACCCAAACTTTGGCGAGCCTTTTCTACTGTCAGTGGATGCTTCTACAGACTGATTAGGGGCTGTTTTGTCTCAAGTGCCTGCTGGTGGTTCAACAGCCAGACCTATCGCATTCGCTAGTAAATCACTCAGTTATGCCCAATCAAAGTATCCAGCACACAGACTAGAGTTTTTTGCCTTGAAGTGGGCGGTGTGTGATAAATTCCACCATTGGTTGAGAGGTCACCGTTTCACAGTGTGGACGGACAATAATCCGTTGACCTACATCCTGTCCAAGGCTCGTTTGGATGCATGTGAACAGAGGTGGATAGCTAAGTTGGCGCCGTTCCAGTTTGACATCAAATACATTCCAGGACCAAAGAATGTGGTGGCGGACGCCCTTAGCAGAGAGCCTTTTGTGCAATCCAGTACATCTCATCGATTGACTAGAGTGTCATATGACAAGCTGTTGGCTGAGGCTGCGGCAGTTGAGACAAAAGGAGTTCAGGAGGCATTTTGCTGGTCAGCCAACCCACCTGAAGTATCATCTGTGTGCAGTCAACAGATGACACAGTGTGCAGCAAATCTTAAGTCAGGTGCTGTTTCATCATTGGAGGTTGCTGCTGTGTTCAGTGAATGCAGAGTTGATGATTCATTGTCATGCCATCATGCCCTTCTCTTGCCACAGTTCTCACAAATAGTGCTAACTCCTCAGACAAACTCAAAGGTGTTATCACACAGTGAGCTGAAAGAGAAACAGAGAATGGATCCATTGCTAAGCAGAGTGATTTTCTTTGTAGAGAGAGGATGGAGACCCTCTAGGAGAGAACGTGTCAAAGAATCGAAGATTGAAGTCATCAAGTCTCTGAAAAGCTGGGAAAAATTTGTTATGAGGGACGGAGTTTTGTATCGGCTCGCTAAAAATCCTATTTCGATGAGGAAGACCTACCTGTATGTGACTCCTCTCTCGCTGCGCCACAAGGTGTTACAAGGTGTTCCTGATGAGGCAGGACACCAAGGACAGCAGCGGACGCTGCACCTGACAAGACAGAGGTTCTACTGGCTTGGCCTGGCACGGGATGTTATGGATTATGTAAAGCGATGCAGAAGGTGTGTTGTCAGCAAGTCGCCAGAGCCAGAGGCCAGAGCTCCCTTGGAGAATATAAGAACCTCTGAACCTCTAGAACTTGTCAGTATTGATTTTTGGACAGCTGAGGATTCATCAAACAGGTCCCTGGATGTGCTTGTTGTTACTGATCAATTCACGAAAATGGCACACACCTTTTTGTGTCCCAATCAGTCAGCTAAATCAGTAGCACATCAGCTGTGGAACAACCTTTTCTGCATTTATGGATTTCCCAAAAGGCTGCATTCAGATCAGGGAACCAACTTTGAAAGCGCTCTTATTGCAGAGTTGCTGAGTGTTGCAGGAGTGCAGAAATCACACACAACGCCTTATCACCCTATGGGTAATGGTTCGTGTGAAAGGATGAATCGAACTCTAGGCCAGTGTTTTTCAACCTTTTTTGAGCCAAGGTACAGTTCGTCGTAGAAAAATATCACAAGGCACACCGCGGGGGTGGGTGGGTATACTAACCTAACAAGAATGACTAAAGCCTATCACAACTTCCCTCAAAAGCCCAGACTAATCAGATGAGATGAGCTCTGAGCTCATTGATGGTTGATAACGTTATCGGATGAATTTTGTCCAATTAAACATTTTTAACACTAAAACACATTGATCTGTCATCAGAGGTTTGTCTCCCTTTAACTTTACAGCTGTTTTCTCAGGCTCACGCTGTTTTAATAGTTTTACAGTAGAAACTTTCTCATCTGTTCTCCTGACAGTAGGATTACATTTAGTTTACAAGTGATCTGATTAAATCATCAACTCTCTTTTTTACTATCAAATAACTTTAAACTGATTTATTTCACCTGTCAAAAAGTGATTGTAGCATCCAGTTTATCAGTAATCTGCCTTACAATTACTTTATTTCTCTACTGTTAATTTCAATATCCACATCATAGGACTCTTTCATCATGTTTTTGTTTAATAAAACTATTTTTGGAGGAATTGAACATTAGTATTAATGTAAGTCTCTGAAAACAAAGACAAACCTCTGATACAATCATTGACAGATCAATGTGTTTTTAGTAGGGATGAGCCGGATATCCGTTTCAGACGAGTATCGGTACGGATAATGCATATTTTCCGAATACGAGCATTATCCGAGTGAAACACGTTATTATCTGTGCTCGGGCTGAAGAAAAATCCTGATTGGGTAACTGTCTGACTGTCCTCTGTTCGCGCTCTCTGCCCGGCAATCACACAGAGCGCCTAAGGAGACGCGCACCTGGACCAGACGCGCGGTGCCCATGAGAAGATACTGCAGCCCGCGACAAGCTCGGGACCTGCAGGGCCTCCTGAAATGGACCGAACTAGTGTGTGGTTCGGAGTTGGTTCGGCTTGGAGGAGGAGGAGGAGGAGGCGGGGGGACAGGCGATCGCTGCGGCTCTGCGTCAACCAGACTCGCTCTGGTGAACCCGAGCGTTTCCTGGTGGACTAGCGTTGGTCCAGACTTTTTAAAACTCATACTTTGATCTGACCGGTCCATAAAACCCAGTGTCCCCAGATCAGCGGGCATCACACAGGATCTTTCATCCTGCGTGATGAGCATTTGGAAAAAAAAAAAGGTCGGTGTAAAAACCCGTCAGCTTAACTCGATTTTTGACAGTCTGAGAGGCTCATTGTTTTTTTTTCTCCAGTCACTCCTCCTCTCTTTGACTGAGGGACGAAGGTCCCGTTATCTGATCACGCGTCCGTCCTGTAAACTCGGCCGGGCTCGTGCCTCTCATTATAATAAAGTGAACGGGAGCGCGCGTCACAGCTGTGTTTCCCAGCATAAACTGACAGCTTAAAATGCAACAAATCAAACATCAACACTAAAAACACATGTATCTGTCAGTGACTTTATCAGAGGGTTACAGTTGTTTTCAGAGACTCATATTAAATACTAAATACCCCAAAAGTAGTTTAACTAAAACATGATGACAGAGTCCTGCATGCTGTAAAATAAACAGTAGAGAAATAAAGTCATTTTGAGGCAGATTTAATCCATTACAGATAAACTGGATGCTACAATCACTTTTTGACAGGTGAAAAAATCAGTTTGAAGTTGACGTAAAAATACAGTTGATGCTTTAATCAGGTCACCTGTAAACTAAATCTAATCCTTTATTGTCAGGTGGACAGATGAGAGTTTACAGTAAAACTATTAAAACAGGGTGAGCCTTAGTAAACAGCTGCAGTCCTGACAGATACATTTGCTTTAGTGTTAAAAATGTTTGATTGGACCAAATTCAACCTGCTAATTTTATCAAACATCAATGATCTCAGATTTCAAATGGTCTGGTGAGTGTTGGGTGGGTTTGTGCAAATCGCCCTGTGGTGATTTTTTCCAATGATAAAGTGTACCTTGGCTCCAAAAAGGTTGAAAAACCCAGCCTTTAATATTGTGATCAAAAACATTGAATCTCAATTCTGAGGCTGCTCTGTAAATAGTTTTCAAGTAAACAATACATATAGCTAATTCTGATCAATCCATATCAATTTCAGACTTAAAATAATGTACCCATGTAAGCCACGCCCACTTCAGGACAAACCACACCCACTTCCGGGGTAAACCACACCCACTTCCGGTTTAGGCACCGCCCACTCCGAGTACAGATACGGATACAGATAATTTAGATGGTTGAACAGATACAGATACAGATACAGATAATGCTGTACTCGCTCATCCCTAGTTTTTAGTGTTGATATTGTTTGATATGTTGAATTTTAAGCTGCCAGTTATTATGCTTAGAAACACAGCTTGAGCGGCGCGCGCTGCCACATTCACGCTATTGAGAGGCGCGTGCACAGCTGATTAGGTGATCAGACAACGTCATCCATCCTTCAGCCAAAGGGAGGAGACATGGGAGAAAATAACCAACGGGCTGCTCAGACCGTCAAAAATAAACTGTTATGCTAACTTCTAAGAGGTTTTTTTTTTTACGTTGACTTATTTATTTATTTTGCTGAATGCTCGGAGGATCAAAGTAAAACGATGTTGGTCCAGCCCAGTGTCAGTGGACCCGCTGATCTCCTGGTTTAATGGCGCAATCAGATCAAAGTATAAATTTAAAAACGTCTGGACCGTCAGTTCACCAGAGACCCAGTCGGCTGATGCGGCGCGTGGCCGGTGTTCTGCCCAAACTCTGACCAGTTTTTGCCGTGGGTCCACGACTCGTTTGGCGGCGGCCCCTCCCAGCCGAACATGTCCGAACCACAGACTTGATGCGGTCCAGTTAGGGGGAGGAGGGGTTCCAGATGCCGAGCGTGTTGCGGGCCGCCCGCGGGAGCCTCTCAGGGGCAGACGCGCGTCTCCCCCTGGCACCAGCTCACTGGGTGCTGTCGCTGGACCCGGTCCAGGTCCTGATCTGCTGCATGTCTGACCCCAAACAGAACCTGAGTCTGACATTTGGTGATGACTGGCACAGACGCGCGACAATGGAATGTTATTTGCAGATAATAATTTAGTTTAAAAACAATTTTTTTTAGACCAATAGGTGAAATTGAATAATTTCCCGCGGCACACCTGAAGATCTCGCGGAACAGTGGTTGAAAAACACTGCTCTAGGCCTCCTAGAGCAAAACTTCGTTGGCCAGAAGCCCTGAAATCCCTAACATTTGCCTACAATTGCACAGTGCATGAAACAACTGGCTATGCACCATTTCTGCTCATGTTTGGGAGAGTGCCACGACTCCCTGTGGATGTCATCTTTGGCTCTGTGCTTAGTGATCCAGAAGTGGTGGACTATGACCACTATGTTGAGTCTCTGCGGAGGGATATGAGAGAAGCAATGGACATAGCCCATTCCATGGCAACTAAACAGCTTCAGCGCCATAAAGAAATGTATGACAGAAAAGTGCGTGGTGCACCAGTGGAAGTGGACGATCGTGTGTTACTGGCCAACAAGGGAGAGCGTGGCAAAAGAAAGCTTGCAGACCGCTGGGATAACACGGTGTACGTGGTGGTTGAGAAGAATGATGGGAGCCACACGTTTAAGATCCAGAACCCGGTTACAGGCCAAGTTAAAGTGGTCCATCGCAATCTGATACTGCTAGTAAACTTTCTTCCCATGGCTGAATGTGACAATGAAAGTCAGGTGGGAGTTGTAATGTCTCCAGCATCAAGTTCTCTGGACCTCAGTGCTGTGAGGTCAGCTGTCAGTGTTGCTGCTTCTGATTCGGCTGAGTACAGAACAGCAGTGTGGGTGTCTGGAATACCATCTGAAGCAGGCAGTGAGTCAAAGACGGAAGATGTTGGTCAGTCGGACGACTCTACATTGGATCGTGCATCAGAACTTGCTGATGGTCAAGCTGAGGCTTATGTGTCACCTCAGGATCAGCCAGTCCTTGGTCAGTTGCATCCTTCCAACACCGCAGCTGTTGGTGTGACTGACAGTAGATCTAGAGCAGGACGGTTGTTAAAACCGGTAACAAGACTGATTGAAATCATGCATCAGAGTCCTGCCGTAGTTCACTGAGTTCTTATTTTTGGACTTCTGATGTTATTGGTGCTTGTTTTTTTTTGTTTGAACTAGTTTTTCAATGTTTTAAAATGTATTTTGTTTTATCTTACTTTTCTAGAGGTGTCATTTACAATTACATGTCTGTAGAGTATGTATTCAGGCATATTTTTTTCCCTATGTATGTTAAAAAGGGTCTGGCCAATCTTTTTCTCATGCTAGTCCTTATGGGATGGTCTTGGCGACTGGGTGTTTGTAATTGTAATTTGTCTATGGTCGCACCTCGCAAGCAATGTTGAAACCGGTGACTGTGTTTGGGTTTTCTTCTGATTTGTGGTTTTTGCATTATATTTGTGAGTTTAGTACCTGCTGTCTTGATGTACTGGTCATCACAAATTTTTTTTGTAATGGAACAAGTGGAATTCAGCAGGGGGGAGTGTAACAGGGTTAATATTGTGTTTAATTCCACTTGCCATGTTATTGCAAGAGTACCCAGCTGCATCAAAATGGCGCACGAAGCTCCATGACGTCGCATGAACCTCCATGACGTCAATTACCGGAAGTGGGTTTTTTTTTACCCGGAAGTCACGTGACATAGAGTCACGCCGTCTTCTTTTTAGAAAATTCTTTATTTAAAGTTACGAAAAACTTATTCAAAGATATTCTAAAACAGAGAAAGAGCTTTGAATACAAGTTAATGTATTTTTGTGCGTTCAAACTGCATCAAATTCCCGGAAGTTACATCACTGCCAGCACAATTCATGTGACTTAAAGTCACGCCTTGTCTTTCTTACAAAATAATTTGACAGTTGCAGAAAACGTATCCAAACATGTTCCAAAAACTAGGAAAGAGCTGTGTGATGTTTTTCTGCATTCAAGCTAGATCAAATATATACTTAGCATACAATAGAAAAACCAATCACGTCATTTTTATTGCTGTATTAATAAGTACATTTGTAAATTTTATGTATAGTTTTTTTTTTGTAAACTCACTTCCTAATTATTTTATTGCAGGACCCACCATAGCCTACTGTTTATGTTTCTGTAACTTTTTGTACAGGTGTTGCTCATAAAATTCTATTCAAAAAGTGAAATTTTGTATATTATCTTTTATGTATTTTTATTTACCTTTACTCTTTTTATCTTCAATTTTTTATGTATTTTATCCATCATGACATGGCACCTCAAACCATCACTGACTGTGGAAACATCACACAGGACAACGTGGATTCTGTGACTCTCCTCTCTTCCTCCAGAGTGTGGGACCTTGATTTCCAAAGTAAATGCAAAATTTAATTTTATCAGAGAACACAACTTTGGATCACTCAGCAGCAGT
>SSNR01000369.1:528735-587317 GCA_006937965.1 Callopanchax toddi | reverse complement strand
GGTTTGAGAGAGGAGTTAAAGAAGCCATCTATGTCAAACGTGAAAAACCAACTTTAAACAGTGGAGTCAGATTTAATCTTTCCAGCACCCATCAGTCTGCTCTGAACTTAATTCCCAGACAATTCACGCCTTCCATCTAATCAATACAACTCGACAGGTCTCCAGTTGAATACAGTGGAGCGAACACCTTCTCAGGAGGCAGGAAGGTGTGTCACAGACAGAGGAAGATGAGCACAGTTTATAAGATTCTCTCTCTGCTACAGACAGAATTGACACAGTTACTCGGATGAGCAGCGAAACGGAAAGAAAGAAGAAGGAACCAAATAAGTCCAGTTGCCTTTATTTAAAACCCTTTTTTGGATTATCATGACCTGGATGACTGAGAACCTTCACCAGCAAATATTGATAATATGACAAGAAATCTTTTTGGCAATAAACTTTATTAATCCATATTAAAAAACACAGTATCACATTGTACACCTCAGATTTACACTTCTCCCCTGGACATAATGACTTCGGCTTGAAGCCTCGTTAGTCCTTCCTCCTGGAGGATGGTAATCAGGATCTGCAAAACATTGTAAAAGATCCAATCATGCCTTTTTTTTTGGCAACAAAGAATGCACTGGTTTGTTTTGTACCATTTCAAAAGAATATTGACCACAAAGACCAAATCAAATCTTCCCTCTGGGAGCATCACATCAAAGACAAAGTCTAAGAGAGCATCTCCCCCTTTTTGATCCTGGCTCCCAAACCCGTCACCTCTTCAATGCTCTGAAGTAGCTCAAAGATCTGATGAAATAGGAATAAAAATTTTAAATAACCACACAAACATATATTATTATGTCCTTTCACAAAAAGGACAATGGAAGTGGCTGGTATCTCTACAGGTCAAATTGCACCTGCAGATTAAGGTTTCCATCCATCCATCCATCCAATTTCTGTAGCCGCTTATTCCTCCACAGAGGGTCGCTGGGGAGCTGGTGCCTATCTCCAGCGGTCAAGGGGCGAGAGGCGGGGGACACCCTGGACGGGTCGCCAGCCCATCGCAGGGCCACACAGAGACGAACGAGACAAACAACCACACACCCACTCACACCTAAGGACAATTTACCAGCCCAATTAGCCTGACAGTCATGTCTTTGGACTGTGGGAGGAAACTGGAGTACCCGGAGGAAACCCACGCATGCACGGGGAGAACATGCAAACTCCACGCAGAGAGGCCGCAGAGCCGGGACGCGAACCCACGACCTCCTTGCTGTGAGGCAACAGTGCTAACCAACTGCGCCACCAAGCAGCCTAGATTAAGGTTTCTGTAAACAAAAAATTATTTATGTTAAAAATTTGCAATATTGGGACGTTTGGAAAACGGACTCGGTAAAGGGCTCGCGCAGGCGGATCCTGCCCTGTGTTCCTTCTGGTCAGGGCAGACTGGTCTGATGTATTTAGTGGTGATTATGGAAACCAGTGGCGGCTGGTGAAAATTTTTTTGGGTGGGGCGCATTTTTGCTAGTCAGTTTTCAGATGCGCAAAAAAAAAAATCACATATCACCAATAGGGCAGGGAATAATAATATTTTCATCTGACTGAATATTTTGCTAGTAAAAATCCCTACCACCAGTTCTCTAGAAGTGTGGAGCTGTTAGGTCTAATTCTACACATCAAACAGTAAAGAAATCATAAAGTCTTAATGAGGAGACCTTAGAATAATATCAATATAATTAGATACAAATAAAAATAAAAAACAACGAAAATGTGGTCACAACAGAAGTTGTAAAAGTTTCAAGGAAAAAACAACCTGGCAAAGTCAAAAACATTACTTAATATTCACAATTAGCTTTCTACTGACACCACAAACAAATAAATCCATCTCTAATACAGTCAGATAATTAATGTTACAATTCAGACAACAACCACTAACCAAGCAAGTCATGACAATCAGCTTAACTAATGAAGTGAATTAACAACAAAATAAAGTCAAATCCACTGATAAGTCCCATCAAACCCAGTCAGACCAAACTTCCTTAAAACGCCATAATAATTTAATGAAAAGTAGAGAAAACTCATGAAAAACGAGCTAAACTACATAAACCAACGTATTCAATCAGCAGTATCTGTATTTCTCTAACATTCGGCATACACCTCAACAAACACATCTCGCTATTTAAGGTATAAATTCACTCATCAGGACTTAGCACTGCTAGCCGCGGCTAGCTCCGCCTATGGGGTTTTTGAATGGGAAAATCCGTGACAGACACATAGTTATTAAGAAAAGAAACAAACAAACGAAGTCACTCACCATTGAGTTGATGAAATCAGGACAAATGGAATCATTCGGCTTGTTTTCACAAGCAGGAAAGAAGGATTCTTTGAATAAATATCCATTTTCTACCCTCCATTAAAAAGAGAGCAAGAACTTCCGGTTTCAGTCTGAGCAACACTCCAGACTCCTGCCGTTCTGCGCATGTCACACAGGGACGCTGAAGACCTGCGTCCCGAGCGATCTCCTATTTTTTGCACTCAGTGCGCATGCGTCAGGGGCAGAAAACAATGCGCTATGTTGGGACGGCGTCCCGTCCAGACATGCGCAGTAGAACCCAAAGAAACACGACCTATCGGTCCAGTAAAAGATAGTAAGAAAACCTTTCTAAACTACACCTAAATGCAGATTATGCACAGCACTTATTGTATATTTAATGGATGGCTCGTTTAGTTTTATTTTTATGTTAGTTTTTTATATTTTGTGATCCCTATTTCTCTTCTTCTTCCTCTTGGGACTGGTGGGGCGGCGCCCGAGCGCCCCCTATGGACGGGCCGCCACTGATGGAAACCAGAAGTCAGAATACACAGGATGGATTTATGGCTGTTTTAGGAGATCCAGGTCTTGAGGAACTTGTTCTTTTCTTTATATTTAATAAACCTGCTCAGAGTAACACATTTTACTCAGTAAATAATCCATGTGTGATTCATGATTCTGCAGTAATTCAGACCAGACTCAATTAAACTCAAACTTTGCAGCATTAATGGTTTCATTGTTGTGAAATCAGAGTTCAGATTATTATGAAATGATGCTGAGATTTGACAGTCAATTTAAGTGACCAGAATTCTTAAAAAACAACATAGCACCATAACTCTCTGTATATATATATTTGTGTGTGTGGGTGGGTGTGTGTGTGACCTTATATTTATACGTGTTAAAATGGTTAAAGAACTGTTAGACATCTGAATCTGAATTTGGCGTTAAAGAACTGTTAGACATCTGAATCTGGCAGATATCAAAGACTGAAGAAACTACATAAAGTTGCTGACTAGAGAAATCCAATTATTTAGTACTGATTAATTTATTTTTGTATTAATTCTTAATTTATTTATTGTTTTTTTCTTATGTTGTGTTAGAAAATAAGAGATTTGATAAGATTAGAATTTTTAACAACGCTTTCTTTGTGAGCGACCTGATGCGGCCCAGCCTCACCCAGACTCTGGCTCCAGTGGCCCCCCACCTCATTTGAGTTTGAGACCACTGGTTAAGAGGCTTTTAAAAAAACATTAAAAGCTACATTGTTTACCTGGCTACTGAGTATGGCTTTAATTAGCTGAAATGCATCAGTAATTTTGTGCAATGAGACCAAAAAAAAAAAACCTGATTAAAATCAGCTGTTAAAACTTTCACTTTGTACATCATTAAAAATAAAAGCTTCAAACAAAAAAGAGCAGTGGGTAATATTCCTCCACAGCAGCAGCAGCAGCAAGTCAGTCAGAGGAAGTGGCTGATGATGATAATCAGTGTTTCCTGCTAAATGTGACGAGCAAGAAATAATGAAAGCACGCAGGTGTATTATTGCCCAAGGAACTGGAGTCGTGGGATTAAAATAACCAACTTATTTATTGTAGCAAATAAAAATCAAAATAATAAATGACATCAACTACAAAGTCTACGTTGAGAGACCATCCAGCAGGAGGCAGACCAACCTATTACCAGCGACTCTCCCACCAACCTTCACCGTGCAGACGCACGAACACGTAGTGATGAAAAAAAAGAAAATGGATTGCCGCGGCACATCGGACCCGGTACTGCGCTCACTGCCGTCTCCAACTAAAAGAACAGAAACAAATTACATACACAATAATACACCCAAAAAAATACAAGGAACCAATACAGAATAAACTGAAGGTGGGCACTTTCCGCCCTCCATACAACTCACTCACACACAACCGGACCCTGGGAACACTCCCCTTCGCACGCACTTTCACACATACTGTACACTCATTCAAACCATCCGGTTCGGGTTTGCTGGTTCTCGCCGAGAACATCAGTCCTCCCAGTCCCCCAGTTCTTAGATCCAGACCAAGGTGCCAGGCCTGGTTCAGACTGCACAACTCCAACCAGCCCCTCGCTCATATCAGTCACCACACGGTCGGCTGAGCTTGTCATAAACTGTGTGACTGGGGCGTCTCCTCCTCATGATGGATCCGTTGTGAGCGTGATGGCGCTACAGAGGTGTACAGGGGCGGGGGGGCTTGGGGTGCAAACCCGGCCACCGAAGCACAGGCTTCCCCAGTGAACCGAGACAGGTTGAAGGGCCTGTCACACCACCCAAGTGACTTTTAAGCACATCAGCTGTCTACCGAGTGGCCCAGAGGCAATTATCCAAACCCGGTGCAGCTGTGCCACAATAGCCCAGTCCAAATGGACTTCTGTGCAGGTGGAGGATGCACGGGCCGCTAGTAAAATACACAAACTCTATAATATAATAATAATATAAATCCTTTGTTCATTATTTATTTTCTTAAATAAAAATAAAAGTTTACAATGTTGCACAATCAGACCTGAATTTGAACCCAAGTCTTCCAATATAAAACACAGTTGCACTACCGTTAGGCCACGGTTCAATACTGCTACTCTGTCAGCTTTTTCTCAGTGTCACTCATTTCCTCTCCTACCTGCTACGTTCGTGTGTGAGAGGGAGGCTGACTCATGCGTCTAATTTAACTGCAGAACGTAAATAACCATAATGACACTTTGCTGAGCTGAAAGATAAACTTGTCTTCTTCCAAAAACCAACTGAACTTTTTATAGCACAAACCATTGTGGAGTGAAGACATGCGTCGAGGTTAGATGGTAAAGGGTCAATGCGGGACAGTGTTTCAATTTGTTGGACGTGAAAAAACTAATGAAAATACGAGACAATCCCGCACAAAACGGGACATCTGGTTGGCCGAGGATGCAGCACACTTTCTGCTGGGGGCTCGTCCCCTCCATCCACGCTAAAGGCTGAACAACGGAGATGTCAGCACTGCGCCGTGGGCGCACCATGGTTTTGGCCAGTCTTGTACAGGACCCGTTTCTGAGCAGCGCGCCACAGAACCTGTTTGCAAAATCACATCCATGACCTTCATTATTCTCACGTATCTTTATTTACGAGTGAGGGATCTGACGGAACATTTTTCTCTTTAGTCCCAATTGACAGAATTCCGTCTCCACGACGGAGAACTTTAACCCCTGGCCGTGGTAAACGGAGCTTGTTTGCTTGATTAGCTGGCTGCAACAGGCTCTGTGCAATCAGACCCATGCACCCCACACCTGTTCTTGTTGTTCTAATGAACTGTTCAACTGATTATCACTGTATCATTTTGGGCTTATAGGAAGAAAGGTGCAACTTTTTCTGAAAATCTGATGCTACATAAAAAATACAGAGTAAAGAAAAAATATTTTCATGCACATTTGTGACACTCCAAGCCTCTTATAATTCACCCCAAAACCAGTCCTCTGTCATAACACACAAAATATGATTTCATTTTTACTGTTTTTGTTTTCTTTTTAGTGTTACATTTTAAGTTTTTGTGGAGGACCCAAGGTGCAGGTTGAGAGGAGGAATGGCAGCAGAGGCAGGTATAAATCCAAAAATGATGTTTTATTAAATCCAAATGACGGCAGACGAGGAAGACGACAAAGGACACAGTAAACAGTAGAACCGACGAACACTGACAAGACAGGGAAGCTTAAATAAGGAGGGAGGTGATCACGAAGATGAGACACAGGTGGGCTGGATGACAAACAAGGAACACCTGTGAAAACAACAAGAGGAGAAAGATTAATACAAAAGACAGGACACCAGAGGGCACCAAAGGAACAGGATGTGACAGAGCCCCCCCCTAGGGGCGGACACCGGACGAACCCAGAGGACCAACAAGGGTGGGAGGGCGGGGGACCAGGAAGGAGGACCAGAAGGACAGACAAAGGTCAGGAGGCACAGACAGGAGGGCCCGGGTCAGGGCCAGGATCCGGAGGGCCCGGGTCAGGGCCAGGATCCGGAGGGCCCGGGTCAGGGTCAGGATCCGGTGGGCCCGGGTCAGGGTCCAGAATCCAGAGAGACCATGGAGGACCAGGAGCCCTGGGAGGCTCGGCCGGAGGAGGAGCCGTGGGGGGCTCGGCCAGAGAGGAAGGCGAAGCCCTGGAAGGCGGAGCCGGAGCCGTGGGAGGCTCGGCCGGAGGAGGAGCCGTGGGAGGCTCGGCCGGAGGAGGAGCCCTGGGAGGCTCGGCCGGAGGAGGAGCCCTGGGAGGCTCGGCCGGAGGAGGAGCCCTGGGAGGCTCGGAGGAAGGCGAAGCCCTGGAAGGCGGAGCCGGAGCCGTAGGAGGCTCGGCCGGAGGCGGAGCCGTGGGAGGCTCGGCCGGAGGAGGAGCCCTGGGAGGCTCGGCCGGAGGAGGAGCCCTGGGAGGCTCGGAGGAAGGCGAAGCCCTGGAAGGCGGAGCCGGAGCCGTAGGAGGCTCGGCCGGAGGAGGAGCCCTGGGAGGCTCGGCCGGAGGAGGAGCCCTGGGAGGCTCGGAGGAAGGCGAAGCCCTGGAAGGCGGAGCCGGAGCCGTAGGAGGCGCGGCCGGAGGAGGAGCCGTGGGAGGCGCGGCCGGAGGAGGAGCCGTGGGAGGCTCGGCCGGAGGAGGAGCCCTGGGAGGCGCGGAGGGAGGAGGAGCCCTGGGAGGCTCGGAGGGAGGAGGAGCCCTGGGAGGCGGAGCCGGAGCCGTGGGAGGCTCGGCCGGAGGAGGAGCCGTGGGAGGCTCGGCCGGAGGAGGAGCCCTGGGAGGCTCGGCCGGAGGAGGAGCCCTGGGAGGCTCGGAGGAAGGCGAAGCCCTGGAAGGCGGAGCCGGAGCCGTAGGAGGCTCGGCCGGAGGAGAGCCCTGGGAGGCTCGGCCGGAGGAGGAGCCCTGGGAGGCTCGGCCGGAGGAGGGGCCCTGGGAGGCTCGGCCGGAGGAGGAGCCCTGGGAGGCTCGGAGGAAGGCGAAGCCCTGGAAGGCGGAGCCGGAGCCGTAGGAGGCTCGGCCAGAGGAGGAGCCCTGGGAGGCTCGGAGGGAGGAGGAGCCCTGGGAGGCTCGGAGGGAGGAGGAGCCCTGGGAGGCTCGGAGGGAGGAGGAGCCCTGGGAGGCTCGAAGGGAGCAGGAGCCCTGGGAGTCCTACGGGCTGCTGGAGCCGGACTGGGAGTCCTTTGGGCTGCTGGAGCCGGACTGGGAGTCCTACGGGCTGCTGGAGCTGGACTGGAAGTCCTACGGGCTGCTGGAGCCGGACTGGGAGTCCTCCGGGCTGCTGGAGCCGGACTGGGAGTCCTCCGGGCTGCTGGAGCCGGACTGGGGGTCCCGGGGGCTGCTGGAACCGGACTGACGAGTTCAGAGCCTGGAGCTCTCAGGTCTGTGCAACACGTCAGCCGGGACCCCCGAATGAGGAGCCGCTGTGCCATGCGCATCGCCTGGGCGTGCTGATAGAAGTCCCATAACTCCGGAACAGCGGTCAGGGTCTGGTTGGTCCGGAAGCAGGAGAGGATAAGCTCCGCCGCCTCCAGCTTGGCGTGAGGGCACAACGGCCCAGAGGCGAAGCGGAGGGCGGAGTCACAAATCCTCCCAAACCACCGGAGAGTTCCATCAAGTGAGTCCGGCTGCTGCTGGTGGAGGAGTCCGAGTTCCTCCAGAAACTCACCCGCTGGGTCCATGTGGGTCGGTTCTTCTGTTACATTTTAAGTTTTTGTGGAGGACCCAAGGTGCAGGTTGAGAGGAGGAATGGCAGCAGAGGCAGGTATAAATCCAAAAATAATGTTTTATTAAATCCAAATGACGGCAGACGAGGAAGACGACAAAGGACACAGTAAACAGTAGAACCGACGAACACTGACAAGACAGGGAAGCTTAAATAAGGAGGGAGGTGATCACGAAGATGAGACACAGGTGGGCTGGATGACAAACAAGGAACACCTGTGAAAACAACAAGAGGAGAAAGATTAATACAAAAGACAGGACACCAGAGGGCACCAAAGGAACAGGATGTGACATTTAGTGCAGATGTTTTAATATAACCTGGCATTAAAATGGTTAAATTTAAAAAATACACAAATATTTTATTTTGTTTTGTGAGCAATGAAGTTAAAGATGAAAATCATGTAAAAATATAAACACTTATTTAATATGATCATATTCTAGATGAAGTTTTGTTTGAGCATATTTTTGTGCTTATAGGAAGAAAGGTGTCACCTTTTCTGAAAATCTGATGCTACATAAAAAATACAGAGTACAGAAAAAATAATTTCATGCACATTTGTGACACTCCATGCCTCCTACAATTCAGAGCCCAAACAAGTTCTTTAAAAATATCACACAGAAAATGATTTGATTAAAACTTTTTTACAGTCCAGGTTATAACAATAAACCTAGGATTAAAGGGGTTAAATCTCAGAAAAAGGCACATATTTTATTATGTTTTTAAAGGACTGAAGTCAAAGATGAAATTCATGTAAAAAAAAGTTAGAACTTATGAAATATTACATAATTTTAATAGGATTTTGTCTCTAGTGCACATTTTTGTGCAGCAGGAAGAAAGGTGTTGCCAAAAAATTGGAGGGTGTGGAGAGACAAAGTCAGGAATTGATTGATCAACTGCTAACCTACGAAGACATGGACATCCACCTAAACTGACAGGCTGGACAAAGAGAGCATTGATCAGAGGAGCAGCCAAGAGCCTGATGGGAACTCTGGAGGAGCTGCAGAGATCCACAGCTCAGGTGGGAGAATCTGTCCACAGGACATCAGTCACACACTCCACTAATCTGGCTTTGATGGAAGAGTGGTGAGAACAAAGCCTCTGTTGAAAGAAGCAATCAGAAGTCCTGTTAACAGTTTGCGAGCAGCATGTAGGGGACACAGGAGACATGTGGAAGAAGGTGCTGAGGTCACATGGCACCAACATGGAACTTTTTGTCCTCCATGCAAAGCTCTGTGTGTGTGTGTGTGTGTGTGTGTGTGTGTGTGTGTGTGTGTGTGTGTGTGTGTGTGTGTGTGTGTGTGTGTGTGTGTGTGTGTGTGTGTGTGTGTGTGTGTGTGTCATCAAGCTGAACACAGCATCCCCACTGTGAAACATGGCGGTGGCAGCATCATGCTGTGAGGAGGCTTTTCTTCAGCAGGGACAGGGAAGCTGCTCACTGCTGATGGAGATGGATGCAGTGGCTCCTCCACAAAGTTTTCACAGGGGGGGCCAGATGGGGCCCCTGATCATTTTGGGCTGGGACTCCAAAATCAGAATGCTTAGTTTATCATCCAGCAGATTCTTTAGTCTCTTCCTGAACTTGGATGAAGCCGTAAACTCCAGATGAAGTTCAGCATGTAGTGGCACTTTGGCGTCACCAGAGGGCGCTCACTGTGTGTGAGAACTAAAGGTTGGAGGTGCCACTGTGGAGGGGAAGAAAGAAAGCTGTGGAAACAACACAGCTCCCAGGCCTCTGCTAGAGGGCCTGAGCTTAAAGTGAAAAGTTCACCCACCAATGAGGAAGCTCCTTCAGCTATGGAGGAGCGTGAGGAGGAGGAGGTGACAAATGCTGAAGATGAGCAGATGTAGCTGCTTCATTAACTCTGGTGCTGCAGACTGAATCCTGATAAAAAGCTGTGGGAAATATTAGTAACTCCTCTGTTTCATCTCAGTGAGCAAAGGTGGGTCAGATCTATTAAAGCTCATGATGTGTGAACTAACAACGGATGTTTAACTGGACTTTAATCTAGATGGCATTTGATTTGAAATGGATTCCTCCTGGTCCAGTTGGACCTCCAGTCTGACAACAACCAGACTAAAGCACAGATGAAGCCACTGCAGAGGCTTTTTCTTTACTCTCATGCTGTCAGTGATAATAAATGATTATAAACAACACAATTAGAGATGATTCTGTTGTTTAATCAAATCAGATGAATTCTGTCCTGAACACCTGGAGCTTTAGGAAGTATGTAGTTAGAAAGCTGATGATCATTTAGTCAACAAATACCAACCAGACTGTTCACTAGTTCAAATACTAGAACAAATACTAGTGCTGGGCCGATAACGCCGTTAACGCAGCGCGTTAACGCGAAACTGTTATCGCGCGATAAAAAAATAACGCCTTTAATCTAAATTGGGTCTCTGGGTCTAGGAGATCTACAGGCATTACCAAATGGCAGACTCCGATCCTGGCCCGGATCTTTCCGGAGTCCGGACCTGCAGCAGGACCTGCTCCCCCGGTCTAGCTGAAGGAGGCGCGGCTCCTGTCTCCCGAACGCGCGCTTCACCTGGAGCTGCTCCCGGATCCGACCCGATCCTTCACTCGGACCGGGAGCCGCGGGTCCAGGTGAAGCGCGCGTTCGGGAGACGTGAGGCGTGTCTCCTTCACCGGGAGCCGGTTCCGGTCCAGGATTTTCACCTGGACCCAAGGAGGTGAAAGAGGCGCGTCCGGGAGTCGCGCGCCCGTGCCAACCTCGGCGTACGCTCCCTCCTCCTGAACCGGACCGTGTGGTTCGGAGCTTGATCCAGGTTGGAGTAGACGCAGCAGAGCGCTGACCGAGTCACAAACCCGCGGCAACAACTTGGTAGAGTTCCCGCAGAACTCCGACCAAGTCATCAACCAGGTCTGGACTGGCTGTCTGGTTCCAGGTGTTTCCTGGTGAACCGACGTGTTATTTGGGCCGACAGCCTCAGCTGTGCACGCGCCTCTCCTTAAAGTGAATGTGGCAGCGCGTGCTGCGTTTTTCAGCAGAACTTGACAGCTGAACATTCAACCAATCAAACAATATCAACACTAAAACACATTGATCTGTCAGTGACTTTATCAGAGGGTTGTCTTTAGTTTTCAGACTCGTTAATGTTTAAATCCCTTAAAGTGGTTTTATTTAACAAAAACATGATAAACAGCCCTATGGGATAATGTGAAATAAACAGTAGAGAAATGAAGTCATTTTAAGGCAGATTTAATCCATTACAGATAAACTGGATGCTACAATCACTTTTTGACAGCTAAAAAATCAGCTTGAAGTTATTTGATGTAAAAAAGAGAGGTGATGCTTTAATCAGGTGACCTGTAAACTAAATGTAATCCTTTACTGTCAGGAGATGAGAAGGTTTCTACAGTAAAACTATTAAAACAGAGTGAGCCTCAGAAAACAGCTGTAAAGTTAAAGGAAACAGACCTCTGATGACAGATCAATGTGTTTTAGTGTTAAAATGTTTCATCCTGATAACTTGATCAACCATCAGAGGTTGTTAAAATGAGCTCAGAGCTCGTCTGGTCTGGAGGTTCTGGTTTGTGACTCAGGTCTGGGTTTCTGAGGGAAGTTCTGACAGGTTTAATATTTCTTGTTAGGTTAGTAACAGCTGATCCAAACAGTGGATCAGCTGTTACTAACCTTAAACTCTAGACTTGAAGTATCACGACTCTTCAGCCTCATGAACACACATACCGGTATTATGAACCCTTTGGCAGAATTCAAGTGAGCCATTTTAATCTAGATTAATCTAGATTAATTTCAAAATTAATCTAGATTAAAAAAATTAATCTATGCCCACCTCTAACAAATACAGACAGCAGACTTTGTTTTGCTTTGATTGAACACACAAACACTCATTATTTCATCAATATGACAAACAGCTGCTCCTGTTAACATTACACACAAACTTTAAAACTTTGATCACAATCATTTGAATGTAGTAGTAGTAGTAGTAGTAGTAGTAGTATCGTAGAAAAACAAATGCAGGTTTATAAGTTCATATAATTTTTAAAATGTGAGAAGTACATATTACATCAGATTGTTTCAGGAAAAAAATACAAACAGGAGAACTAGAATAACAAAAGTGAATCAAAAAGTAGCAATCGGTTCAGAACCTCTGTAGGAAACCCTACAGCTGTTCTCTCAGTTTTAACTAACTCTCCTCCTAGATTGACTAAACCTACTCAGCACTGACCTGGAGATGAACGCTACAACAACACACTTCAGCGCTGCTCATTCTACTATAGGGCATGTTGTGATCTGTGGGGGAAACCCAGAGAAAACCCACACATGCATGGGGAGAACATACAACTCCACACAGAAAGGCCACAGCTGGGATTCAAACCTGCGACCTTCTTGCTGCGAGGCAGCAGTGCTAACATCTACGCCACCATGCAGCTGAAAATGTTGGAATGTTGTGAAACAGAGGCTAATGAACTAAATATGACTCTCTTTAAAAGCACATTTCTCTGACCAGGAATTGAACTCTGGCCATGACAGTAAAAGCAACAGATCCTAGCCACTAGAACATCAGGGAATACACCTTCATCTTAGAAAAATGACCTATAGGACACAGTTCTCACAAACGTTATCGTCTGCTGATCAAATGAACGTCTATTTCTCAACCTCTGTCTTCTGGTGCACTGACTGAAATGGGGCGCATCAACTGTAAATAAGATTGAGGTCTCATTGTACGGTACCAGAACTCACTCTTTGTCTCTGTACAGAGCCAAATTGTGCAGCATGTTCCATTCTGAACATACACTCAAGAGGTGTTTATGATATTGGAAGTCCAGTTTGTGTCAGGCAAAGTGAATCCATGAAACATTTGGGATTCTGTTTAAAGGTCCCATGACATCGGTTTCCATGTTTTCTGACTTATCTATCATGTTGTAACGTTGAGTTCTCACCTTAAACCTGCCAGAAAGAGCAAAAAACGGTGTCCATCTGTCTCCTAGTCCAGCCAGTGAGAAGCTCTTCCAGATTTCAGACCCAGGTTTCAAACAGTTTTTTTCACTCCAGCCCGCTATGAGGTCATAGTGATCCGGACTTGCTTATATGGTCAATTCTCCTCCCACATGCACGTTCACGACAACTGGAGCGAGGCAGTGCCGCCGCCATTGCCCATAGACCGTGTAGTGTTTAGTTTAAGTTTCGTTTCTCTTTCACGCGACGGCACTGCCCCCTGCTGCAGCAGAAGTGTCAGACTGCCAAATAAGGAGAAACCCAGCAGAACCGGAAGGCGGCGCTTTCTTCTGATCTCTGAGTTGCTCGTTAGGAAATAATTACAGCGTATTTTGAGTTATAATGGTGCAACGCTGATCTAGAGGCATCAAAGATTACACCTGTTTAATATAAAGTGATTTAAATATGGAGCCATGGACACTTTAACAAACCTGTCAATAAGGATCAGGTCTCATATTTTAACTCTGCTTCCTGTAGAATTCACCCATTGTCTCTATACAGATCCATCTTGAGCAGCGTGTTACATTCTGATAGTCATTTAGTGATGGTGGAAGTGATGGTTGGACACAGTAACTTGATAGTACAAGAGTATTTTTAAGGATAGTAGAAGCATTGATCTAGTGTTCAAACTAAAGAGATTGATGATGTCGTGGTGAACCAAGCTGCCTTACGTCTCATTCACGTGCATGAAAGAAAACTAAAACAGCCAATTAGACTTTGGTACATCACCGGCTGATTTTAGCTCCTTACGAATTCTTTTGTACTAACACCTGGTGAATGAGGCATGGGATGGTGTGGAACAGAGGTCAACCAACAAAACATGGCACTCTTTAAAAACATACCCATGCTTGTTGATGGATGATCTTTTAGTATGACGTAACCTCAGTTTGTTAATTGGTCAAACTAGACACAGTGCTTTAGATGTTTACAGTTGAAACCTCAAGGCATTCATCCCTGCATGGTTTGGGTTTTCTAATTGATGAAAATCTACCTAGAAGTACCGAGAACTTGTCACTGAGGCACTGTGGCTTAGTTGGTCAAAGTGCCTGTCTAGTAAACAGGAGGTCCTGGGTTCAAATCCCAGCAGTGCCTGCTTCTTTATTGGTGAGTCTAAAGTGGAGTTTTGCTACAAAACTGAAAGAGTTCTGCTACAAGCATGATCGTGTCATTGTTTGAATATTAACACAATATTCAAACAATGACAAGTCTTCTTTCCTGAGGAAAGGTGAGCTTTAACTGTTGATCATAAACAGATATAAACAAATGAAAGAGTCAGTCCAGTTAGACATGATACACTAGTACAGCTGCAGAGAATAGTATTTATATTTAAAGTCGACTACTTGGTTATTTGACAGTAACTAGTGGAAGCTGGAAAACTCACTTCAGCTCAGAACAACTGAGCTGCTTCACATGAGTCCTTCACAAAGAGCTGGAAGGAGAGAAGTTCCCTCTGCCGTGGAGTCTGGAGTAAAGAGTCAAGAAAGACAAACCTACAGTTCAGCTCAAGGCCTTCATAGATGCATTATGTTAGTTCAGGAAGCTGAGGACACCTCTTAGTTAGCAGCTGTTCTATTGCTGCTGGAGCAGATCCTACAGTAACGGCTCTTCTCTGCTCTGAATTTGTCACATTGAGCTGCTGACTGGTTGACTTCCAGAGCTCAGTCTTCTCACTGAACTTTTCCTCCATAGATCAGATTTGATCTTCGAACACCAAAATGTTTTGATTCATCCTGATGGAGGCTCAGAACTTCAGGTTCCTTCTGAAAACTACAAATGAGACACGAGAAAACAAAGCTGTGAATCAAGTCTGATTTGATGGCATTGAGTAAAGAAGTAGCACCCTCTGCTGGACATAAAGCTGATGAGCAGCACGACTGTGTAGTTTTAGAGCAGTGGTTCCCAACCTTTTTTCCAAGGGACCCCTATTTTACCTGTCAATTTTTCTGGCGACCCCCAGCCCCCCCCACCACCACCACCCCCACCCTTTTGGTTTTCTTTTTGTAACAATCCATACTACTCGGTTCTCTTCCACGTTTTGCTATTTTTGTTAAGGTTTTTCAATGGTTTTACCTCGGTAAACTTGCACGTGAACTCCACTCCGTGATCGTACTGTTATTCTAAACCCGATCGGTATTGCACATGTGCAAAACGTGCCTACTTCCGGTGAAGGATTTTACAGTAATTACGGCTCAGACTAACAGTTAAAGTGCCTGTGACTCCATATTTAAATCACTTTATATTAAACAGGTGTAATCTTTGATGCCTCTAGATTAGCGTTGCACCATTATAACTCAAAATACGCTGTAATTATTTCCTAACGAGCAACTCAGAGATCAGAAGAAAGCGCCGCCTTCCGGTTCTGCTGGGTTTCTCCTTATTTGGCAGCCTGACACTTCTGCTGCAGTAGGGGGCAGTGCCGTCGCGTGAAAGAGAAACGAAACTGAAACTAAACACTACACGGTCTATGGGCAATGGCAGCGGCACTGCCTCGCTCCAGGTGTCGTGAACGTGCATGTGGGAGGAGAATTGACCATATAAGCAAGTCCGGATCACTATGACCTCATAGCGGGCTGGAGTGAAAAAAACTGTTTGAAACCTGGGTCTGAAATCTGGAAGAGCTTCTCACTGGCTGGACTAGGAGACAGATGGACGCCGTTTTTTGCTCTTTCTGGCAGGTTTAAGGTGAGAACTCAACGTTGCAACATGATAGATAAGTCAGAAAACATGGAAACTGATGTCATGGGCACTTTAAGATGTTAACAATAATAAGTATTTGTTAAAATGTTTACAATATTGAAAATGTTTCATATAATGTCAACGAAAATATAAAACAAAAAGGGAATTACGGATCAGGATGGCCCGATCCTTAATGCGCATGTGCAAAACGCGTCTAATTTACGGTAGTTACAGGAATATCAAGTATATATAAAGATATATATATATTAACATGTTTATTCACATAAGTATCCACTGTTTAATGGTCCACGCAGTTGAAAAAGAGGCAAAGCTATTGGGAAAAGCTATGGGCTAACAGAGCTAATGAGGAAGTGACATAAGATTCGCACATGCGCAGTACCGATCAAGTTTCTGGTACAGATCGCTAGTTTTTAAAAAAAAATTTTATTGACTCAAGAATTATTACTAAATTGTAAAGACTTAGTTATGTTACACAAACATAAAATAAATGAATTTTATTTAATATTAAGGTCCGAATAAATGAATTTAGTAAACGTGAAATAAAAAAATATAATACATACAGGTCCTTCTAAAAAATGAGCATATTGTGATAAAGTTCATTATTTTCTGTAATGTACTGATAAACATTAGACATTCATATATTTTAGATTCATTACACACAACTGAAGTAGTTCAAGCCCTTTTATTATTTTAATATTGATGATTCTGGCATACAGCTCATGAAAACCCTAAATTCCGATCGTCACCCCCCCCATGTGAGTACCAGACAGGTGCGCCAGGTTCTTCCTTGAGAACGTGGGATGAAAAATTGTGTGCACCCCTGCTAATATAAGCCATAAAGATATAAAATAACAAATATACACACAAAAAGATAGAAATACCATAAACAATAGAAAATGGATAAAGGATATATGGATAAAAATAAAAAATTCAGTAAAAGACAAAAAAAAAGAGGTTCAATATATAGATAAGATGGAAAAAATAAAGATAAAAAGTAATATATAACACAAAAGGTAGGTTCAATACAAATATAAGATAGATTAAAAAAAGATAAATATAATCTAAAAGACAAAATAGAAAGGTTCAACAGATAAGATAGATTTAAAAAATAAAAGTAAAAAACAATCTAAAAGACTAAAATAAGGGTTAAATAGATAGATAAGATTAAAAAATCAAAATGAAGATAAAAATAAAATAAAAAAGACAAACGAAATGACACAGAAAGAAAAACAAAAAAAAACAAAACAAAACAAAAAACACAAAAAGAACCAAAAAAACAAAAATATAGCAAAAAACTAACCAGATGAGTGCAGCCTCAACAGGGCATCAGCCAGTGTCCTACTTGTGCCGGTCCCAAGCCCGGGTAAATGCAGAGGGTAGGGGTCAAATATGAACATAAATCTATGGATAGAGGAACTGATATGATGATGGTGTAGTTTTTTATGTATTTAAGGGATTGGGGGGGGGGGGTGATGACAAAAAAATTCTTAGTGCGTCCAGACTCCCCCCCCCCAGCATGCTCTGTTCTCCCTCCCACCCTCAGGCCAGAGGGACAGAAGTACAAAATGCAAGACCTCAAAAACTCCCCCATCCTTACAGCCATCAGAATGCTAAGCTAGCTAATGTAGCACAATACAGTATGTACATAGCCCTAATGCAGCAATGGGTCTTTATTTCGTGAGGCTTAAATTTCTATCTATTTATTGTAATTTTGACTTATTTGTTTTTCTAGTTTTCAATTTTTGTAAAGCAATTTTGTAATTATTGTAATTATCTTAGTTCTTTTTCTATTTTTGTATTGATTATATTTGGCATCTAGAACGGGCGGCAAAATAAGAATTTCATTGCATGGGGAAACATGTTTCTTTGCTGTGCTTAAGACAACAAGAGCTCTGAATCTTTGAATCGTCTCCAACTCCTTCAAAATGCTGCTGCACAGCCCCCCCTCCCTCCAGAGATGACGTCAGTCCTGTTCTTCAGCGTCTCCACTGGCTGCCCTCTGAACAGAATCACCTTCAAAATCCTGCTCCTCACCCCGCGTACCTATCTGACCTCATCACGTTGCTGGTCCCTCCCGCTCCCTCAGGCCTGATCGGCCCCTCTCCTCTCCTCATAGTTCCTGCCACCCAAAAAAAAAAGATTTGAAATAATTGCAAAGCTTTGCTGATTCTAATAACCTGATATAGGTATGTTCTATTGATTAACTAGTTAATATGCAGGTTGGTTTATTCCCAGAGAGCACTGAGACAAAGTTTCCAGAAGCAGGAGGACGTGGCTGGACACCATCACTGTGATCCAGAAGCTGCTTGGACAAGCTGGAGCCTCAACTTGGACGGATCCTTTGGATTACACACTGCAAACCCAAATTAGTAGTCATTACTAAAGCCGCTTTGGGTAACTGATGACACTGGGATGTCTAGTTTTTACAAAATCAAAAACCAAACAAATCAAGCTCTGTTTACATAAAGTCTTGAGTCCAAGGTAATCCATTACTAAAAGAACTCAAGCTTTTAAAACGGGCCCTGCAATGGACTGGCGACCCGTCCAGGGTGTCCCCCGCCTCTTGACCCCTGGCTGTTGGAGATAGGCACCAGCTCCCCGCGACCCTCTGTGGAGGATGAAGCGGTTAAAGATGGTTTTTAAACTAATGTTTACGAGTAATTGGCTCAACCATTCCTCATATATGTCTGTAATCATTGCTCATGTTTATCAGAATTCATTTCTGATGTTGAATAGTTAGAATTATTAAATATACCGTAGATTGTAATCATAATCTTTTTTCAACATTACAAAATAATTGACAATGAGTTTGTTTTTCAGACATTTATTTCAGAAACAGTGCAGTAGAGACAGTGAAATCAGGGTCCAATGCAGTATTCTGCCTTTAAACTGCTGAACTTCAGCAGCACAAACCATAAACTTCTAGCTGATACATTTTCATTGTGTAACATTTTACACAAGTAGTTGATTTTTCAGTGTTTGAATTCTCGGCTTCAACTCGGCGCTTCCCAAAGAAAAAAACACGTGTTGAATGAACAGGAGGGTATTTCTGATTTTCTCTGGGTAGTTTAGGTAGAGTCCATATGTGAGCCCAAAAAGGAGACACACAGCTTCTGGCAGGGTTGTCAGATTTTCCACAACAACTTCACCCTCAATGACAATGTTCAGGCTTGCTGGGTGAAGATCTGAGGTTGGGGAAGAGACACCGTCAGGATTCACCAACAAGATCCCAACGTCCATTTGACCAAAGGACTCGTCACCATCCTAAAGAGAAACAAGAAAGGATTGCCAGAAATATAATGGTCAGTGAAAAATGACTGAACTACAACAGACAGCCAGTAGAATCTTATGCTATTATTTGGTCAAGCAATTTCTAGTTTTCTAACATTAAACATTTAAAATCAACACTGGTGTAAGGGCTATTTGAGGGAACTTCTTGCTCTATTCTGTCACTATTTGACTGAAATGTGAAAACTTTAAATGACTTGTTTGTTTATACATAATGATATAATGTAATATGGGACCGTTGCAGTCATCACTGCACATAAACAACGTTGATCAGGGTTACTGGAGATTGTGTATCCTGTTCAACGGACAGTGAGACAACCGCTCACCCTCTTCTGCACAGTTTGGTGTTTTTGAGAGAAATAATATTGGTATTAGAATTTCTGATAAATTGAGTGACTACTAAGTTATACAAGTATTGCATATGATCATGATTCATGTTATTCAAATAACATTTTATCAGAGGTCCAAAATATGACAACACACAAAGCAAAAACATATATTTTGCTACAGAAAAATGTTACGATAATATCTAAAGTGAATTATGACCTAGATAATGAGCCTGACCTAACCTGGAGGGTTGATGGCTCCATGTTAGAGAACATTAATATTCTCATTAATGTTCCCAACAGCTGATCAGCTGTTACTAACCTTAATCTCTAGACTTGAAGTATCATAATACTTCAGCCTCATGCTCATGCACACACCAGAGCTGTAGTTCTTTTAATAAATCCACGCTGTCGGTGCGATATCGTCTTTGTCATCACACACCGATGATCTGACTACAGCTGATGTTTTAGTTTCACTTCTGGAGCGTCGCTGCTCTCAGTTGTCAGTGTGGAGAGTTGTCAGGCTGCAGAGTTCAGTGGAGTATCTCCCCCCCCCCGCCCCGCCCCGCCCCGCCCCGCTCCGGAACACGGACAAGTTTGGCGATGTGACCATTAAGATTTATATTTTAGTATCCATGGTTTAACGTGTGTCTGTTGTTGTAACACATGGAGACCTTCAGCGTCACGGAGAGGTGATTTTTTCCCGACCTGCGCCGGTCCCTATAGGAAAATCCTCAGTCACACCGGAGTGACCTGGGATATTTTTTTAGTTACATCTTTGAGAAATGAGGTCATATTTGTGACCAAAACGGTCACACTCTAGAGCCCTGAGTGTGCAAATATAGGCTATACGCTTTTCATATGCTTTACATTGTTTTAATTTTTTTTTTTTAAACTTCATGCTGAAGGTGTGGCGGCATTTATTTGACCGTGGTGGTGCGCCACGATCAATTACACGTAGAGGAAACCCTGCAATAAGAAATTCCTTGTTTTACTAAATCTAGCTGTCTTACAGTACATTAAAATTTAGACCTTTTGAGACCGTTATGTATGAAAATCTAGACCAAGAAGATGAATAAATATTAAGCTAAATAATCCTTAAAATAAAAAAATTAATTAATTAAATTAAATGAATGAAAAATAAAATTATAGGTGACATGCATCATTAAATAATAACCATATGGACACACTTTATTCATTTACCTACTAAACTACAACACTTCTAGAAGTGTGTCAAAGGCTCAAGTTGACAAACATCAATTTAAATCAATCTTAGTGATGATACTCAAATTATATAACTAAATATTTTCCTTAAAAAAGGCTGAGGACTTTCTTTACCCCAGGCCACCTCCATCCTATCACAAAACTATTTAAATGTTTTTTTAAACTCTCCAAGTTCAGGCTGCACGATATTACAAAACCTGCAATATGCAACAACAGTGCTTAATATTGTGATGACGATAACACATCCTGTTAGAGATTTTACTCTTAAAGAACCCCGAACTCTATGGAACAGAATCAGACCAGACAGTTAGTTTAAGTTTTTTGAGCATTGTGGATGAGAGACCACCCGTCTGCTGGTTAGGCATCGGAGTGGAACTCTGAGGGATCTTTTCTCTGCTCAATATTTATTAGAACACAGGTTGCACAATAACACATGATTGCATTCATGACAAAAAGATAAGAATCTGCTGCTGCTGGTTTATTACTGTTCACAGGTAGCTAACTAATAACTTTTTCCGTTGATGTTGCTAATTCAAAACAAAGTTCTGCTGATTCCTCACAAGAATGGAATGTGTTTTGATTGTTCAAAACCTTTAGTCCGTGCATCGAAAGCTGATGCTGAATATTAAAAGGTTACAAACAGGAAACATTTGTAAGCAGACATGAATCATAATAATTAAAAACTCCTTCACATCCTGCAATAAATAATCAAAGTTGTTTGCTTTCTGTCTGTAATTTGACTAAACCACTTGTTAAACCTACTTTAATAAACATTTCCTAACATTAACTCTGTGCATTGTGTAAATAACTTCAACACAGTGTCTCTAATACTGACTAACAGACTCTAGTGGCTAACAGAGCAGAAATCATTCAGATTCACTGATGTTGCTCATCTTCTCCTCACCTGTCACCTTAGCAGGTTTTCTAACTGCAGCTGCACCACCTGGCTCGTAGTTTTACTGATGATGCGTTCAAGCACCTCAAAAAAACGAGGACGTGGCAGATAAATGGAACGATTGACTGTTTAGTCGCCGAGTCATTGCTGTTAGATGTGTAACAGATCAGTGGACGGTTCTCCCCGGCGCCCCTCCAGGGAACGAGTTACAAGGACAGCAGTCGTGCTACGAAACCTCCGTTAAACGTGACGCGAACGAGCGCTCACTCGGTGGCGGACACACAAACACACACGCGTGGTGTTAAGGCTAGGTTATACTTCTACGTTAGTACGGAGACACGCAACGCCATTATCCGTCGACGCAAGAGCTCTTCGACAGGCCCGCCAGGACGGACGGAGTCGAGCTCACTTTTCTAACTATCCGTCGAATGAGACGGAGAGCACACGTCTCTGATTGGTCGGCTCAACACCACGTGATCATTTCCAGCTTGACGCCGATATCAACAGAGTAGTAATAGTAGAATCTCAGGGAAGCAGATATGGATCAGCTCGAGAAACGTCTGGCAGACGAAGTCATCAGTCATCAGTGTCCCTAAAGGGTTAAACAAGAGCTACATATTCGCTCGCCGTCTGCCTCGTCCTCACTGAACGGACAGAAATTCAAAAGACGCCGCTGTCTCCTCACTCCTGTTTAATTCTTTTTAACAACATTGTTTGTTCCTCCAGATCAATCTGTTCAAACTCAATCAGAATTCGCTCTGTCGGCCATTACTGAGCTGAAGTAAACAAACTTGGTCGACCGAGGCATTACTGCAGACAAGTTATGCGCCCTCTGCTGTCCTGGTGGGGAATTGCTTCACAACACTGACGGAGAAGTAAAAATCAAAAACGTCTCCGTCAATACATGTGCGTGTGAGCGCAAACGTATTGACGGAGACGTATAAACTAGACTTTAGCGGCACCTGCTGAACTAGTGAGCGCGCTCAGTATAAAAGTAGCTCGTCGCGCATTTAGCCGTCAGTTGTGTCCGACACATACTGACACTACTTGTGCAGTCAGATTGGACAAACCACCGGTTCAGAATCTTTCCATCCCTACCACAAACACTAGACGTCTGGCGAGTCTCAAACTGAGCATTCTCGGTTTTCTCCTTCTTCTTTGTGTGGTTTATTAGCAGTAGCACCACCGGCTTCCGGCTATCAGAGGCCCTCAGAAATGCGGACAACCTCAGATTTCAGAGTCTTACTCAACGTGTTTTATGGCCAACACTTCTCGGCAATAAACCAGGTCAAATTTAAGACTTGACCATTACATTTTAGATGTAGGACAAAAATCTGGGCGTTTTTTAGACTTTTTAGGCCTAAAATTTAACGTCATGAATTTTAGACTTTTCTAGACCCCGCGGGAACCCTGTATATTTGACCTGCAGATTCTGCACATTGATAAAACTCCAAATATTATTCTAATAATTTAATATTTGGATTAAATCTTGTTTCAGTGAGTATGGTGGATGCATTTCTAAAAGATTAGCTGTGAGGTGTACGGGGCGTGGTTTCATATAATAACAAGCAGGTGGCAGACTCAGGGTAGATCAGAACAATACTTCATTTTGGTCATCTCAAAATGCAACCTAGCTATTTTTTGTTAAATTCAGATTCTGTATGGACTGGCTAGAGCTCCTAATGAAGGCAGCTTGTCAGTTTTGACCTGTTCAAATTATACAATAAGTGTCAAATTATAAAAGTTGCACATTACAAAATATGTATACTTACAAAGCTAGCTTTAAAGAACTCTGTGGGCTCGTCTCCGAGTAGGTAAGGAAGTCCTCTTAGTACAACTGCCCTTTTTCCAGTGGGACCCAGTGACTGTAAGACAGATAATACGTTAAAAGAAAAAAGTCTCTCTCACACTCAGACAGAGACACACCCACACAGACGATTTGTGCTTTTTTGTTTTGTCTTGGTTACAAAGTCTTACCTGCATTTGCTGTAAAAGCTGTTTCAAACGTTCACCCACGTTGCCCCTTTTCACTTTAATGATTTCCATAAGACGAGTAGTGTGATAATCAAGGGCAGAATAAAACTCCTGCTGCAGGTCTTTCCCCACAATCCTTTTGAATTCCAGGCAAATCTAAAAAAAGAGAGAAATGAGTGTGCTGTATGACTGGAAAGCAAATAACCATAGAGAAGTTCCCATACCTGCTCATTAGTGAAGAAAGCAGGCCAACGTGTCATCAGAGAGCTTATTGGTGGTACCGTCTCCACAACTTCATTCCTCCTTAAGGCAAATGTTAGGTCCATGTTTTGTTTTATTAGTCTTCCATTTGGCTTTTTCTTTTTCATCTCATCCTCCATTTCAGCGCGTGCTTCTTCAAGACTTATTTCATTAAACCCCTCAGGAAAATTGGGCAAAAAGTTGAGTTCTCCCTTTTTTGCTTTCTTTATCTTCTTATTGGCAGAGTCACCTTGGGTGTAGCGCCCCCGTTTGTCAGCATTTACCGAAACGTCTCGACATCCAGATCTGCTTCTCTTTCTTCTATAGTTGGCCATTTTGTAAGTTATGCTGTTCTTCCATCCAGTGCAGCCACTCACTGAACCACTCTCCCTAAGACAAGGATGTTTGCTGATTAGGGATTTGGCCACGCTGTCATACTGTTGATTGGTTGGGTAAGCTGTGTAGCTATACATGTGTTCAGCTATCTTTTCCAGCATGTCATGCTTCATGTCTTTTGGGACGTTGTTAAAGAGAGAACCATCCTCTAGATGTTTCAGATCAGCTTGTCGAAGGCGACACTCCACATCTACTGAGAAATTTGGGATGTCGAATATCAAAGGCCATGGTTCTTGCCGTTCCATTAAAGAGACTGAAATATCTGGATCTGCAGAACTGCATCGTTCCTGTTGGTCCTCACTCGTAGCACCGATCTCTACTGTGGAAAGGTCCAACAGGGGGATTATCTTTAATGTGGGTTTGTCTGGAAGTTCACTGACATCAGTTAGATTGCACAATTCACAATTGAACGCAGGATCTTGAAACTGAAGATCAAATGAGTACTGCAATCCAAGGGAGTCTTGTAATGTGCTCTTTAAATCTTCCACAGTTGTGGGTTTGGCTTCCAGTGTAAGTTTTCGTATATCTGCTTCAGTAAAGATGACCCTCATGGTCATTTTCTCAGGTGTGGTCATCTGGAAGACATCAGGTTTTGTATTATCATTATTAATGCAAGCAGAACTCTTAAGTATGTTTCGACACAATGTAACGTCTAAGTGTTACGATTTGACTGTCTCCATATCTGTTCGATGAAAGTGGAAAAGCATCATTCAAATGTTTTACTTCCACTACACTAAAACAATTTTCTTCACACAGCTTAAAACATCGTAGGAAGAAAAATAAGATTTAATATAAAAATAAAATAATCCGTACTAAATAAGTAAAATAATAATTAGATTTCTCTAGTCAGCGACATTATGTGGTTTCTTAAGTCTTGTATATCTGCTGTATTCAGATTCAAATGTGTTTATTAACAGTTCTTTAACCATTAATCTTCTTCTGAACATGGCTTCTCTTGCCTACTCCTCGTTGGCAGCGCTTCTTCTCACATAGCCGAGCCACATTTGGCCTGAGGGAGGAAGCAGTTGAGACCCTCAGTATGGCTTGAAGATGATCATCAGTAAGTCTTGACCTGTACTTGGACTTATTGAAGTTCAAGGTGGAGAAGAGTTTTTCACACAAGTATGTGCTCCCAAAAAGGAACACGGTCCGCTTGAACATTCGGGAAAACTCAGGGAAGTGAGGTGTCAATTCTCTCAAAAATTGTCCAAGCTTGTCTGCTTTTCCACTCACCTCCTGAACTTTGTTTTGAGTTCAGAGTTGCACTGCAGGTCAATGAAGCACAGAAGGGGTGTCTTGCACATCAAAGGACAAGGGGTCTGCAAAAATTTGAAATGTGGCTCTGTGTGTCTTGAAGTGAGCAAATCTGTGATCAAATTCCTCCTGTAGCCTCAAAATGACATCAACATACTTCTCATCACTGATTGGTGTGCCTGCATCCACAAGTGCCTTGCATGCTGGGAAATGGCAACGACTTGTCTCAGAGAGCTGGGCTTTCCATAACACAAGTTTTGTGGAGAATGCTCTCACGTTGTCATAGGCAGCACTGACAAGTTGCCCCTGGCCTTGTAACTTCTTGTTCAGTACATTAAGCTCATGTGTGATATCAACAAGAAAAGCCAAGTCCACGAGCCATTTGGGATCACTTAGCACAGTGTCACACAGTTGGTCATAAATGTTACTTGACAGGTCAGAAATGCGATTTTCTGCGGTGTTTGGCAGAAAGGCTGATGTTGCAAAGCTGACCTTTCATTTCTGGACAGACTATATTGGCAGCCTGTAATATGCACTTTTTGACAAATTCACCTTCTGTAAGTGGTTTTCCAGTTTTAGCAATCTTCTCACTAACCACGTAGCTAGCTTTGACTGCTGCATTATTCTCTTTAGTTGCTTTCTCGAAGAAATGTTGTAGACATTCTTTAAGATTTGCAACCCAGTCTCTTATCTCCCTGGTATTTCGCATACTCCTCAGCATGTCTAGTTGTGTAATGACGTTTCAAATTGTATTCCTTGTGTACAGCAACTTTCTCTGTGCAAATAAGACACGTCGAGGTGCCCCTGTGCTCAACAAAAAAATGTTGAATTTCCCACTTTTCCTGAAATTGTCTGTGCTCATCACCAACCTTTCTCTTCACTGCAGGCTTTGACGAAGACATGTTTGGGACTATGTAATTTATGACCACTTGGTGTCAATGTCGCATTGAAGTTTCAATCAAGCATTTTTATCCGATGCACCGGCCATCTACACGGCCATCATTGAATCCATCCTCACCTCCTCCATCACTGTGTGGTTCGCTGGGGCTACAGACTACAATGTGTTATACGTTCTGCTGAAAAGGTGATCGGCTGCAGCCTTCCATCACTCCATGACCTGTACGTCTCCAGGTCTATGAGGCGTGCAGGTCGCATCATAGCCAACCCCTCCCATCCAGGTCATGGACTGTTTGAACTACTCCCTTCAGACAGGAGGTTGAGGTCCATTCGGACTCGAACCTCTCGCCACAAAGACAGCTTCTTCCCCTCTGCTGTTGGAATTTTGAACAACAACTAGCTTAAGCAGCTCTGCAGCGATTACTTAACCTCATGTTTCCTCATATTATCTGTTATTCAGATTTTTCTTGATTTTTCTTTTGATGTCACTGAACCTTATTATTATGTTTGTATATATGCACCAATTCCCCGAGGCAAATTCCTGGTAATGTAAAACTTCACGTACTTGGCAATAAAAACAATTCTGATTCTGAATGTCTCGTATGGTCTCGACGTATGGAGAATGTCATTTCCACTTCTTTTCTTGTAACTCAGCGTGATGTGACGTTCATGAACGAATTTAATCTTTCGAATGGCTCTTCACTTTGAATGAGGAGAACAGAGTCCTTGTAAAGGACCGTTATCGGGGAAGCTAATTAGCGACACACACTAGGTGTTGCAACAAAGGGTGTCCCCAAACATAACGTGACATTAACTAGCTTTGTAGTGTCATTAACTAGCTTTGTAGTGTCATTAACTAGCTTTGTAGCAACATTAACTGCTTTGTAGTGTTGTCAAAAGACCCGGTTCTTTGGTACCAAGTCGGTACTAAAACAAGAAATGTTACGGTTCCAGGATTTATGAGGTAGCACCGACCAGCGGGTCGACCTGGTTCTTGCGGCACTATCCGATCATTTTTGTCATTTCAACAGATTAAAATCACACCCCTGCTGAAAAAACCAGCATAGACCAGCATGATTTATATGCTGGTCTATGCTGGTTTTTCCAGCAGGGACACCTGTGTGTGTAGTAAGTAAGTAAAGTTTATTTATATAGCGCCTTTCACAGATATACATCACAAAGCGCTTTACAACATAAACAAAAGAACAAAACTGAGAAAAACATTGAAAATAAAAAAAACAAAACAGAGATTTGGGGGTACAAGGGATCTACATAGTAAATGATGAGATTGGACATTGACTTGGGCTAGAACTAACTATATTTGGGCCAAACAATAAAAGGAAAAAACAAAAACTGGGAGCAGCAGAGAAAGCATACAAAAGGGAGGAAGGGAGTAGTGCCAACTCTGAAGCCTGGGACGCACAGAAGATGAATGCGTCGCGCCCGCGCTGTTTTAAAAAAACAAAACATTATAGTTACTGAGAGTGGCTACACGGAGAACGCAACGCAAACGCCGGTCCGCGCGGAGGCGCTAAGATAGGTTCCGGTTCTATCTCAAGCGCCGCGGCGCGGCATTTACGTCTTTAATACGGCGATTTTCCAAGAAGCGTTCAGCCTTGAATAGGCTGCATAGTGCGTCCTGTGTACCCCCCTAGACCGCGGCGATTCTGTGGCGCAACACATCCGTCTTCTGTGTGTCCCAGGCTTGACAGTCACAAAAAACATAAGACACGTGATGGTGGTGGTGGGGGGGGGGGGTGAGGAGCCCTACGCCCTAGCCTTCAGACCAAGTTTGCAGGGAGGAGGGAGTTGATAAGGTCCAAGAGAGTGTGTGTATGTGTGTGTGTGCCATCAGACCGCGCTGTATTAGTGAGTCGCTGCAGCAGCCTGTCGGGCTGCGAGCAGCCTTTTCTCGTGACCGCTGATAGACACCGGCTGGGGCCTCATTTATAAACCTGCTCACACAAAAACAGGTCTGAAAGTTGTTAAAGTTTTCAGACTTGGAGGCCCGCACACACACACACGAGACGTGCACATGCACACACACACAAGACCAACTATCACACTCTACTCTGAACCGAATAAAACAAGAATTTCAACGAAAATATCTGGCATTTAGGAGTTAAATCACAGTCTGTTCATGTCTTCAAATGGTATAACTGCACTTATTGATGCAATATTGTGATCAGCTGTGTAGTTATTGTGATTACTGAAACATATGAATGCTGCATTCAGAGGCACTGCAGACTCTGGACGGGGCGCTCCCCAGAGTTATTAGAGTTCTCCAGATGAAGACTTGGTGACCAGCTGATTTATTCTCTAGATCAGTCTGGATTTATGATCTGAACTGGACCTGGTGTGCAGATACACTGAACTGAACCATCAGAAGCACGCGATCCTCTGCAGCTTAATTAAAGACTCTCAAGTTCTCTGAACCGCGACGCTCAGTGGAGGATGAAACGGTCAAGGAACAATCTACAATATTTTTAAAAGGAATGAAATAATGCTGCTGAAAATGTCATTATTATAATTTTAAATTACTTTATAAAAAATAAAGGGGGGGGGGGTGACGCAATAGGAAGTGCAGCTCTGATCGAGACTGGCCCGGTCTAAACGGACCGGCATTTACTGTTGGCATGAGAGATTCAGCACGGGACCACTACCGTGCATCCTGGACTAAGAGGCTCGTTCCGGTCTATCCAGATGCACACCTCCACCTCCTTCCTCTGGGGTGCTGAATTTTTCTTTGTGGGGAGGCAGCGCTATTTTCTGCTGGGTATTGGTGAGGACATCATCACCTCCGCCCACGTTAAAGAAGGCTGAACACTGGAGATGTCTGCGCTGCGCCGCTGATGCGCCGTGGTTTTGCGTGAATCCAGGACTTTTTCAATTAGGCCACTAGTATTATTTTTATTTTAGTTTAATGTTGAACATTTTATATTTATATATATATATTAATTCACTTACATATATTTTAAACTTGCGGGGCACACTAACATTAAATCTTTTTTTTTTTTTACACTTTCATATTAAGGTGGGGGCCACAAACTATCGGACGCAAATTGGCCCGCGGGCCGCGAGTTTGAGACCCCTGATTTAAATGCCATTAACTTTTGATGTTTGAGTGACATAGTCAGAGCTACATTTTTGTAGTTTTGGGCAGTGCGGATAACTTCCTTGAAGAATTTGTGTTTCCCTTCAAAGCGCATTGTCCAGACATGAGAAAGAGGACCAAAAGCCATAATGAGATCAGGGTAATGTTCAATGAAGTGATGCTTTGGACAAAACCTGTATTGTGGGAATGTATTTTGTAAAAGTTGCCGGTGTTCTGACAGTTTGTTTCGGAGAATGTCGACAGATTCTACTGTGTAGTTTGTGGCTAAAGTAAGTTCAACTATGTCTTTGAGGAGTAGGAGTATTTCTCAGGCATCCTCGCCCTCTGGTACCTTGTGACCTATGAGTGAGGGTAGCAACCTTAGCTGTGCCCAGTTTTCATGGGCATTTCCTCCTATAGTACCTTTTGTATGAAAGCCTGACGTAATGGTTAAGGCTGGTCAGTCTTATCATAAGAACTGTATGGAAAGGTCTTAATTGCAATATTAAGAGCCTCTAATGTGAAATATTTCTTGGAAATCAAGTGTGACAAGAAGAGGCAGTTCTACAGGTACAACACCTTCAAGTAGATCAGAGGTGTCCAAACTTTTCAACATGAGGGCCAAAATCACCAAGTGTCAAGTCCTCCAGGGCCACAAAAGTTAGAATATTTCTTTAAAGAAACGAGCAAAAAATATTTTGTTCTGCTCAAAAATTCATTATAAATGCAATATTTTAATGAACAGTCCTTGTCAATATGACACAGGGATCTCGTATGTTTGATTCAATGAAAAAAAACATCAAATTTACTGGATCTGATTGGTCGACTGTTTTTAGGTTTCTAGAAACTACATTTTGTTCCGTCTCAGCAACAAGACCAGGATCTGGGTCTTTCTTCAGTCCTGTTGCTGGATTTAGGTCAGGCTTTATGAACAGAGCTCACAAGGCTGCGTTTTGGTAAAAGTCAGTGAGGATCTGTGGTTCTTTTTACCAGGAAATAAAGTCGGAAATCTCAAGATCTCTTGAATTGTCTCAAGAATGTTTTGAATATTTTGATTGAATGGGAAATTTTGCATTTAAAAAGATTTTAATTTACTTGGATTTTTTGTTTGTTGGGTCTCATGTTAGTAAAAATCTAAAAAAAAAATGTCATAAAGCGTCTCTGCATCAAAATCCTGCAGGAAAACTAAATTATATAATTTTTAAAATGCAGCTGAGGGCCACACAAAATCACTCTGAGGGCTGCATTTGGCTCCCGGGCCGCACTTTGGACATGCCTGAAGTAAATCATGCAATATATCAGGGGGGTAACCATGAACAGCATAAAAATGCAACACACATTTTGCACACACTTTTTTTACTGCATAATCTTTTCCCAAAGTGGGTTCTTGCTGGACTTCCGGTTCTTGCTGGTTGTACATGTGTGTATTTCGTGGTGTAAATGAGCCTGGACATACCTCTTTTTCTTGGATCTCTTGTCTGGATGCCGTGCAAAATCGGCAGAACTGCTCAACCACAAAGCTCTCCAAAAATCCTGCCAATGAATGAGAAGCCAAGTTATCGGCAGCCACATACAGTATAAGACAGTACCTTTGATAAATGACCCCAACTTTTCAACATAGACACCTTGTTCCTCCAAAGATTTTAGATCTTTCAATAGCAGTTTTCATAACCATGTTCTTTCACATGTGTGACTTTGCACAAAGCACTGGCTGGATGGAGTGCACTGTGGATCAGTCCTTGGAAGGGAGACTGGCCATAACCCAGAAAACTGCAGTCATTTTGTTTGTGTGGTTTTTTTGGATGTGCCCAAGGGATTTAAACTCAAAATCATTAATATATAATCCAAGACAAATTCTGAAGCCATCTCCTTGAAACATCTCATTTTCAGTGTAGTTTGAGTCATCTCTGTATGATCCGGGCCATTGTCACTAATAAGTTTGTCTGTCTGGGCAAAAACTGAACCAGAGTGTCAAAACAATGTCCACTTTTCTGCATCTGAACAGCAAGAGAAAAACTTTTTTCTTCTCAAAAAGTTACTTCAACCTCAAACTAATTAATGGGGACCTATGTTTAAGTATTTAAATTTATATACAAATAATAGATTTTTATACGGATGGATATCAGTCTATCTACATCCCTCCCTCCCTCTCTCTAGCTGCTTTCATAAAACAATGGCAGCAATTTGCTGTGAAGCTGAGCTGAAATCTGGGAGCCTTTGGTCGTTCAAAAGTGGTCAGACCATGCCGGTAATGTTGCGCAATCATGTGCTTTTCATAAAAAATTACTCACAGGTGGTATAAAGTGGTTATGGGGGGTGGTCTTCATGCTGTCAACGTGGAGGATCACAGAGACGTGAGAGCTCGTAGTAAACAGACAAACAAGACAGGAGACTTCTGCTCATGAAGACAGAAGCACCCGGATCTCCGCTGTTGTTTATGTGTAACAGCTTTCCCATGTTTACCTGATTTTTAAATACTTTTTCTGGTCGGGGGTCGGTTCACTTTTGCCACGTTATTAGTGACACCTCCCTCTGTTGCACCAAGGTGTAATCTTCATTCACAAGTCCGACGTTGCGGTAATATTACTACCAAGCGTGGCGACACGAATGCCGCAAAATTCCCGCATCGCCATGCCGCCACGGTGTGTCTTATGAAAGCTGCTTCTAATAAATAATTATATATATACAAATTAGGCAACTTTATACAGGTGAGTCTTTAGCTGTTTTTTAAATCAACCCACTGAGTCCACAGACCTCAGAGACAGAGAATTCCATAGTCTGGGACCTACAGAGGAAAAAGCTCTGTCTCCTTTTGTTTTGAGTCAATTTTTTTCATGTTCAGCCTACATGAAAGCACAGTGTGACTAAAATTAATCAGAAAAAACATGAACAAAATGTTTTTTCAGTAAACCACATCTTTAATAAATAAATCCTCAAATTTGAATTCTCTTATGAGCAGTTAAAACACATTTGGAATGAAATCTTTTTTAACAGATCAAACATTCAAAAGGCTTCTCGCCTGTGCGAGTTCTCATGTGGACAGTTAAATCGCTCCTGTGACTGTAACTTTTCCCACAGGTCTTACATGAGTAAGGCTTCTGGCCTGTGTGACTCAGTTCTAGACTGTCTACATCTTTCCTGTGATCTTTGGTTTGTTGATGTCTTTTATTGTGTCTCAGTTCTTCATCTTTGTTTGATTCGTCGTCTTTATTTCTGCTTCTTTCCTGGTTCTGGATGTCAGCTTCAGCAGAGCTCTGAGAAAGGAGCTGGTCCCTGTTAGCTTCTGGTTCACTGCCGTCTCTTCCTTCAGAAGGAGTCCCTGTAAAGGTATCAGTCTCCTGCTTCAGTGCAAACTGCTGCTCATCCTGACTGATACAAAGTTCCTGCTGTTCCTCCTCCATCTGTTCAGGTTCTGTTTCTTCCTGGTTCTCTTGCATCACTGCAGGTTCTAGATCACTTTGGTCCAAACTGGAGTTCCTCTCCTGGTTCCAGAGCTGCTGCTCAGTCAGAACATCCTCCTCTTTCCAGACATGAAGCTGTGGAAGATCTACACAGAAAAACAGACAAGAAGAAAATGTTCATTAAAGAAACACTTTAGTCTAAAGAGATATTTTTGTCATTTTGAAGTGGCGTTCTATCAGTTATTCATCTACAGCAGGGGTGTCCAAACTTTTCAACACGAGGGCCAAAATCACTAAGTGTCAAGTCCTCCAGGGTCACAAAAGTTAGAATATTTCTTAAACAAGCAAAAAATATTTTGTTCTGCTCAAAAATTCATTATAAATACAACATTTTAATGGACAGTCTTTGTCAATACGACACAGGGATCTCGTATGTTTGACTCAATAATGAAAAGCATCAAATTCAATGGATCTGATTGGTCGACTGTTTTTAGGTTTCTACATTTAGTTCCATCCTCAGCAACAAGACCAGGATCTGGGTCTTTCTTCAGTCCTGTTGCTGGATTTAGTCAGGCTTTATGAACAGAGCTCACAAGTCTGAGTTTTGGTAAAAGTCAGTGAGGCTCTGTGGTTCTTTTTACCAGGAATTAAAGTTGGAAATCTCAATATCTCTTGAATTATGCTTTTTTTTAAAACTTCAATATTTTAATTGAATGAAAAATTTTGCATTTAAAAAGATTTTAATTTACTTGGATTTTTTGTTTGTTGGGTTTTATGTTAGTAAAAATCTAAAAAATGTCATTAAACGTCTCTGCATCAAAATCCTGCAGGAAAACTAAATTACGGTATAGAACTTTTAAAATGCAGATGAGGGCCACACAAAATCACTCTGAGGGCCGCATTTGGACACGCCTGATCTACAGTAAGGACCACACCCACTGGTGACCTCATTCAAAGAGAGGAGAGGCTCTAGAAACAGGAAGTAGTCCTCTGACCAGAGCAATACAGTAGCATTTGAAATCAGACATTGATCAGTTGAAACAAACTAAACAAAGAGTTTGCTGAAAACTTGTAGAGGTTGACAAACAGGTCATATAGCATTCTACACTGCAAAAACTGATTTCTAAGAAAGAAAATAGTCTTGCTTTTAGACATTTTGACTTTTTTTTTGTCTAAAAAGAAAATATATTCTTACAGCCCTACTTGAAATAGGCCAAATCTTCTTATATATGGTCAAATTTTCTAGATTTGAGCAAATAAATCTGCCAATGGGGTAAGCAAAATTTGCTAGGCTAGATTCCTTAAAAATAGCTAAATTTTCTACATTTAGAACAATTTGCTAGTTTTAAGGAATCTAGCCAAGCAAATTTAGTATAAACTTTAACGTGTGTCTGTTGTTGAACCACATGGAGATCTGCAGCGTCACCGAATATTTTTTTTTTGACCCGCACCAGTTCCAGGTCCTAGAGGCAAATCATTGGTCGTCCCGGAGCGACCTGGGATAATTTTAGTTGCATCTTTGGGAAATTAGGTCGCATTTGCGGCCAAAATGGTCGCACTCTAGAGACCTGAGTGCGCAAATATAGGCTATATATTTTTAATATGCTTTACATAGTTTTAACTTTTTTTTTTAAACTTCATCCTGAAAGTGTGGTGACTTTTAATTAACGGTGGCAGTGCGCCACGATCAATTACATGTAGGGGAAACCCTGACCTGAGCTTCAGTTTGTCTCCAGCATCCAGGTAGAAGTGTTTCTGTAAAGGGAACTCCTGATAGGATGTTAGACTGCAGATCTGAATCAACCTCATCAATCTGAGATTTACAAGAACTCAGCTTCTCTCCTGTGTGAGTTCTAATGTGTTTAGTTCAAGTGACCCTTCAACTCTACCTCTCACACAGGTTTTTTATATATATATATATATATATATATATATATATATATATATATATATATATATATATATATATATATATATATATATATATATATATATATATATGGTAGAGTGGCCAGTCTGGTAACCAGAGGGACGCCGGTTCAAGCTGCAGGTGGGTTACATTGTCGTTGTGTCCTTGGGCAAGACACTCCACCCAACTTGCCTGTGTGAATGTGAGTGTGACTGTGTGTGAATGTTGGTGGTGGTCAGAAGGGCCGATGGCGCAGAATGGCAGCCTCTCTTCTGTCAGACTGCCCCAGGGCAGCTGTGACTACAGACGTCTGTCGTAGTTTACCACCACCAGTGTAAATCTGTGCATGGATAAATAATGGAGCTTCTGTCAAAACGCTTTGGGTGTCTTGAAAGGCGCTATATAAATCCAATCCATTATTATTATTATATAGACATCTATGTATGTGTGTGTGTGTAGAGTAATTAATTCTATGTGTATTTATTTATATTTTCCGTGTAAATCTTTGATCTTGATGAGATGAATTCCTGTGTAGATCTCAGAGCTTCCAGCAGGGGGCAGAACTGACTGTGATCAGAAGCGTTTGTTTCCGGCAGCCTCCAGTCTCAAACTTCCGGTGTAGTGAAACTGGAGACGCACGCTAGCAGAGTTAGCTTGTTGCGTTTTGCTGTGTGAGCTGAAGGTTTGAGTCTCTACAGCAACAATGTCTGCAGTTCATAATCTGAGAGAGTTTGTCATCGAGCGACTCGCTGCTGCTGCTGGAGAAATATTCTCAGAGTTTGATCAAACCATCGTCCAGTTGGAGGAAGAGGTCGACCGTCAGCGGAGACTGCTGGAGCTCAGCTGGAAACCACAAATCCAGCTCCACAGAATCGGTATGGAAGCAGCTAATGGGACTGGTTAGAACCTCTGCGGTCTCTGTGCTCCTCTGACAGCAGTCACATTCTCAGGGCGAGGCGCCTTTTCAACATTACGGCCCTCACCTCTGGAACAGGCTTCCGGGAGACCACAGGGCCGCAGAGAACGTTTATGTGTTTAAAGGAACAAATTGCAGTTTAAAAAAAGAAATCGGATAAAATGCTGTCCAGAAATACCTGCCAGATGTAGATAATTATCGTATTTGTAGGATAATTTAACACTCTGTACGATCAATAATTCTATAAATACGGTCATTTGAGCCCTTTGTTGTATGGAGTTTGTGTAAGAGATGCTTGTCTTAATTGGAGCCCTCTAAAATCCGTTTTATTTTTTCCCCAAGTTCCATTTTATTATTTTTAACTCCAAATTTTCATTCCAACCACATTTATAAACCTAAAAGTGAGTAAATATAAAGTTAATGACAAATAATTCATCAAATCAAAGCCACGGGATTCAAAATCAGTTTTTTAACTTGAACAAATAAAACGAGGTTCTGTGTTTCAGCTGAACATCAAGTGTTCCTACAAGGTATTTAAAGTATGTCCCTGTTTTTTTAAAGAACAAAACGTTCTTTATGTGCAAATCTGTTGAATTTCACTTTATCCCCTAAAAATGTTTTTGTAAAATAAAATAGCTTTAGAATTAAACTCGACATATAAAATAAGTGTCACAAAAACATAAAACCTGTCAAAAGATACTAACTTGGCCTCTTAAACAGGTTCTGTTTTACTTCCTCCATCCATCCATCTCTCACAGAGAACACAGTGTTCAGGCAGCAGCAGGCACCCCCCCCCCCCACACACACACACACACACACCCTCTGAATTTACTGAAGCATTTTCATTTTTTCTAAAGTAATAACAGATTGCAACATAATTGTCAATAACCTCACGGCTCGTTTCTATTATTTAGCTGAATGTTCCATAGTACGGCTCGGTGCTGCTGCCTGTTTTCAGACGTGACTCTTTGACTCACGTTACGCTGCCAGTCCAACGTCTGCTGACTAAACTTAAAGAGAAGTCATAAAGAGAAGGGATGCACTGATCCACTTTTTTTCACTTCTGATCCGATACCGATATCAGAGGTTTAGTATCAGTCGATACCGGTCCGATACAATACAGAAAAACCACGCTGTAGTACCTAATAAACTATTTCTCGCTATGTGAAAAAAAACTGGGATCATCCTTTTTTGCAGGGCAACATATTTTTTCCTATTTTAAAAAACATATAAAATAGACAAATGTACAGAATAAACATTTATTTTATAGCTGTGCACCAGTACAGGTATCCTACAGAAACCAACAGCTTCACACGGTTTGTAAAACAATAAAAAAAAATAAAACTCGACCTGCTCAGTCAGTCAGGTAGTGGTAGAACACCTTAACCCTTTTAAAATAAAGAACCTGACACTGAGAACAGTAGCTTCACTACTTTGGTCAAACGTAAAAACAAACTGGAACAAAACAAACCCTCTATTAAATGTCTCAGTCAGCACAAATAGGAATTTAAAATACAATGTCAAATAAATTTAGGGATGTCCCGATACAACTTTTTCACTTCCGATAGGATACCGATATTGCAGCCTTCAGTATTGACCGATACCGATATCAATCCGATATAATACATAAGAAAACATTACCAACTGCTTCAATTTGAGTGTTCAGAGTTTCATCCACTGCCCAAAAGAATGAGATCATTGCTCTTAGTGACCATAAAAAACTGTACAAACAAAATAAACATAACTTTAATAACAAGCCGAAAACAAATATTAGTTGGTTAACTAAAAGGACGACTACAATTCCTGCTTTTAATATAGACTGCTGATATCGGAGATTTTTGATGCAGTCCGATATAATCCGATATCGTATTTTTGGAGCCGATATCTGATATTCCAATATCAATATCGGGACATCCCTAAAGAGCTGAAATTGAGGGGGATTCAAAAGCTGCACTGGCTGATGGGAAATATTAAAAATAAACATCAATCTGCTCTTTACAGTCAGTTTGTGCAACTGTGCAAACAGAAATTAAACATCCATTATAAAAGAAACGTCACTAATAAACTTCATTTTCTAGCTTGTTAACAAAATAAAAACAATCAGAGATGAGATAGTCCCAGCTGGTTTTCACCACTGATCAAGCTGACTTATTAATCTCAGCCTGAAGCATCAGTGGCAGGTTTTTGTTTAGGATTGTGTTTCTGCTCTGTCAGCTGTGAGTCTGTTTCACTTGGATCAGGGTTTTAAGTGTCTGACAACCTGTCGTCATCACCACTCTCAGCACGCTGTGACAGCAGCCCGTTCATTATGAGCTGCACTGTTTGTTCAACGCAGCCGACACGACACGTTTAACGTAGCGCTGTGCGGCGCTAAGCTTATGACGAGTGGGAGCTGCTACGGCTAAGCTAACCCGCAGCCGAACCTTAAATCGCAGCCTGAACCTCTGAAATTTCCAACGGGATTTCACCACACAGACAACGCAGCGAAGTGGCGGTGTAAACTTACGGAGAGCAGTCTCAGACAAATATTTTCAGCTCGCCTTGTCGTAGCGTAGCTCCAGGTGGTTCATTAGCAGCTGGAGTCCCTTATCAGCCCATCCATGACAATACAGAATCCTCTGTGAGTTTTGTTACCTTCACACCATGAGGTGGAAACTTTTCACCTCTTTCCTTCATCTCCTTCAAAGTCAGCTGCTTGACGTCGCCTCCCTTTTGTTTACTTAGTTTAAGGGACTAGTTTAAGGGACTCGCGTGCTCAGCACTAGTGCGGCGTCACTCACCGCACATAGAAATATACTGAATAGATCTCTCCCTATATATCGGGAGCGGATCGAGCCCATTGTCGCGATACCCGATCTAGAGTTTTCTTCTATATCTGTAACGATCCCGTTCTTAATATCAGATCGGTGCATCTCTAGTTTTAGTGAGACTTTGTCAAAGCGGACCTTTTTTTTCCCTCTTCTCTGTGTGGCAGAGTCCAAAACACTAGGAAATATTAGTTTCTTTACTAATTTGCAGATATGTGAGAATTCCATGAGATTCTGCATTTTATACTGAATTCCATTTTGTTTGGGGATTTCCGTGATTCTGTCCGTTTTTTCCGCATCGCGGAAATCATAGGGCCCTAGTTAGATTCTTTAAAGCTAAAACTACTTTAACATTTCCAATCTGGCAACGCTGCGGCGCTGACTCTCCCTCAGCTCACTGTGGTGAGTTGGTAGTTTTAGTGCAGTGTAATTGAGTCAGTGTGTTTTCATTTTTCTTAAAGCAATACTGAGCAGTTTTTAACACTTTAAGTTAGAGCATTAAAATTGATCTCAATGATTATTTAGTTAGAAACTTGACCAGTTTCATGTTTGACATGACAGAAATTATGACAATACGCTGAACCGCCACTAGTACGGCAAATATAAACAACCGCCAGTACATGGACGAGGAGCGTTTCATTGTGGAACATTTATGTAATAGAGATTTTAGAAACAGACTATTCCAATAAATAGCTCACTTACCTGTTGTTGAAGAATTAAAAGATAATCCCACAAAACACGACAGTAGCTTTGATCTAACTGATGCGCTTCATACTTCCTGGTCTCAGTTCCCGCAAGATATTGTGACTATCGCGTGATTTTACAAGCTGCGTTCAACTGCGCTCCACGTTGTGTGAGACCAGTCGCCACAGCTCACACGCGGCAGATCCACTGAGCGGCGCTCACGTATTGTGTGGGTCCCAAGCTTTACTCAGTCAGAAATAAACATAAAGTCAGGGAAACACCTGGTTCAGGTAAATAATCAGAACGTTGGTAGACACGTGGTTGTGGGCCGATTTAAGTCAGGGAAACACATGGTTCAGATAAATAAACAGTCGGGAAACACGTGGGGGGCCGGATACACGTGGGTCGCGGGCCGCCAGTTGACGATCCCTGATCTAGAGTCAGAAACTTGTCTAGGATAGTTTCTGTCAGTCTGATCTGGATTTGGACTTTACCAAGTCAAGCTGTCATGATACTAGAACTTCAAACTGGACTCTAAATCCAGGAAAATGTTCAATCCCATTCACTCACCTTAGGAGGGTCTGAATGTTTGTCTGTCTTAAAGCTGTAGTACCCGTATGTCCCGTCCCTGAAGTGAGTCCAGATTTCAGTCAATAGATGTCGATCAGACTTTGTCCAGTACCTGGTGGCTCAGTCAGACAACACGTCTGTCTGTTTTTCTTTCTACTAACTGAACTGTGTGTGTTGTCCAGCTCTCCCACAGCATTATGTCTGGACGGAGGAAGAGGTTGTGGCTAACCAGCAGCTCTGGAACCAGCAGAGGAAGTCCAGTTTGGAGCAGGAAGAAGCAGAACCTCCTCAGATGATAGAGGAACAAGAGGAGCCAGAACCTTTACAAATGATAGAAGATGAAGACTGTGTCAGTCAGGATGAGCAGGAGACTGATCCATCCATGGTGACTCCTCCTTCTGAAGAAAGAGACTGCAGGAAACCAGAAGCAAACTGGGACCAAGGCCTTTCTCAGAACCCTCCTGAAGCTGAACACCAGGATCAGGAAGGAAGCAAGAATGAAAAGTCAGAATCAAGCAGAGACCAAGAACTGAGACCAGATCAAAGATGTCAACAAACCAAGAGTCCCAGAGAAAATGTCCACAATCCCAAACTAAAAAGACCCCCAGAAACTCCCACAGGTAAGAAACCTTTCTCCTGTTAGACCTGTGTGAGAGTTAGAGTTGAAGGCTCACTTGAACTAAACACATTAGAACTCACACAGGAGAGAAGCTGCTCTTGTAAATCTCAGATTGATGAGGTTGATTCAGATCTGCAGTCTAAAGCCTCGTTTCCATTGCAGGGTTTGGTGTGGGGCGGATCACTATTTGGTCTGTTTCCATTGTAAAACCGGTCCATACAACCGATCCGTACTGGTCCATGAATGGTCCTCTTGAGCTGGGGGTCCATAGAGCGGGTACGGTTAGGGCGGAGCTGTGGCGTTAAACAACACAGACCACTGATCACTGCTTGTGACGAGCAAAACAAACCCTGGAGTGCATTGTTTTATTATTACTAAAGTGAGAAGTAAAAACAATCCGTCCTGTAACGCTGGACCCGGCTCTAAGGTCTGGATCAGTGAGTGATCCCTCGCGGTCAGCGGCTGGACCCTGCCCGGTCTAGCCGCTGATCCGTAAGGACAGTGCTGGTATGACGTAATGATAAACATTTACATTTAACTCCGCCTGCCAAGTGTGGGTCCAACAGCTGATGGAAACACTCTCCTAAAATCGCAGACCCGTACCGGACTATGAGAACCCGACCTGATCCACATGAAACCCTGCAATGGAAACAAGACTTAAATGGATAGTCCACCAGAAAGTGATTTTTTTTGTCTGTTGTCATATTCCTCATAGTTAGATCAGTGGGCAAAAACAAATGGTAAACAGCCCAGCCGTTATCCTGATCCAGCAGTACTGCTTAAGCTTAGCGTAAAACACTGTAAGTGAATGGTAACAACTAGCATTGAGAGAATAAAGTAGGGTTGGGCAATCAGACAAATCTGTCGACCCTCGGTGATTTGCTGAGCCCATCGTCACTCGTTTCTCAAGAACGATTTATTCGCCCCCCTGTAAATTTATTTCTTAATTAACAATGTTTGGTGGTTAAAGTAAAAGGATGCAGCCCATGTAAAAATAATAAATAATGCTGTTTTAAAATGCTTCACACTAACTCCTCCCAGCTGCAAACAAAGTCTGTTTCCTCCTCCTGCCTCTGAGAGCAGCCAGCGGTGACTTTATTTGCTCAGCCCGTGGCAGACAGACAGAACGGCAGCAGCTTGTGTTCAGAAAATAAATGTATCTAAATAATAACTAGGGATGCTCCGATCACGTTTTTTGCTGCCGATCACTGATACCGATCACATTGACTGTAAATGTCACATTGTAGTAATGATGAGGGCTAATGGCTACTTGATCTGTAGAAAATGAACCATTAATCTCCTTCATTTGGATAAAAACAGGTTTTACTGACTTTTCAAAGATGAAAAAATACAGAAACTTGAAGACACCATGTAGACATCATCCATCCATATAGAAATCTATTATTTATAGATACATATTTACAATCCTTATAGAAATCTATTATTTTAATCAGATATCTATTACTTTTATCCATGTAGAAATCTATTATTTTTATATATATTTAAATAATTAAACATATATTCTTGAGCACAAGATCCCCATTAATTAGTTTGTGGTTGAAATAACGTTTTGAGAAAAAAAATTTTTTTTTGTTTCTTCTACTGCTATTCAGACGCAGAAAAGTCGACATTGTTTTTACCCTCTGGTCCATTTAATGCCCAGAAAAACCAAACTGACGGTGATCTGATCATCACTAAAGAGTCTACCTGCTCTCAGCTCCTCCTCCCTCTACCTGTCTGATCCACCTGCACTGCGCGCTGCTCTCCCCCCGCTTTTCATGAGCTGTACGCCAAAATCATCAATATTAAAACAATAAAAGGCTTGAACTACTTCAGTTGTGTGTAATGAATCTAAAATATATGAAAGTCTAATGTTTATCAGTACATTACAGAAAATAATGAACTTTATCACAATATGCTAATTTTTTGAGAAGGACCTGTAAATGTGACCTGAGAAGGGAGGATCTCTTTATCCTACACACTAGGGCTGTGTCTGAATTCAGGGGTAGGATGCTCATGAGGACGTGGACTTGCTGGTCTACCTAGGTTGGGTCCTTGCTCGACCGCTCAGACCGGAAATAAGCGGCTCTGAATTCAGAAGGTCTAGCCTCATACTTATCCCCGCCCCTCAGTTCAGTCGCTTAGCAACCGTGACAGCGCCGGCAGACAGGCTAAAGCTAATAAAATGGATCTAAAGAAACACTTGAAGCTCTTTTATGGTGACTGATTTCCTAAACTTTCATTAAAAACATTCAAGCTAGCTTACATTGATTCCTTGTCTTAAATTACATGAAAAATAAAACATTCAACCTCTTTTGTGGAGATTTTTATCATTAAACTTCATATAAAAATAAGCAAAAAAATTCCTAAACACAAGCTTTTTATCGTTGTCTTTTGAAAAACGGACATTTAAAACCGTATTGCTCTCTGGGTTTTCTGCTACTGTTGCGAATTTGATGAATCTGTAGAATCCAACGGTCGGCGCGCAAAGCATCCTGGGATAGCCTTGGCCAGCGAGGATACACCAGACTCATCCTCAAATTGGGGTGGAGCGAGGACGCATTTGAGGACGCATGAATGAGTATCCTTTGAATTCGGACAGCACTCGTCGCGGCGCTGTGACGTCATCGGCCTCAAAATGAGTCCTCAGAAGCATCCTACTCCTGAATCCGGGCACAGCCTAGGGGTGCAACAAATCATCATCAATCTGTGAACCGTACAGTTCAACCTCTATGGTTCAGAACGCACGTGTTCCGCGGTTCACGCAGCGCTCTTGCGTCACTAAATCATCCCCAACATTCTGGGCTCACGCGCTTTGAATCTGCAGATAATTCCCCTCTGAGGAAGGCGTTCGTTTTGCCATCACGTACAGAGGTTCAGTCTGTTGGACTCAGCCGTTTTCCTACACCAGAACGAAGGATCCCTGATCAATATCTGATCCAGTCTCTGTTGCGCGCGGAGCCGCTGATTCCTCCGCCTCTGTCAGCTGTCAGCATCTCTTTGATAGAGACACCTGACTCATCTATTTCTGTCTAAGATAACGTGTTATGTTGGGCTTTTATACGAGCTAATGAAGATTAATATTATAACCGGAGTTCAGTCAGGAGCCACAGAGCAGCGCCTCGTGCATCACGCCCCTCCGCTCACCCCCCCAGCTGTGAACGCAGGGAGCGACTAGTTTGACAGAAACAGGTCTGTGACCCCTGAGAGGTGCATGAGTCTATCTCCCCCATTAATTTGTTTTAATATGATTCAAATTTGTATTGTTTGTATTTAATGAGGATTGAGCAGAAAAATGTTGCTCACTGTTTTATAAAATAAGAGAGCAAAGTTTTTTGTCTTTTTTTTTTTTTTTCTGCCGATCCGATCCGTGGGTTTTCTGATCCGTTGCACCCCTACTACACACACAAAGGAAATGGCAGAGGCGGGTTTATAAATTTACAATTATTTTATTAACATCAGGTAAAAGCAATTTAGAACCACTGGATAAAATTCATAAAGAATTAGAGATTAAAAGGAGATCTCTTAAAAGAATCCAATAAAACCAAACACTCAAATAAGGAAGGAAACCTGATGAATATAAAATAATGCTGGTAGTTAAAACTCAGCTAAAAGCTTCCTTACTAAAAAAAACACTATTGCTAAATAAACTTAAGATAAAAGAATAATAAGAGAAATAAAAGACACTGGAACAGTAACAGGCCAACCTAAGTAACAAACAAACACTTTGTTAGCCTTGAGCTAAAACACCAACCTGATGTAGATCTGTTAACAATACCTGTTACTTTCAGCTCAGCCAATGTGAGTTTCCTGGTTTGTTTACTCTGATCCACTGAACCTTCTGAGGAAGGGAGAAGTCACTTAATTGAAAGCAGGGTTTCCGTGCGGTAGTAAAAGGTGGTAAAAGGTAGTAAATGAAATGTGCTCAATTTAAGGCCCTTAAAAGGTAGTAAATTACAGCATTTGGTAGTAAAAAAAATTCCGACTTGGTAGTAAATTTCTGTCACAAAATTAAAATATTTTAACCTTCCCCATTCGCTTAACTAAAAACGTCTTTATTGTGCTGACAGGACAGCAGAACGCTGAAAGCTGTTGATAGCCTTGCACATGCGCACAACAGCTTTATTGTGCATGCGTGGTGTCAGGATAACTCATGTAGAAGCTAGCAAGTAGCACCGCAAACAATTGGTAAAATGTAAGTTTTCCAAACTTTGGCTCGACGACCTATTATTTAAAGGCTGGCTAAAGCAGTCACGGGCAATGGTCCAGAGGCTTTTTGTCAGGTGTGCCGAAAAACTATTAATTTGACGTGGAATGGGGGTGGCCATCGTCCGGCTTTAGGAGGGACTGTCCAGTTTTCAGGAGGCGTGTCCGCTGTTCGGCGAGTCCTTGAGATGGACGCCCATTTGTCCGGATTTTGGCTGAATTATTTTCTTCACATGGTCCAGAGAAACGAAATGTAAAAAAAAAAACCCGGAGAGCTCTGCTCAGCGTGTGTGAGGTAACTCGGGGTGCTCTCCGCACTCAGCTGTGCCCCAGACACGCCTCCTCCTGGACCGGATAGAGAACTCGCGCTGCAGCTGAAACCTGAACCATGAAACAGGTCGACCAGAAACCGGAGCGGAGAAAAAAAACAGAGACCTCAGAGCTGTGCCATGCCTGCGCCGTTATTTTGATTAAAAATCATTGTGATCACTCACACGGTGACGGGGACCGCCACAGCGCGTCCCAGAAACACGAGTCCACGCCACGACACTAATTAAGATACTCACCAGTTTAACTCCAGAGGGTCCAGGGTGGAGAAGCACTGAATGAGGAGATAAATCCCCACTAATAATCACACCTATGGTCTCTAATGACAAATTTAATGCACCTAAAGTAAACAAATCTGGTGATCAACAAGTAAAACTTTGTTTTTTATTTTACAAAAAGAGCCCTGAAGATCATGAGTAACAGATCCCTCTAACCTGTTATTTATCAAATATAAAATACTGACATGATTTAGTTGACTTGAAAATATTACAATGTCCAAAGATAGTACCAACTAATATTCAGAAAATGTTTCAAGAAAAAGTTAGTAGTTATAATTTGAAAGGAAGTGAAGTTTGTAAAAAGCCTCAATTTAGAACCAAAAAGAACTGAATATTTCTGTAAATGGTTTAAAATAACATAACAACCTTGGCAAAGAAATAAAAGAATCAAAATCATTAATATATTTAAAAATGTATCAAACTGAGGGGTAAGGAATATCATTTTGTTTTATAAAAATGGACAGAAAATATTTTTTAAAAGTCTCTGCCCCTTTACATTCATCTTTTTTAGTGTTGATTTGTAAATTTTATTAAAGTGATACAAAAATAACAAAGTCTAAATGCAATTATGCATCCATAAGATGTTTTTGTAACAGATTATTGGATGAAATGTCAAATATCAGAAATGTAACTGGTTAAAGCCCAAACCTAATCAGATTAGCCATGTTGACGAGGTTGATGCAGGCAGACCAACCTATCAGAAGCAGCCTGGGAAGAACAACATTTTTTTTAAAAACATATTTTGGGAGAGTACAACAATCATACTATGTAATGGAATTGATTATGTTATAGTTTTTTTTCTTTGGTCATCGCCGAAAAATGTCCTCCTTTTTGATGTTGTGGAAATGGCCACCCTAATTACAGCGATCAAGTCTCACCGAACATCCAGCGTTCACTAACAGTGGATTCGCACACGGGGCGAGCAGCTCCATATTTCGTTTTTTGGCGATGCACAGAGCGGCGTTCCTGCAACTTCGAACTCGGAAACCACGACAATTGAAAATAAAACACTGGCTTGTGAAGTCTAAAAGTGATTTTACTTTGTCTATATCCAGAGAAGACATTATGTTCCAAGTCCTCTAGAACGGAGTTTGGAATGTTTATGTTGGATGTTTTAGTCAGTGCTGCGTGGGTCAGTACCGCCCCACCCACTACCCACCCCCCCAAAAAAGGGCCGATACGTTAGTAGTAAAAAATGTTGTTGAGGTAGTAAAAAAGGTAGTAAAAGGTAGTAAATTTAGTTCTAGGTTTCCTGTATAAACCCTGGAAAGACGCCCTCTATTTAACTACAACAATAAAATAACATACCTCACTGTGGTCTCAGCTTCACACCTACATTCCTACAGGGAGCCATTCAACATTTGTCAGCTGTAGCTCTGCACTCCTACTTACAGCTGCACCTTAATGAGCAAAGTCATGAGAGGGATGGTGGGGGTCTCTGATGATGGAGATCGCTCTTCGTATGCAGCGCTGTTTGTGGATTTCTTCCAGGGATGGGAGGGGGCACCAACAATCTTACTGGCAGTCTTAACAATCCTGTTGAGTTGGTGCTTCTCCTGCAGCTGCCAAACGATGAAGTGAGGCTTTGCGTCCGGATGTTTTCAATGATAGGCTGCATGGTGGCGCAGCTGGTTAGCACTGTTGCCTCGCAGCAAGGAGGTCGTGGGTTCGCGTCCCGGCTCTGCGGCCTCTTGCATGTTCTCCCCATGCATGCGTGGGTTTCCTTCGGGTGCTCCGGTTTCCTCCCACAGTCCAAAGACATGACTGTCAGGCTAATTGGGCTGGTAAATTGTCCTTAGGTGTGAGTGGGTGTGTGGTTGTTTGTCTCGTTCGTCTCTGTGTGGCCCTGCGATGGACTGGCGACCTGTCCAGGGTGTCCCCCGCCTCTCGCCCCTTGACCGCTGGAGATAGGCACCAGTTGCCCCGCGACCCTCTGTGGAGGAATAAGCGGCTACAGAAAATGGATGGGATGGATGGATGTTTTCAATGATGCCTCTGTAGAAGATTGTGAGGTGGGGTGCTTCTTGCTTCACTCTGGGTTTGTAAGCCGGTGCGAGTATAACAGCCAGGTGGTCAGAGTTGCCAAGATGGGGGAGGGCCGTAGTTCTGTAATCATGCTTGATGTTTGTGTACACTCTGTCCAGTGTTTCTCTCCCCTAGTTGTAATGCTCACATGTTGGTAGAATTTGGGCAGAACAGATGTAAGACTGGCCTGGTTGACATTACCTGCTGTTATAAAGAAGGCATCAAGATGATCCTTCTGCTGCTCACTGATGTTGTTGTAGAGCTCTGCCATAGCCTCCTTCACGTTAGCGCTCGGTGGAACATAGACAGCTGTAATAATAACTGCCATCAACTCCCGTGGTGTGTAGAATGGCTGACATTATACAGTCAAGAACTCTAAATGTGGCGAGCAGTGAGTAGAGACCACCATAGCATCCTGGCACCACGAGTTGTTTGTGTAAACCCGCTGCCTCGTTGTTTGCCAACTAGCGAGGCTACTCTGTCTGCTCTGTGTAGCTTTAGCCCGTCGAGCTGGACTTTAGCATCCGTGATGGTCTAATTCAGCCAAGACTCTGAAAATCAAGGCACAACAGTTCCTCACAGTGCGTTGCGAGGCTCTCCACCGTCTGATATAGTCCATTTTGTTGTCGAGGGAGCGGACGTTGGCCAGCAAGAGTGATGGTACTGCCGGCTTGTGGGGATTAGCGGCTAGTCTGGCATTAGCTCCACCACGCTTACCCCACTTCTGCGTCTTGTCACACCCCTTTCTGTGTTTTCCCTCAGGAGTCGCTTCAGGCTTAGTCGTGGATTTCTGGCGGCCTTGATGTAGGAGTCCAAGCTCACCCAGGACACTCAGTGATGTTTCTCGTAGCGATCGGCATAGTTCCATGTGTTCAGAGAGGAATGCATTCCTAAGCGATACTGCCGCTCGTATCCACACTTATCTTTCACACAGTTTGCATTCACATTGCTAACATTACCAATAACACCGAATTGCACCAATCTGTTGCTAGAAGAGGCCACCGCAAGCGTCGGTCGCACCACAATGTTTCTTCATCATCTGAATAACTAATAGAACACCACATCAAATGACCAAAATATCTCTTTAGACTAAAGTGTTCCTTCTTTCTTGTCTCATTAATGAACATTTTCTTCTTGTCTGTTTTTCTGTTAGATCTTCCACAGCATCATGTCTGGAAAGAGGCCAGTGTTCTGACTGACCAGCAGCTCTGGAACCAGGAGAGGAACTCCAGTTTGGACCAAAGTGATCTAGAACCCGCAGTGATGCAAGAGAACCAGGAAGAAACAGAACCTGAACAGGTGGAGGAGGAACAGCAGGAGACTGATACCTTTACAATGACTCCTTCTGAAGGAAGAGACGGCAGTGAACCAGAAGCAAACGGGGACCATCCCCTTTCTCAGAGCTCTGCTGAAACTGACATCCAGAACCAGGAAAGAAGCAGAAATAAAGACAAATCAAACAAAGATAAAGAACAGAAACGCAAGAAAAGTCGTCCACAAACCAAAGATGACAGAAAAGATGAAGAAAGTCTAGAACTAAAACACAAGAAAAGACATCCACAAACTAAAGATCACAGAAAAAATGTAGACAGTCTAGAACTAAAACACAAGAAAAGTCGTCCACAAACCAAAGGTCACACTAAAGATGTAGACAGTCTAGAACTAAAACACAAGAAAAGTCGTCCACAAACCAAAGATGACAGAAAAGATGAAGAAAGTCTAGAACTAAAACACAAGAAAAGTCATCCACAAACCAAAGATGACAGAAAAGATGAAGAAAGTCTAGAACTAAAACACAAGAAAAGTCGTCCACAAACCAAAGATGACAGAAAAGATGAAGAAAGTCTAGAACTAAAACACAAGAAAAGTCGTCCACAAACCAAAGATGACAGAAAAGATGAAGAAAGTCTAGAACTAAAACACAAGAAAAGTCGTCCACAAACCAAAGATGACAGAAAAGATGAAGAAAGTCTAGAACTAAAACACAAGAAAAGTCGTCCACAAACCAAAGATGACAGAAAAGATGAAGAAAGTCTAGAACTAAAACACAAGAAAAGTCGTCCACAAACCAAAGATGACAGAAAAGATGAAGAAAGTCTAGAACTAAAACACAAGAAAAGTCGTCCACAAACCAAAGATGACAGAAAAGATGAAGAAAGTCTAGAACTAAAACACAAGAAAAGTCATCCACAAACCAAAGATGACAGAAAAGATGAAGAAAGTCTAGAACTAAAACACAAGAAAAGTCGTCCACAAACCAAAGATGACAGAAAAGATGAAGAAAGTCTAGAACTAAAACACAAGAAAAGTCGTCCACAAACCAAAGATGACAGAAAAGATGAAGAAAGTCTAGAACTAAAACACAAGAAAAGTCGTCCACAAACCAAAGGTCACACTAAAGATGTAGACAGTCTAGAACTAAAACACAAGAAAAGTCGTCCACAAACCAAAGGTCACACTAAAGATGTAGACAGTCTAGAACTAAAGCACAAGAAAAGACGTCCACAAACCAAAGGTCACAGAAGAGATGTAGACAGTCTAGAACTTAAAAGTCACACAGGTGAGAAATCTTACTCATGTAAGACCTGTAAGAAACATTTCAGTCACAGGAGGAATTTAACTGTCCACATGAGGACTCACACAGGCGAGAAGCCATATTCATGTAAAACTTGTGGAAAGAGTTTCTCTCTGAGTAGTAACCTAACTAGTCACATTAGAACGCACACAGGTGAGAAACCTTACTTATGTAAGACCTGTGGAAAAGGTTTCAGTCAAAGGGGGGATTTAACTGTCCACATTAGAAGTCACACAGGTGAGAAACCATATTCATGTAAAACTTGTGGAAAAAGTTTCTCTCTGAGTAGTAACTTAACTCGTCACATGACAACTCACACAGGTGATAAACCTTACTCATGTAAGTACTGTGGGAAAAGTTTCAGTCACAGGAGGAATTTAACTGTCCACGTGAGAACTCACACAGGTGAGAGACCATATTCATGTAAAACTTGTGGGAAAAGTTTCTCTCTGAGTTTTAACTTAACTAGTCACATCAGAACTCACACAGGTGAGAAACCTTACTCATGTAAGACTTGTGGAAAAGGTTTCAGTCAAAGGGGGGGTTTAACTGCCCATATGAGAACTCACACAGGTGAGAAGCCATATTCATGTAAAACTTGTGGTAGATGTTTCGCTATGAGTAATAATTTAACTCATCACATGAAAACTCACACAGGCGAGAAACGTTTCTCATGTAAGACCTGTGGGAAAAGTTACAGTGACAGGAAGGATTTAGCTGACCACATGAAAACTCACACAGGTTAGAAGCCATTCCAAATGTGTGTTAACTGCTAATAAGAGAGTTCACACTTGAGGATTTATTCATTTTGTAAATATTTCTCTTCCTAAAGTAACTCGACTGAACACATGAAAACTCACAGATCAGAAGGTTTAATCTCATCAGCCTTTTCTCAGACATAGGGGAACATTAAAGCTCCCAGTTCAGAAGTTGGAGTCTGTCGTTCATCAGTGGTTTTTATCAGTTAATTAAATCCTAAAGAATCCATTGATGAAAAGGTAAAAGATTAAAGCAGCTTCACCTATTACCAGATTTAAAACTTGAGACGATCGCTCCTTCCAGTCTGTTGCACCTCGACTTTGGAATGAACTTCCTTTAGTTTTACGCTGTATAGACAATTATTTAAAACTGCTTTTTTTTTTCTTTTTTTTTAAACATCTTTTATTAAAATTAAAAAAAAAAATGTTTTTTATTTCTTTTAATAGTCTTTTAATTTTATCTTTATGCTTTTGGTTCTTTGTATGTGTTTTTGTGAAGCACTTTGTGATAAAAGTTGCTATGTAAATACACTTTAGTTACTTACCTACCTACTTGAGGTGAAGTCATGACCATTCAGTTCTACAACCTTGAGCTTTTCATGACATTTAATCACAGATTTCTGAAGAGTTGACTTGCCTGGTTTGCAGCAGATCCTTTAAAATCTGTACGATAAGTGTTGAAATACAAAGTCTTTAAAAAAACTAAAATGGCCTCTTTGATCCAAAATGGTGGACTTCCTGTTGGTTTTAGGCCTACAGACCAATCCAATCTTTTCTACATCTTAATGATTTCTATGCTTGTCACATTCTAAAGCTTTATGTTGAAAAAGCTTTCAAAATCCACAAAAGTCAGTCCTCATCAGAACATGTCAGTTTAAACGGGTATTAAAAGTGTAAATAAACTTGTTTTGAGGAATAATTTGATTTTTGTTGTTAATCTTGTTTCTTTTCTCACCTATAGAAGTTAGACTAGTTTCATTCAAAGCTACAACATTATTTTTTTGTTCAGACATTAAAGATTAATTTACATATTTTAGAGAATAATAATTCATTGTGATGATTCACATGTGGGGGTTCTAGTAGATGTATGTTTCATGATTCAATGTTTTTATTTTTCTTAATCCTGTTGACTTTCTCATCTATAGAAATAAAGACCCAGTTGATTCAAAGCTACAATGGTTTCTTTCTCCATCATTGCAGACCAACTCCTCCAGGATTCTGATCTTCTCACTCATCTTAGGTACACTCATCTGTAACACCCTTAAATGGAAACAACACTCAGACCAGGTCTATAAAAAAGCCAATAAAAGATTATTTTTTTCTCAGACGGCTAAAAAAATTCAGAGTCGGACACTATATCCTGCCTCAGTTCTACACCACCATCATCCAGAGCATACTCACCTCATCCATAACAGTGGTCTGGTAATCTGGACTCCCACTCATGCAAAAAGCTACAGCGTATAATAACAAATCATCTAAAATTACAGGTCATACCCTCCCCTCCTTGGACACACTGTATCATAAACGCATCACACAACAGGCAGTAAAAATCACCTCTGACCCTTCTCATCCTGCATACCAGCTGTTCACTCTGTTGCCTTCTGGTAGACGCTACAGGTCCCTGCCAACAAAATCAGTCAGATTCAAAGAGTTTTTACCAACAGCCGTACGGACATTAAACCAAGTCACTATCTAAAGTATTTATAACTGTCTGTTTATTGTTGGTATTGTGTGACACAGAGATGTGAGCATGTTCCTTGCTGTACTGAAAACAAATTCCACCAACCTGTTGTGTGGTCATTAATAAATGAATCTGAATCGTTCCAAAGTAAATTCAAGTCCAATTTGATGTTCAGGCTGGAAACTTGATAGAATCCAGGGATTTTTCTAGGGATGTACTGAAGCTGAAAGCTGTATCAGGTACTAAGGTACTCATTAAACTATGTAGATACTATAGAGCTGATACTATATAACGTAATGTGACGCTCAGCTCTCGTTTGAGCTGCAACAGCTAACCACAGCTACCTGGATCAAACTCACTTTTGTTGTAGTAGTAGTACAGTAGTACTACTAGTTATGTGGCAGTAGTATACACACTGTCTAAATCCTCATAGTCCAGATATTTAGTTCAATATAAGAACAGTAATTTGTTCGTATACCAGACCATGATTTAGATCAGAGGTCACTAAAAGATTGATCTGGACCCAGAGCTGGTTCTAGGACCGGCGGGGGGGGTTGCAGCACGACCCCTCCCCATGATCAGAGTGGCTCATTCTAACCTGCACTTCCTGTTGTGGCTCTTGTTTGTACGGCTGCTGGTGCTCACACGCGCTTACAGCTTACAGGACTTTTTGGGTCCAGAACAGGGACTGCACCAGGTCCAGGTCCACAGAGACGGGGAGTCTGCTTCTTCATTGAATGGACTGAAGGATCCACATCTTCTCTTGTTTCCATCAGATGTTCTGGATGATGGGGAGTTAGCTGCCTACCTGTGTTTTGAAGGTGTCCATTCAAAGTGGATCAACCCTTCATCAGGTTGCATGTGAAGACAGGAGGACTGGACTAATGATCTGAGTCTCTTTCAGGTTGTCAGCTGATCTCATGAAAGCTTCAGGGAAAAATCTCCATCAGCTGATCCTCCTCCAGCTGACTGATGAGCTTCTAGTCTGACTAGAAACCACATCTGGACATGTCTTCTGAGGACACACATTGAAGCAGGTCTCTGTCCTCTCTGCAGGTTGGACCCTGATGTTGTCCTCCTCCACTGAAGAGTCCAACAAAGACAGAAAAGCTCTAAAAGCAGCATCTCAGACAACAAGGAGCTCCTTCTGACAGCTGGAGCATCCTGTGTGTCCAACTGGACAACTTGTCCCTGTCTCCTTCCATGTCCCAGCTAGTAGACCATCTGCTGCAGGACACTGACTTGTCTTCTCCTGACAGCTGTTTGAAGCAGTGCATTGTGGGAAGTGTGAGTGTGGACTGAGAGCAGGAAGTGTCTGATGTCCTGAGTGTGTCCTGTCTGTTTCCTGTCCTCTTGTTAGTCCAGAGAGGTGAAATGTGTCTCTTTGTTTCTTAGGACTGATGGGTCCCCCTGCAATACCAGCAGTCTGCCAGCAGCTGATGGGTTCTTTGCTCTTGATTTTCTAAAAACCTTCAGACTTTTCTCCTTTTCTTTCTGCTTCTGCCACCAGGTTCCAGCTGTGGTTCTGCTGGGAACAGCTGGGGCGTCTCAGAGACCTGCTCTGGACTCTCTGGACAGGTGGTCTCAGGTTCAGCTCCACAGAAGGTCTTAGAAGGTGATGGAGTTCAAACTGTGATCTGATGGAGCTCTAATTCACCTTCAAGGAACCTCCAGAGGATCCACTGATGGTCAAAGGAACTCAGGGAGGTTTAGAATCCTAAATCTTCAGATTGTTCCACCTGTTTCAACCTGTCCTATCCCTTTACGTCTCCTCTCATCAACTTGATCATCTTTACAAAGATTGACGTGTCCACTATTTCATCCTGTCAGCATTTTAGCTGCATATTACTGAACTGAATGGAAATATTCAGTCAACCAGCAGCTGTTTAGAGTGTAGTTCTTTATTTCAGCCACTAGATGGAGAGACATCATCACTCAACAGATGAGATCTTTGTTTGTAAACTCGTTGAATTTTCTGGACATTTACAGGAAGCTTTGCTCTCAGATTCTTTGTATTTTCATGTTTTATCTCTAATGACAGATGTTGGAGTTTGACAGCTTCTGTAACCATGACTACAAACTGTTTTTCCTTCAAGACTCTGAAGGGTTTTTGTGCTTCCTGTAAATGAGCACTAGAGGGCAGACTTGTCATTAACAGGCTCCTGTGTGTTTGGATCAGCTCTATCATATTGATCTCCATGAAGAATTGATGATATTTGATCTTTTCTGTTGTGTTGTTGGGTAAACCCAGTAAAGTCCTGCTGTTTGTGTTCAACCGCTTCCATCAAACACAATGTGTTCACTACTAGACGAGTTCCATCAGGTTGTAAACAGCAGGTTTGAATGAGGCTGTGAGGAAAACCCTGCAAACAGCTGCCATGAAGGAGAGAAGAGCCAGTTGTTGGTAGAAGGAGGAGGCTGAGAGCTGGTCGGGGCAGCAGACGTTCCTCCGTCTGTCTGCTCTGTTTAAAGAGCTCTGAAGGTGAAGCTCTGAGTCACACCAGACTCACATCTGGTCCAGGACCAGCTCAGACCTGCTGCTGCTCTTTAGCTCTCTGACACTTTCTAGTTCAACATTTCACCTGCAGGATTCAAGATCCAAACATCAGAATCTAAAGTCACAGAGAAACATCAGCCGGGAATGATCAAAATGACATGTCTCTAAATACAATAAGAGCTGCTGACCTAGAATTCTTCTTCATCCATTGATGTCATATTGTTCTAATTGTGTCTATTTTCCCATTCAAACTACAATTCATCCATTCCAACGTGTCCAGTCTGTTGCTGCGGCTTCAGTTCAGCTCCTTCACTAACTCTCCTCTGCAGAGACCTTTGAAGGGTCAAAGTTCAAAAGAGGCTCCTGGAACCAGATGTTAGAGGCAGACAGCTGATTCAGCGTTTCACCTACAGATACAATCTGTGTCACTGCTGATGAAATGGAGCTTCTTTCACTTCATTCTGTCTCTGTTGATGCTCTCAGTTTTCCTTCTGTTCAAGTCATCATTTGTTGGAAGTTTCTTGTCTAGCCTCAGTCTCAGTTTGGATTGTAGAGAGAGAGATGGGTCAAAGGCATTTCATCTTCACTGGACAAATCAAGTAGAAACCTGAAACCATCAAACACTTGAACCTCTACTTGATCTGAATGAACCAAAGACGTCATCCTACAGAGCAGTGAGTGCTGCTGTCTCCTTAGTCATTGTGGCGTATTCACTGTTTTCAGGTTACTGCTTATCAAAGTAACGTTTTTATATCATGATTAAGGTTTTGATATAATCAGCAAAATTCTTTTTCATATAAACAGATCAATGCTTTTATAACCAGAGTGATCCTATCCTATTGGAGCCCTATGTTTTTATTAAATGAATGCTTAGATTAATAATTACAGCTTTATTAGTTTAGGGTTTCATATTGACAGGTTTCATAAGGATATGCTTTCCACCTTTATCCTTTATAGTTTCTTTTTTATGTCTTTTTTTTTATTAGTTCACATGTACATAGTATCTCAACAGATTCTTCAAACCATTCTTTTACATGTCCTTTTTTTTAAACAAGAAAATAATAAATAACCGAAAAACAAACTAACAAAAAATAAATTAATTAAACACAGGGTGTGGGAAGGCAATATAAATAAAAATTCAAGTAGAAACATTTTGTACAGTGTCTGTATTTTAACTAAGAGTCATGTCTTCTGTGTGAAATATAATTTGACCATTTTTCCCAGCGTAACAAAAACACATTTTTTCTTAAATTTACATAGGCTGCAATTTCCTCCATTTTGTATATGTCTTTAACAACGTCAATCCAACAATTCACATCAGGGACATCAGATGTTTTCCATTTTCTGGTCAAAGCCTTTTTTGCAGCTATTAATAATGTGTTTATCTTTTCTTGTCCAGTCTTGTGGTATCAGTCCAAACAACAAAGTCTTGATATCAAAGTGCAATGGGATCTCAAGGATATTTCTCAGTTCTTGTTTAATCTCTTTCCAGAATCCTTGTATTTTTGAACAATTCCAAAAAAGCATGACTTTGGTCCGCTTTCAAATGTCCACATTTCCTCCAACTTGGAGGAACTGTTATAGTTTCTATTCACAGGGTTAGTTCAATGTTAGAGTGTTTCATTTTGTTATGTGCTTTAGTGGGACTTGTAGGGTTTCACTCAGAGAGAAGGTGAAGAAGGGCTGGAATGTGCTGGGAGTGAAAACATCTCCCTTGCAACCTGAGATAAGGTAGGGCAAGATAGTCTGTTGCTAGGGCAACCGAGAAAGTAATAACAATTGTATGGGTGGATCTAGTTGGTGAGAGTATAAACTGTGAACGTCTTCAGAGAACCAAATAAGTCCAGTTGCCTTTATTTAAAACCGTTTTTTGGATTAAACTGTGAAGATAGAGCATTTCCCCTCAGACCTGTAGGCGGCCATTTTGGTAACTGCATGTCTCCCTCTGTGGACGTGAATAAACTTGTGTTCTGGAATTGAGTGACTTCTTCTTTCCTGGAAGACACCAGATAAAAAGAACAGGGAGTGGATGGGATCCACAACATCATCCTGTGGAAATCTAATGTGTCCCCCTGTCCCCCAGAGACATCAACACTCTGCTGTCCTCCTCCCCCTGTAAACACAGGGACCAGTCAGGACCGATGGCTGAGACAACACGTTGGAATGGACTCAATGTTCTGTTTAAACTTCTACCATTCCATTATTTTGTCCTCAGGAAACCTTCCTGATGCACTGGAATGCAACCTGTGTTCTATTGGCTCTTAGAGGTGTCTGTCAGCTGGTTGTTATGACAACGGAGGCGGGCTGAGTGTCTGTGTCCGGTGGAGCCGGAAGCCTTGGAGAAGACGAGACAAAGCAGAGAGACGAGGTTAGAGGTTATGAAGCTTTAAGCTGAATGTAAACTGATAAAAGAACAGAAGGGACAATGAAGGAGAGAGAGGGATGAACAGAGTGAAACAGAGACGTGGAGACAGCGACAGGGGTGTAGCAAGCTTTTCAAAAGTGTGGGGGATGCGGTCCGTAGATGTCATCGACTGTTAATTGAAACACTTAACCCTGTCATGCACGCATTATGAAAAAATGTCTATATTTCTTTAAATATTGATTTTATTACTTTACATGAGCCTAAACTGAAAAACATTTTGAAATTTTTAAAATATGGTTTTATATAGAAAGTATTTTACTGTCCACGTATGTGGACAGTGCGCAACAAAGGAGTGAAAATATCAAAACATCTGATTTTGCAACTAGATTTTTTATTTTAAAGTTCAAATATTAATCTAACTACTTTTATTTACAAAAAAACTAACATTTGGAAAACATATAAACATAAATAATGACCTAACTACATTACAAAAATATATGGATACCAATGAATGATGTTCATGCTGTGCAAAAAGTAATACTGTGAATTAAGCCATTAGGTGGTGACTAAGGTGGTGTACTGGTGTGTTATGGGATTGAGCATCACTGGTCAAGAAGTGCACCCTTCAGGAATGTCATGAGGTGCTGCTTTGAGAGGTGACCTATAGGAAGACCAGATTTATCTGTGTCACATGTCAGGTCACACATGAAATTTAATTTCTAAAAACAGAATGGTTCAACACACTCTCCTGTACATCATCATATTTTTAAACCTGAATTTCATTCTTCAGTAGAAATTTTAGTGAACTCAGCACATGGCCATTATGGTCAGCCATGTTGAATTGATGTCATCAGGCAGTCAATATTGCAAATACAAGATGATCCATATTGTTAATATATTACAAAGAACTAACACTGCCCTGAAGTGGATTGAAGTTTATCAACATGATAAACAGAAAACTGAGTTAAAGTTACTGTCTCCACTATGTGGCTGTTCTGCATTAAAGGGTTAATGGATGCTTGTCTTTTGTTTTCATTTGAACAATATCATCAGATGATTGTTACATTTAGTTTCATGAGAATTACATGTGAATGTAACATTAAACACATGGTGAATGGTGGTGGTGCATGTGAATATCAGGACATTAATAAACAATATTACAAGACATTAAAAGACAAATTAATCACTAATCAGCAATTTACTAAAATGCAACCTATGATAAAGTCTGAATTATGAATTACTAACGACACATTTCTGAATGACCTAAGGCCATTACACATTTTCCAAAAATGAAACCTAAATATAGTGTTATTGTATCCAGTTTTAACCATACAGCTCAACTTATGACCTACAAAAATCATCACTAGTTAAATGAAGTATTTAGCTGTAAAAAAATTTTTCAACTTGCTTTAACTGACTGTACTACTTAAACTGTAACTATAAATTGTAATAACTTAAACTTGTATTTCTTTTATTGCTTACCTGTGAACCTGCAAGAACCCTCAGACATTTCTTCCTGAAACTGATGCCATTTCAATCATTTTGGCTCAGTTTAAAAACTAATTCTAAATATAAATATTTATTTATTTAAATAGGATTTTAGCTTTTACAGTAATTTCACTTACACTTTTCTGCATATTTGTTCTACTGACTGAGAAACAGGAAAATAAAAGCTCAATAGG
>SSNR01000369.1:501958-526466 GCA_006937965.1 Callopanchax toddi | reverse complement strand
GGTCATCAATATAGTAGGAAAGCATTGCACCAAAGAGAGGGAACTGAGTATTTCTGTAAACAGTGTAAAGTTATGGAAATAAATGAATCAAAGTCAGTAATTATATTTAAAATGTATTAAATCAAGGCTATGAGGTCGTTATAAAAATGTAAATTAGGACGGCCTCAGTGACTGAGTTTGACTGAAACCAAATCAGAAGTTAAAGCTGATCATCCTCTCAGCCTCCTGATGATCAGTCTGCTGCAGCTGAAAGATGGTAGAGAGGAGCCTAAGCTGGACCAGAGCCTGACCTAACCTGGACCAGAACCTGACCTGACCTGAACTGACCTGGCCAGAGTCTGACCTAACCTGGACCAGAACCTGACCTGACCTGAACTGACCTGGACCAGAGCCTGACCTAACCTGGGCCAGGTCCTGATCTAACCTGGATCAGAACCTGACCTAACCTGGACCAGAACCTGACCTAACCTGGACCAGAGTCTGACCTGACCTGGACCAGAGCCTGACCTAACCTGGACCAGAGCCTGACCTAACCTGGACCAGAACCTGACCTAACCTGGACCAGAGTCTGACCTAACCTGGACCAGAACCTGACCTAACCTGGACCAGAACCTGACCTAACCTGGACGAGAGTCTGACCTAACCTGGACCAGAACCTGACCTAACCTGGACCAGAACCTGACCTAACCTGGACCAGAGTCTGACCTAACCTGGACCAGAACCTGACCTGACCTAACTTGGACCAGAGCCTGACCTGACCTGAACTGACCTGGACCAGAGCCTGACCTAACCTGGGCCAGGTCCTGACCTAACCTGGACCAGAAACTGACCTAACCTGGACCAGAACCTGACGTAACCTGGACCAGAGTCTGACCTAGCCTGGACCAGAGCCTGACCTAACCTGGACCAGAACCTGACCTGACCTAACTTGGACCAGAGCCTGACCTGACCTGAACTGACCTGGACCAGAGCCTGACCTAACCTGGGCCAGGTCCTGACCTAACCTGGACCAGAAACTGACCTAACCTGGACCAGAACCTGACGTAACCTGGACCAGAGTCTGACCTAACCTGGACCAGAGTCTGACCTAACCTGGACCAGAGACTGACCTAACCTGGACCAGATACTGACCTAACCTGGACCAGAGTCTGACCTAACCTGGACCAGAGCCTGACCTAACCTGGACCAGAGCCTGACCTAACCTGGACCAGAACCTGACCTGAACTGACCTGGACCAGAGCCTGACCTAACCTGGGCCAGGTCCTGATCTAACCTGGATCAGAACCTGACCTAACCTGGACCAGAACTGACCTAACCTGGACCAGAGTCTGACCTAACCTGGACCAGAGCCTGACCTAACCTGGACCAGAGCCTGACCTAACCTGGACCAGAGCCTGATCTAACCTGGACCAGAGCCTGATCTGGCTATATATTTTTCATATGCTTTACATCTTTTTAACTTTTTTTTTTTTTTTTAACTTCATCCTGAAAGTGTGGCGGCTTTTAAATAACCGTGGCGATGCGCCACGATCAATTACATGTAGCGGAAACCCTGCTCAGTAACATGGTAAACAAGCTAGGTTTAGCTAGCTATTTCCACACAAACACATCTCAGAGCTCTCACCTAATCCATAGACCAGCCTTCCCGTGGGACCGTGCTTTGCCACGGTAACAATACAGAGCCAAACTCCAGCTGTTGAAACGTTCCTCCAGGTTTTTCCTATACGTCCAAACCTTTTTAGTTTTCTGCTAGCTGAAAATGTGGGGGGTTTTTTGGGACTCTGGTATTTTTTCCTAAAATTGAAGCGCTAACAGCCGGCTGTTTCTGTCCTCCTTTCACTTCCGGGGTGTTCTGCTTTAAAATGCTCCAGGACGCATTAATGGAGGATCCAAGCAGTGAGGAAGTGAGGCTATGGGATAAGATTTGTGCCAAAAAGACCAAGCAAAAAATAGAAAAACACACAAAATATATCCAAATATTGCAACCAAAAAGAACACTTCAGAAGCAAAAGTGTGAAACTCAGAATTAAAATAAAAGACTCCAAAATCAAAATAAACTATTTCATAAGTAAATATTTGTTTCTAAACCAAAAACTTATTTTTACTTCTGACCATTCATGTTTGAAACACCTTTTTGGTTCTGACTTTATGTTGTTTCATTCAGTACCATTTAGGCTTTTATTCTGAAGGGCAAGATTTGGTTCTGACCTTAGCTTTTAGCTTTTAGCTTTGCCTCCTTTTGCTTCTGGAACAAATTTCTGCTTCTGATTTTGGAAAAAAGTCTCAGTGGGAGGGGCTAGCTAGTGCTTCAATCTTATTGGTTATGAGGCTTTGGAGTGGGGTGACGCTAGCTGTCTGCACTAGTACTACTCAATTTAAAAGAAGAAGAAGAAAGCCAGACCCGGATGTGATTCATTTCTTCTAAATAACACGGCGGGACATAAGAAAATATCCCCAAGGTAAGTCCCGTTTTGTTTTGTAAATGTTAGATTGTATGAATTATGTTGTATTTACAGTCATTGAACTGTTAAAGATGTTTTTCACTCAACAGTCTTATGTTTAAAGCTAACCGAAGCGGCTAACTAGCTGCTCATGCTAATCCTTGAACATATGGTTTATCTCCAAGCTTGTTAATGGTTTCTCAAAGTGACTGAAGATCATTTTAATTTTAGGGCTGGGTGATATGGCCTAAAATCTATATTGCGGTATAATAATAAGCATGCGTGGTAACAGTATATATATTTAAAATATATATTTATTATATATATTTATATATAGCTAAAAGCTAAGGTCAGGACCAAATCTTGCCCTTCAGAATAAAAGCCTAAATGGTACTGAATGAAACAACATAAAGTCAGAACCAAAAAGGTGTTTCAAACATGAATGGTCAGAAGTAAAAATAAGTTTTTGGTTTAGAAACAAATATTTACTTATGAAATAGTTTATTTTGATTTGAGTCTTTTTTTTTATTCTGAGTTTCACACTTTTGCTTCTGAAGTGTTCTTTTTGGTTGCAATATTTGGATATATTTTCTGTGTTTTTCTATTTTTTGCTTGGTCTTTTTGGCACAAATCTTATCCCATATGAGGCGCTTCAGCGAGACAGACAGCCAGATTGTCCAATAGTATCTTTCAGTCGGAACGATATGATTGGCTGAGGTTTTTAGAGAACTGCGGGACAACCACTTTATTGATTTATTTCATTTTATTTTAATGGCCAAAGTATATTTATAGATGTACCATGTGAGAACGTTGTTAAGAGGCATGGAAAAACGTTAAAAGCTACACCAATCTACCGAGTGCAGCTTTAAAGGGAGGGAGAGAGAGACAGACATGGGAGGCATGGTCATGTGAACGGTCCAGGTGGGTACACAACGTGGGGTCAGATAGCAGGGAGGCACCAAGGTCCAGCAGGCAGAGAGGAGTCAGAGATCAGGCAACGGTCCAAAACCAGGAGATCCAGATCTGTGGGGTGAGCAGGCAAAGGGCTGGATTCCTGGGAGCAGAAACACAGTCAAAAATGTTAAAGAGCTTGATAAGGCTGGATATCGTCTGCAAGAGCATCAGGCAATTGACACAGAGCTGTGGATGAGGAAGCTTATATCCTGGGGAGCACAGGTGGAGATGATTAGACAGGCAACAGGTGAGCATGGTTAGGTGGTGTGCAGAGAGGCAGGATCACTCAGGATCATGACACAACTTCAAACTTGTCAGCATTTTTCAAACAGCTTTTCTTGTCCTTCAGAGATTTAAATCTCTATTTCTGCTCTCAGTTGCATCAGAAGCTCGTCTGTCGCTGCAGAAAAAGACCTTCAGTTCTGGTTGATTAGAAAACTCTTTGTCTTCTTTCTTTACAGGATTTCTAAGTGAAAGCCCAGTTCTAGAGCGGCCCAGATGTAAAACAGAGCTGAACATGCCTTTATTCATCGTTCACTAATCATTTCCATCAAATCATTTTCTGATTCAAGCCAAAAGTTAGATTTAGTTTGGACATTTGTGTGCATTTTCAATGAGACTAACATGAAGTATTTAATGAGACTGAAGACCATCCAGTTCCCTGGTGAGGATGGAGACCAGGTGGCAGGTCTTTCTAAAGCTGAGCCATGAAGAAATCACAAGTGTGAATTGTTCCTTTCAGTGTAATCTTCTGCTAGTCTGATGTCAGTGTTGATGTCAGATCTGGTTTGCTACATCGTTGCAGATCAGCTGAACTTCCTGCTTCACCAAAGATTCTTCATTTGCTCCGATTCCCAAGAGAATGAGCCTGGAGAGGAAGCTGCCTTCCCACCAGGAAAACCATGGTAACAGCCCAACTCTTCATTTCATCCTAATAATATGTGTGATGGATTTGTCTCAGACCAGATGGACTGTTTAATGCAGCAGAAGTCTTTAGTTCTTTCTAATTCCTGAAGAACCTCTTTGACTGAAATCAAAACCATCCACCAGAAAAGGTCCCACAGTGTGTCCACAGCTGGCCTGGTACTGGTCCAGATGTGGGCCACCTCTGGTAAACCACATGTGGACCAGTACAGGGCGTCATTCTTTGTGCTATCTGGGCTGAGTGCATTGTGTGGACCAGATCCAGAACCAGGAAACCTCCCAGACATCCTACAGTCTATTAGCGCCCCCTTGTGGCCCAATCAGACTATAACACTATGGATCACAAGGTGCTTTATAAATAAACAGGTGAGACATTTATAAAATCTATCTGAAGTTAGACTAATAAACACAGAGAGGTTGTTAACAGAGTTCTAAATGGAAGAGGAGACATCAGAGAACATGACTAATCTACTAGAGTCCATGGACATTTAAACAGATGGGTGTTGAGATGCTTTTATAAATTATTAGGTTAAGGGCAGGGGTGGACATTTGTAAGCAGCAGTAAAAGCAGATGACGGGGTACCCAGAGAGGAGCTGTGGTATTGTCTGAGGAAGTGTGGAGTGTCAGAGGAGGATGTTAGAGTGGTGCAGGACATGATGAGGACTGTAGGACAGCTGTGAAGTGAGCTGTAGAGTAACGGAGGAGTTGAAGGTGGAGGTGGGACTGAATCAAGGATCAGCTCTGAGCTCCTTCTGAGTCTCTATGGCTGACAGGTGAGGTTAGGCAGGAATAATAGTATAAAAACATCTGTTTGCCTTTTCTGTCATGACCTACAGCTGGTGAGAGACTGAACTATGCCATGTTGAACTAGCTTACTTTGATTAATTTTGTGGTGTTAGCTGGTAGCTTTCCTCCCAGGCTTTCAGAAGATCCTGGTCCAGACACTGGTTCTGAGGCTTGAGATGGTAAAATAAGTTAGAGGTGTTTCCTCCTGTTGATATTACAGGATTCTATCACTCCATCACTACTCTGTGCTACATGACCCACGTGAGCGTAATCTGCTGTGTAGTGGGTAGTAGTAACAAAGGCTGCCAGTTCCAGGATGAACTACTTTCCTCTATAAGTTAGAAAGAGCTGAGAAGTAGTTCTTATAAAACTGGTTGTGTTTAATGTGAGCCTGGTTTAAACTGTTAGGAAGGCTACCTTTAATAAAGGAGTCAGTGTGTACTGTAGTACTGGACAAATTCCTTCATCAGTCCGTCTGGGCCTGGCGGTTTAGGTGGCTGTAATGATTTGATTGCAGACATAATCTCCTGATGTTGTAAAGGTGCATCCAAGATGGAGGCTTCCTCCAGAGACAATGTTGGAATGTGAGGATCTTTAACAAAAATTCAGAAATACGTTTAGAGTCGCCATCAGTATCAGAGCTATATAGATTGTTTTGTGATACCATTAATAGCTTAGCTCTTGCACATTTCAACTGCCTTGCAGGAGTTTCTCCAGCTTTATCCCCACGCTCATCGGTCTCACTCCGGTTCTTTAACACTAGAATGTGAAGAAAGCAGGTCTTACTCTGTGGTAAGTTTGAATCGTTCTTTATGGAGATTTTAGGGATGCACGTTTCCCAAGATGTAAACGGCTATTGAAGCGTTTAACGGTCAATAACCGGTTAACCGTAAAGTCATGCCACCGACCGAAGCCCCCCCAACTGGTGGATAGACACGGGTGTGTGGGGGGGACGTGTCCTCTGCTCGTTTTTAAAGTCCGTTTTGATCCCTGTAGTTTTTCCTGTCTAAAACAAAGTTCCACTATATTAAATAGATCCAGGCTGTTGTTTTAGGTGTAGGTTTAATATCATGTCTCTCTTTAAACAATTCAGACTAGGGATGTTCCGATACCACTTTTTTCAAAACCAATCCGATACCGATACTTAAATCTGAGTACTCGCTGATACCGATACCGATACTTCTACCACACAAAAATGCAACAAATTGGAATACAGGTTTTATTTTTTTTCTTCTCTGCTTTTTACAACAAATAACTGAGTTAGATTAAAAAAATAAAATATATTAATAAAAATGATCACAAAACTAAAATATAAGTTGAAAAATAACCATTTTCTGTGATTTCACAGTGAAATTATTGCAGTTTTCTACATTTTAACCAAATAAAATGAACTATTTGGCACCATCTCCAGCTCTCAACCCACACTGTTCCTCTTTAGCTCAATAGCTCCCCCTAGTGTTCAATATAGGAAACTACAACAGAAATCACAAGTCACAGACAGTGAAGCCACTGGTATCGGTTCCTGGTATCGGTAACTTTAACCGATACTGGTATCGGTATCGGGCCGATACCAGCGATTATTATGAGGTTCGTCGACAGGAAAAACAAAGTGGTACTTCTGATACAAGGGTGCATACTTAAAGGCACAAATGTTTTCATAAATGAGCACCTGACCAAACATAACCCTGACTTCACATGGAAAGTAAGACAACTTAAAAAGTAAGGCAAGATTCTACAAACTTGGGTATCAAACTGTAAGATCTTCATTAAGCTGAATGAGTCTCCTCCTGAGGCAGCAAAGGTTCTGGTGGTAAAGAACCTTGAAGATCTTGACACCTACTAAAGGTAACATGGATTTCTCCCTATCATCACTACTTCGCACTGAGTTGGGGAAAAAAAGCTTTCAAATCTTCTGCTCCTTATTCATGGAATCAGCTCCAAAACCAGCTGAATCTGAAGGAACTCGTCTCAGTGAAGCAGTTTAAACAGGCTTTAAAGGCCGTATGTGGAGTTTTTCAGCAAGAGAGCAATTTCTGAATCCAGCGTACCTCAACTCCTCCCAAAACCCCTCGATACGCATGTGTGCGCGCGTGCACACGGTGCATTACTTCAATCTGTAAGCTGGGCATAAACTGTACAACTCCTGCTCAAACTGCGAATACATTGTAGGGTTCAATCATTTACAGCTCACAAATCATGTTCTCACACTGTATAGGGGTGTGCAATCTTGGGTGCCTCACGATTCGATTCGATTACGATTGTAACGAACCCAAATGCGTTACTATCTCTGAATTCTGACCTCTAAGATCATCACAAATAATAACCATCTTTTTCCCAATAACTTGGAATAAAATGACTCTTTTATTATGTTTTAACCTGAATCAACATTCCTCCAAGGTCACGGTCGTATCGGAAGAATCCACCGGACTCTAGTTAATAATAATAAAGACTCTTGGTGTCTCTTCCTAAAATGACACTTTAATCTGTTACAGAAATGTCTTAAATGATTAATGCATTTTCTTCCAGCATTAATGAATGTTGATCTGCTTCAGTATTATTTCACATACATACTGATAAAGGTTATGACAACCACGTCACTCATTACTTCAACCAATAAGAGTTAGCGGTCTGAGTCACGTGACATTAATAACTCCTCATTGGCCCACGTCCCCTTTAGACTCCCTTTAACTTCCGACCCCGGAAGCTAGAGAAGTCAGAAGCTAGAACAAGAGAAACAAAAGAAGACGAGAGCGGTTCTGGTCTGACACTGACCAGACCTCCCGTCTCAGCTGTCAACCTCTACACAGCTGACGCTAGTTGCCGGCTCCTCTGGAGACGGTACCTCAGCCCGTCTGAGCCGATGAAACCAGCTTCCCTCTGAGGTCAGACACCTTCAGTCTGACGCTCCGTTATGGGAATGCCAGGCCTCGACGCTCCCTGCTAGAGATGGGTTATCTAAACTTCGTATCCCAGGACGACACCGTGGCATCCGGCGGCCTAAAAGCCCCGCAGCCGTCTGATCCTGACCGAGGGGGAAACCTCACCTCCGCGCCATCTCATCCGACTCCAACAGTGACGATCCAGGGAACGCAGTTAAGTAACCACAGCTCTGGTAAACTTAAAGGCCTCTTGATAAAAGCTAACAACTTTAGCTCACTCAAACTAGTTACTGATCCATCCGTAACTAGTTCCCCTCCATCAGAATCCTTAATCTAAATTAAGTAAATCCCTAGTCTCCAAACACCATGAGACTCAGATTGCTAAAACTTATTTAAGATTCAATTCAGAACACCTTACCATCGTGAATGACTTAATGCTGACTACCTGCTAACTACCTCTTTCTTATCTGTGATATATGACTCAAGCTTCTATTCGTCAATATAAAAAAGGTCCTACTAATTCCCTGTAATTAAAGAACCTAGAGAAATATCCCCGTTTAAACATTAAAAGAGTGATAGTGTCAAAGGTAACCCTTTGGATAAACTAATAAAACTCCACTAGTGTTCTTACGGAAGGTGTAGAATAAACCCCAGGTTTTATAACGCTACACGATTCAGGTGCTACGATTCGATTTTAAAACGATTCGATTTTAAAACAATTTTTACATTTTTTGTCGCGTCATTTTTTTCCCCATTTAGGATTTTTTTCTTCATTTCCTTGAATAGCTATTTTCTCCTTTTAAATCCATTTAGTTTCCATTAATTGAGGTATGTAAACAATTTGATGTGATATATTTTATTTTAGTGAAACCACAAATAACACCAACACGTCCAAATGATGTTTCATAGTGAGTTAGAAATAGAAACAAAACAACAACAAAGATGCTCCTTTGACAACTAAAGTGCAAAATATTTGCTTTATCAAAGTAATTAGAAAAATAAAATTCTCCTAATAGTACAAAAAGCTGACATCTGCAGGGGGAAAAGTTCCTCTAGTGATCAGTTAAACTTCCTTTAACCTAAATCCTTTCCAACGTTCACAGTTTTTGTACCAGCAGCTCTAGATTATTTATTTTGAAAAATACAAGATCTCACCTATTCAGCAACAATAAAAAATATATATCCAAATTTAAATCCATCAAATAAAATATATTTCCCCACAATTAAAGTAGTTTTAACAAATTCACTAACAGTAGCTCTAATAACACTGGTGGAAACGTTTTGAAATAACAGTTAAACTGATCAAATAAATGTAAACTAATAACACCAGGGTATAGACGTGAAAATCAGCAGTAAATGTTCCTACAGCCTCTCATCATCATCACTGCTGTCATCAGCCTCAGGACGGTAAACTTACAACTTCCTGTCTAAGAAGTTCTTACCTGGATTCCAGCGTCCGCATTACAGCAGAAAGCCCAGGGTGCTCATTTATAAAGCTTTGCGTAGAATCCTTACTAAAACTTGCTTAAGCTCAGCCAAAAAATTTCAGGTACGCAAATTCCATTTCCGATTTATAAAACCCTGCGGACGCACAGATCCACGCAATTCTGCTTTATAAATCGATGTCAGACCTAGAACTGCGCTCAGCTGTTTTTGGGTCAGAACCCTCCTCCTACACACCCACATTCTGCCATATACGGTCAATGCAAAGTACCTCATGAATAATTGCATATGCATAAGCCGGTGGGTTTCTGGCTTTTAACAGTAAATCGTGAAAACAGAGAGGTTTAGGAAGCGTAATTTTACAGAGGCTGAAACTCAAGGTGCTTGTGGTGAAGTGGATGGACGGGAAAATGTTTTATTAGGTGGTGAAATGTGACAGATCACGAACACGGAAGTGTTCCGAGAGACGTCTTGTTGCAGCGCGCCTGCTGTCAGTCTGACAGAGAGATCGTGAAGATCTAAGAGAAACGTTTAATGACAACATTTAATTTAATCCAAAGGGGAAGACACGTCATGCTGTTCATCCTATTAAACAGTCAACCTGCTGGATAAAATAATCGCTGGTTGAAACCCGAGAACGGCCGGTGACACCGGGTTTTACTGGTTCCGATGGTTCTGTTGATCTACTGGACCCAGTTGATCCATAGGATGCTCTAATGAATCTATCAGCTGATCGATCGTCCAGTCATTATCTAGAAATCTCTAAAAACTCTCTCCCATTCATCCGGAGTCTGCCTGCTGGCTGAGCTGCGCAGCGCATCCAGCGCATTACGCACAAGTGTCCCTGCAGGATTCATAAGTCTCAGAAATCACAATTAATGCGCCAATAAGTGCAGTTTGTTATATAATCTGAAGACGACTGGATGAACATTTTGGGATATTTTTCGAAAATGCGACAAATTTTCATTCAGATTTAAATTTTTATTCTTTTTAGAGACGGATTGTTGGTTCTGTGTGCGCGAGGGTCTACAAATCTTTAATTGCGTCATAAATTCAACATTTTTCATCTCACCTGCTGCTCTGACTGGTTTCACGTCTCCAACATGTACTTACGCAAGGTCTAAAGTTTGCTTAGAGTTGCGCACATTTTTCCGTTACGTTTTCTTTTATAAATCCCAAATTTTGCGTAAAAAGTGACCTACGCAACTTTTTGGCCCATTTTGTGCGTAAGCACGTTTTATAAATGAGCACCCTGGTTGTTAACAGATCATATGGACGTAAATCCTTTTCCCTTTCAGAGCTGTGTAAAGTTTGAATCCTTCCTCAAATATTCACTGATTGGAGCAACAGCTGATGGCTTCATCTCCTCGTACCCGCAGTGTTAACGGGGGAAACGCTGACGCTCGTTCGTATCATTATATTTTACTTTTCTTCACGTAACAGGGAATAAATCTTCTCAGGCCTTTTCCGTTCATGTTATTATAAAAACTAAAATATTTCCAGACGTCTGCCTTAAACCTACTGAATGACTTTCGCGCTGTTGATCTACAAGCGGAAGCCATCTTGTGTTTCCGGCAGTCCATCCCCAAAAAATGTCCGGGCGGCATTTTATGTTCCCATAATTTTAAATAAATAAAACTAAATATAAATAATCGATTTTGAACACTTATGAATCGGAATCGATTTGGAGCATTTTAAATCACGACTAATCGATTTTTAGTGAATCGGCACACCCCTAACACTGTACGAGGCTGCCCTGTCTGTCCCTGCTGTGCTTCTGATATGTAACTCTGTAGCAGCGAGCTGCTGAGAACCTGGTAATCAGAAAACACTCGGTCCTGAATGAAGTTTTTGACCAAAATAAACGTGTATCCTTGGCAAGCCTTGTCATTCTGTGAGGAGAAATGTTTAACAATGAAAAGAAATCCCTGAGTAGCCGGGAATGGATAACTTTTCTGGCTCCTCTATGAACAGCTGAGACTGTGCAGACAAAGACTGGAGCGTCCTGTACGAGAGCGCCCCCTACTGCTACAGGTTTGCTCGAAGCACTTGCACGTTGAAAGACAGCTGACAAGGCAGAAATTTGATATTTTATTGGCTGAAAAAGTTTGCCAGTCAGAGAGAATTCAAAGGGTTCTCTAGGAGGAAGGAGGGTCTTCATCAGAATAACAGATGTCATGGAACTCAACCCATAGATCATAGTTTAGACCTGAAATATCATTTAAAACATTTAGAAAACTTTGATACATAGAAAATAATCCACATAGGGGCTTTAAATGCTTTAGATACTCAGACATCTGGATGTAAATGCTACGATCTGTGATTCCTGTTATTGACTCTGCTGTTTGTTTTGCTGATTATTTTTAATGCAGCCTACATTTGTTTTCTTTGATGTGGAAACTGTTTTCTGTTTGTGTGTTGATCATTATTACTGGTTGAGCTGCTGCCTGTCTTGGCCAGGACACTCTTGTAAATGAGATTTTTAATCTCAAGAGTCTTCCCTGGTTAAATAAAGGTTTAATAAAAAAATAAATAAAAGATAAAAAATTATATCGTGATAGGATTTTTTCCTATATAGCCCACCCCTACTTTGAATGTAGGTTGACTAAAGCTAATGTAACCTGTTCATTTCTCTCAGTTCTTGAACACAACTGATGTCTGTGTGAATTCACTCACAGTTGTCCTGAATGTGTTTCAGGTCTGACTGCAGATGATCAACAGCTGGTTTTAATGAAAGAAGAAGCTCCTGGAGAATGGAGGCCTGGTGTGGACCAGCAGGACCCAGAGCCCCTCAACATAAAGGAGGAAGAGGAGGAACTCTGGATCGGTCTGGATGAAGAGAAGCTCAATATTAAGGAGGAGACCGATGACACCAGGCTTCCCTTCCTTGCAGCTCAATTGAAGAGTGAGGATGATGAAGAGAAACCTGTGTTGTCACAGCTTCCTCAGCACCAAGTGGTTCCAGCCAGCAGCTCCACTGACCAGATGACAGCAGCAACTGGTGGAGAGGACTGTGGAGGAGCAGAAACCATCAGGAACCCAGGAACCCTAAATACTCAGGAAGAAGATTCCAGCTCTTCACAAACTGAAGACAGTGAGGATGATGAAGAGGAAGACCATGTCAACCATCCTGACTTTCAGCTGTCAGACACTGGGTCAGAAACTGAAGACAGTAACAAAAACAGGAAGGAGATCAGGTCTCCTGAGTCAGGTGTAGGCACTGTCGAGACAAGCAGGAAAGTCCAGACAGGGCAGAAACCATATGGTTGTGAGCTCTGTGGTAAAATATTTACCCGAAAACAAGGTCTAGAAAGACACATAAGAGTTCACACAGGTCAGAAGCCATTTTGTTGTGGTGACTGTGGACAAAGTTTCAGCCGAAAGTCTTATTTAAACACACACATGATGATCCACACAGGGCAGAGACCATTTTGTTGTGGTGACTGTGGAAAAAGTTTTAGGCAAAAGTCAATCTTAAACACACACATGATAATCCACACAGGTCAGAAGCCATTTTGTTGTGGTGATTGTGGACAAAGTTTTAGGGAAAAGTCAATCTTAAACACACACATGATGATCCACACAGGTCAGAGACCATTTAGTTGTGATTGTGGACAAAGTTTTAGGGAAAAGGCCCATTTAAAGAGACACATGATGATCCACACAGGTCAGAGACCATTTAGTTGTGATTGTGGACAAAGTTTCAGCCAAAAGTCCCATTTAAAGAGACACATGATGATCCACACAGGTGAGAAGCCATTTTGTTGTGGTGACTGTGGACAAAGTTTTAGGAACAAGTCACATTTAAACAAACACATGAGAATCCACACAGGTCAGAGGCCATATTGTTGTGGTGATTGTGGACAAAGTTTTAGGGAGAAGTCACATTTAGACAGACACATGGTGATTCACACAGGTCAGAAGCCATTTTGTTGTGATGATTGTGGAAAAAGTTTTAGGGAAAAGTCAACTTTAAACACACACATGATGATCCACACAGGTCAGAAGCCATTTTGTTGTGATTGTGGAAAAAGTTTTAGGAACAAGTCACATTTAAACAAACACATGAGAATCCACACAGGTCAGAGGCCATATTGTTGTGGTGATTGTGGACAAAGTTTTAGCCAAAAGTCAGATTTAAAAAAACACACGAGAATCCACACAGATTGGAAGCCATTTTGTTGTGGTGATTGTGGAAAAAGTTTTAGGGAAAAGTCAACTTTAAACACACACATGATGATCCACACAGGTCAGAAGCCATTTTGTTGTGATTGTGGAAAAAGTTTTAGGGAAAAGTCAACTTTAACCACACACATGAGAATCCACACAGGTGAGAAGCCATTTTGTTGTGGTGATTGTGGACAAAGTTTTAGGTACAAGTCAACTTTAAACACACACATGAGAATCCACACAGGTCAGAGGTCTTTTAATGACTCCTGAAACAAGCATCAACACTTAACGGGAAACAGTTTAACTGAATATTCAGACAACCCATAGAGACACACATGAATAAACACTGAGTTGAAACTGAACAGGTCAATTTGGTCTATTTTTCGTCCATAATCATAAAAAAGACATTCGTTACTTAATAAATACAATCGCTCAAAGCTCGATAGCCGAGCCTTTAGCTTGTTAGCTTAGCCGTTAGCACATCAGAGGTTTAAATAGGCTGAATGTAGCGCCGCCTTTTTAGTAAAACGAGATAAACAAAGACTCACCATTAAGTTGATTAAATATGGACAATCGATTGGCAAGGGCATCAAAAGCTGCCAAGAAGTATTCTTTGAGTAAATTTCCATTTTAATACCGCAGTGCCAGACCCGAAATGGCCAAAGAAACCCCCTTCAAAATAAAAGTTCACGTGATCAGCGACTAGTCAACATACGGCTTAAAAAGTCACTACAGTGCATAAAACTCGACAGGTCGACTAGTTCGTGCAACCCCTAATATGTGTATATATTTGTGTGTATATATATATATATATATATATGTGTGTGTGTATAAATTTCATTTTGAAGGTGTGGTGGCTTGTAGTTAGCCGTGGTGGTGCACCACGATCAATTACATGTAGAGAAAACCCTGACCTGAAGTCAGTTGAAAGACAGAAATATCCGTTTTTTCTGCTGATTTAGAGAGCGCTGCATAGAGCTACGTTATCAACCGTTTAACGTTCATCCCGTGTTCGGCGTTTCAAACACCAATCAAAAGAAGCAGCGCCATCAATGCGCGCCGGACCCCGAGAGACATGTCGAATAAACAAAGGCGAGAATCACGTCAAAGACAGCTGATGATGAAAATGGCAACTTTTTTCTTGTTTGTTTTGGCTGAAATAAAGTTGGAATATTATTTTCTTCTTTTGGATCTAAAATAAAACCCGTTATTTACCCGTAGCTGTTTTGTTATTATGTTTTTCCCCAACACAAGCGCTGACTGTTGCAAGAACTTTCATCAAGGATGAATTAATATGGTTTGGTCAGCTCACATGCACTTTTAAAATGTAGTTACAGTATATAGCAGCTTCTGCATTGATATTTTTCAAAGTTTGAAGTGAAAATGTGGCTGTGGCAGTTTTATAAATATTATTTTCATATTTCTCCTCCTGAGACAGAGGAGAAGAGCCACTTAAAGGTGAGATGTGAGAAATGCATTTCTCACCAAACAGTCTCACAAGTGAGATAAGAACTTTAGCTTGTCACCATGTCGATGTTATAGTATTTTTTGACCATGTTATAGAAATAACCATTGTCAAGTTTTGGGAAATATCTAAACAAAATGTGTCAAAACTAGTGTTGTCATGGTACCAAAATTTCAAAATTTTGTACCGATACCAGTGAAAATCCACGGTTCTCGGTACCGAAGCAAAACAAAAACATGAATTGAAGTAAATCAGAGGTCGCGCTAGACTTTTTTGTTTTGTGTCATTTTGACAGATGGTAAAATAATATTTAAAAAATCCAGTCAATCTATTTTTACCTGTCACTTATTAATTTTAAAAAGTATAATTATACATTTTCAGCAGCATTATTTAATTCCTTTTAAATAATATTGTAATTGTTCCTCGACCGTTTCATCCTCCACTGCAGTTCGGAGAACCTGACTGCTACTTCACACTGGATGTGGTGCGGTGCAGCACTGCAGCTGCAAGAAAAGTAGTCCCCACCAGCTGCTGTTTTGTTGCAGAACATCTCTGGCTCTTTGCCTCAACAGGAGCGCCAAATCTCAGTGGTTCATGTGAGTTCACATGAGAACAAGTACAGCAGCTGGTAAACAAAAGCCGAAGTCGTCTTCTCGTTCTTTTGTTGAGGATTATGTATTCACTTGGCTTGTTCCACAATGTGTAAGCACACTTCGTTTTTATATAGTTTAATGTTATGCTTAATTAAGTTTTATGTTGTTTCTTTGTCTTTTAAATATCCAAATTGTGTTAACGTTAGCAACGTAGCTAATGGTTTTATTTTGAAAAAAACGGATGCGCCTCGCCTGCTAGCGTTTCACTTCCTGTTTGGTGCACATAATGTCTTTAACTTGATAACGATCCACTGTGGTGTCCAGGAAAAATAGACTTGTTGCGGAAATCTTTGCCCTGCAATCGCACCGGAGTCGGTGTGGAGGCTCTGATTGGAATAAATGGTTTTTAATCCTTGCGGAGTCCGCACCGCAACTGCATCCGGTGTGAAGTAGCCTTGAGTGTTTAAAATCGTTAAAATAAGTGAATGGTTGATTTAAACGAGTATATATATATATTAGCTCCAGTGGACGGACTATTTGCGATTGGGAATGCGCAACCGGTGCGCATACATGTTGCACCTTGTTGGATTTCTGTTACTAAATACTGCTGCTTCATTGGTCTAAACTGATCACATGACAGCCGCTCACAAACTAGTCCCATTTTAAAACAATCGTAAAAAACCCAGCGCTTCAACAATACAATAATTTTAACTTTTGAGCTTATGATGGGCTTTATGACACTTTGATGGAGCCGTTCATTAGGGTACAGTTCACTTCAAAGAGCCGTTCAAAAGACTGAATATTTTATGTTTTTTGCAATATTTTAAAAGAGCAATGTTCTAATCATACAATCAACACTGATTGGCACTGAAATAAGTGATGTATTTACATGTTAAAAGTGTTAATTGGTGGGGCATTAATATTGTTTTACTGTAAAAGAAAATCTAGTTCAAATGATTTGGGTTGAATTCAATCCATGGCTTTTTTTTTTCCACACAGGTTTTCCATGGCTTTGTTTTTGCTTCACCATGAAATTAAACTAGTAAATTACAAAGCAGGCTGTATAGTGAGCACACCCGCAACACTCCCCTAGGTAATGTCATGTGGAACTGTATTTGGTTCCCAAAATTTCTAAACCTTTTATTTGTATTTTTATCAAAGGTTACATTTATTTTGGTGATAAAAAAAAAAATGGAAAAAAATTAAATGATTGAAAATAAAATAAGGGAAATTATAGGTGATAATTATCATATATAGACTCACTTTATTCATTTACCTTCATAAATGTACTAAACTACAACACTTCTAGAAGTGTGTCAAAGTTTCAGCTTGATAAAAATCTTGGCTTTTTTATAAAAAAAATGAATTTGAGACTTTAGACCCCATGGGAACCAGGTGAGTGGGGGTAATGATGGGGGGGCCCGTCGTCAAAAAATTCTGCTTAGGGCCCCAAATTGGCCAGGGGCAGCCCTGGCTGGAGGGACCACTGGAACTGGAGGGAACAGCTGATTCTAAGATATCTGATATCCAGTCTGACTAATAAATCTTAAAGTCACCACCTTAGTTTTTTAAAGGATTTGGTTTCAGTTCAAATCAGTTCAGTTGTTGGATTTCCTTAAACAGAATTTATACTAGTAACAAAATACCTGTGGATATCTGTATTTTCACTTTGACTAGTCATAAAACAATTTGGCCTAGGATCAATTACATTATTGTTATATAAAACAAAGAGGTGAGGTTTTTAATTAAATATTAAAAAGATTCATTAAATTTATATTCAGTCCAGCGCCACCTGCTGGTACTTTCATCATCAACAATAATAAAAGAAACACACATTCAACATTTGATTAGAAGTTAGATATACTGTTGAATCAGTTCTTCAGTAGTGGGTACTTTTTGTAGTAGTAGTACCAGTTCTTTACTTCAGTAGTCCACGCACAAGACAATCCTAAAACCATAAGCAGACAAACATCTAAATGGACGAACAACCCCCAAGAGATCTAAACCAAACCACCATCCCTCTGTAACAACTAACTAACTACTACTAACCCTGGAACAGGAAACAAAGGGAGCACACTAGACACTCAGGGTTCACACCGTGACCAGCCCTAAAATCCACTGGCCCTCCCTGGTTCCACCCCCTCATACAGCTGAGGTTCTGTCCGCCTCAATCAGGTGCAGAATCAGCCAAAGCACCGAGACCACGGAGGGGTCAGGAGGTCAGCGCCGAAAGCCCATCGATCACCCTGGTGATGCTGCTGTCGGTGTAAATGTATTAAAAAATGCCAAACCTCCCATGCACACCCACCTGTACGAGCGTCAAACAACCCCTTCGTCAGGTGCTGACCTCTGAGAACGACCCCTGTGGTCACAGTGAGGTGACTCTGGACCCTCAGAGTGACAGGCGCTCCTGCCTATACCTGAGGGTGGAACCCACTTCGATCAGCCCCACCCCGAGGGGAGGAGCAGGAGACGCCAGAGGGGAATCCTCAGCCTGTTATAAGATGGTAGACGATGCATATCTGAGGTGAAAGAAATGGAGAAAGTGAGAATTCAGAGGCTATTTAACCAGAAAACATTGCTATTTGCTAGAATTTAAATAGGAGCAGGATCAAATTTTAGACAATAATTAAACCAATGATCAATCTGAGCAGGTCTAGACAGTAATATTAAGATTGATGAGCTTATTTATTCAATGACTATTGTTAACCTTGTTAGATTGGTTTTAGATTAGTAGATTAGTTTTATTGATCAAAAATTGTAGTTAGTAATATTAATGCTTTTTTTAAATATAACTTTTTTTTACAAAGTAGTCTTGTAGAAAATGTTATTTGTACAAAGGGTAGGCATACAGGCTTCAGCCTGCTCCTTTTTGGTTACATTTTGGAAATTGTATTATTGTAATGTTCTCCTTTAACATGAAAAATGACCAAAATAAACAAAATCTGAATCTGAATTTATTGAGTACTAACATGGGTAAGGAGGAAAAAGCTAAAATAATCATGTGTAATTAAAATGATCCAGATGATAATTAATGAAAAATGTGTTGAGGCAGTTTGCTCTGTATTACCTTATGTACGGCCTCATGGAGCTCCCATCTCTGTGAAGTAGATGCAGCTGTCTGTAAGGGGCGTGTCCTGGACTGGTAGATAAACTAAAACTGTTCCTGTCTCTTCAGTGGAAGACGCTGCACTCAGTCAGTCTCATTATAAACCAACCAGTACTAACAGGACTGAACTTTACCTGGTTACCAGTAGAGAACTGGTAGAGCTTTGATTAGTTAAGGGTTGAACAGCTGGTTGTCTAATGAGTTCCTTCCAGAACTGGAGACGTGTCAGCCCATTATCATGACACGTCTTTGAACTACTATGGAGTTTGTCACCGTATTCACATCTTTAGATCTGAAATGATTACCTGCTGGTCATTTTACTTCTCTACTTTGTTTTCTCAAGTCTTTTCTCTAAGATGTGAATAGTCCAACTGATGGTGTTATCTGCTTAATGCAGCATTTAACAACTTTCCAGCGTAGCCCCCTACTGGTTAAAAGTGTAATTTCAACTATCGTAAATCATCTCACAGTTAAAGAGAGAGAACGTTCTCTCCCTGCAGTCTGCCACTGCTTTTCAGTTGTTGTTAAGTTGTTGTATTTTATATTTTTTTGAATGTTTAATTATTTTAAGAAACAGTCTCTCTCTCTCTCTCTCTCTCTCTCTCTCTCTCTCTCTCTCTCTCTCTCTCTCTCTCTCTCTCTGCCTCTTTCTTGCTCTCTCTCTCTAATTCTGTCTCTTAGCTGTTTGAGTGTAAAAGCCAGTTTATTCTCCACTAGAACTCAGCTGCTGAACTCCTTCAGTGATGTGTCATACAGGTGTGTGTATCAGATGTGTGTATCAGGTGTGTGTATCAGATGTGTGTATCAGGTGTGTGTATCAGGTGTGTGTGTGTGTGCAGAATAAAACGACCCATCATCCAGCGTGAACCTGATGAGGCTTTTGGGTCTATGTGGACTCGCGCAAAACCTCCGGGTCCCTATAGTGGATGTTGGATTTATAATCACCTTATAATCATTTTTTGGTGTCACTGTTTTATTGAGCTAATCACATCATGGGTAAATCATCTTTTATGAGTTATTATATGCTCCACTTTGTTTGTATAACCAGGTATTAATCTATATAATCAGAAATAATTAGAAAGACTCACATTAAGGTGTCATTAAAGGTTTAATGCTCTTATATCAGCAGGATGACACTAGTATCATCTTATACACTCACTTGGTAGATTTAGAATCACACACACACACAGTAGATAAACACTCACATCTAGGTCAGGAGAGGAGGGCACTCACACACACTGAGGAAAACACTTTAATTTATGAATCCTGATTCACTTAAAGTAACGGTAGAGCACACACACAGTATTTCTACAGTCACGGGTTTTGAGCTCCTCATCTTATAACATCGTGAACAGAGTTTCAGTCTAATTTACATTCTTGGTGTGATGTTTACGATTTCAGCTAAGGGAGGAATGCAAGCTGGCCTTGCCAGGGAAAGTGTTGCCATGGTAACAGGTAAGCCTCCGGGACAACTGAAGTAGCAACCTCCTGTCTGGTTGATAAGTAACCAAGGTTGATGAAGCCTATCTCAAGAAGGGAAACTGTGCATCTTTGAACTGTGTGCTCTGAGGGCCGGCCCCTCAGAGAGTGTCTGGTACCGTTAGAGGCTCTCCTACTGTCCTGTGGTTTTAGTTCTGGAGGAATCAGTGTTTCTGTCATTATCATGTCGGCGTGACATTTACTGAGCAGAGGTGTGTGTGAGAAAGAAGGGATGGCGATGCTCATGTGTCCAGTGTTGCCAGATTGGAAATATTAAAGTATCGCACCAGGATCTTAAAATGATCGTATTTTGAGAAAAATTATTGTACACTACTAAGTTACAGTGGTGTGAAAACTATTTGCCCCCTTCCTGATTTCTTATTCTTTTGCATGTTTGTCACACAAAATGTTTCTGATCATCAAACACATTTAACTATTAGTCAAAGATAACACAAGTAAACACAAAATGCAGTTTTTAAATGATGGTTTTTATTATTTAGGGAGAAAAAAAGATCCATACCTACATGGCCCTGTGTGAAAAAGTGATTGCCCCCCTTGTTAAAAAACAACTTAACTGTGGTTTATCACACCTGAGTTCAATTTCTGTAGCCACCCCCAGGCCTGATTACTGCCACACCTGTTTCAATCAAGACATCACTTCAATAGGCGCTACCTGACACAGAGAAGTAGACCAAAAGCACCTCAAAAGCTAGACGTCATGCCAAGATCCAAAGAAATTCAGGAACAAATGAGAACAAAAGTAACTGAGATCTATCAGTCTGGTAAAGGTTCTAAAGCCATTTCTAAAGCTTTGGGACTCCAGCAAACCACAGTGAGAGCCATTATCCACAAATGGCAAAAACATGGAACAGTGGTGAACCTTCCCAGGAGTGGCCGGCCGACCAAAATGACCCCAAGAGCGCAGAGACGACTCATCCAAGAGGCCACAAAAGACCCCAGGACAACATCTAAAGAACTGCAGGCCTCACTTGCCTCAGTTAAGGTCAGTGTTCACGACTCCACCATAAGAAAGAGACTGGGCAAAAACGGCCTGCATGGCAGATTTCCAAGGTGCAAAAAGAACATTAAGGCTCGTCTCAATTTTGCTAAAAAACATCTCAATGATTGCCAAGACTTTTGGGAAAATACCTTGTGGACCGACGAGACATAGTTGAACTTTTTGGAAGGTGCGTGTCCCGTTACATCTGGTGTAAAAGTAACACAGCATTTCAGAAAAAGAACATCATACCAACAGTAAAACATGGTGGTGGTAGTGTGATGGTCTGGGGATGTTCTGCTGCTTCAGGACCTGGAAGGCTTGCTGTGATAGATGGAACCATGAATTCTACTGTCTACCAAAAAATCCTGAAGGAGAATGTCCTGAAGGCCATCTGTTGGTCAACTCAAGCTGAAGCCATCTTGGGTGCTGCAGCAGGACAATGACCCAAAACACAGCAGCAAATCCACCTCTGAACGGCTGAAGAAAAACAAAATGAAGACTTTGGAGTGGCCTAGTCAAAGTCCTGACCTGAATCCTATTGAGATGTTGTGGCATGACCTTAAAAAGGCGCTTCATGCTAGAAAACCCTCAAATAAAGCTGAATTACAACAATTCTGCAACGATGAGTGGTCCAACATTCCTCCAGAGCGCTGGAAAAGACTCGTTGTAAGTTATCACAAACGCTTGATTGCAGTTATTGCTGCTAAGGGTGGCCCAACCAGTTATTAGGTTCAGGGGGCAATCACTTTTTCACTCAGGGCCATGGAGGTTTGGATCTTTTTTCTCCCTAAATAATAAAAACCATCATTTAAAAACTGCATTTTGTGTTTACTTGTGTTATCTTTGACTAATAGTTAAATGTGTTTGATGATCAGAAACATTTTGTGTGACAAACATGCAAAAGAATAAGAAATCAGGAAGGGGAAAATAGTTTTTCACACCACTGTACATCCTGATGACCCACAGCTTTAATATCAGTGTATCAAACGCTGTGCAAAATTATAGTCTTTAAAGAAGTTTTAGCTTTAAAGAATCTAACAGAATGATTAAAACAAGAAGAGTCATTCAGACACTGTTTGATTGAAATGAACTAAAACACTCTCATGTTCAATTGTAGAGGTTAACAAACAGGTCATATAGAGTCCTAACATCAGTAGGACTTTTGGGAGACTCCGCCCACTAGTGAGGTCACCAGCAGTGTTGGGAGTAACGAGTTACAAAAGTCATTAATTACTGTAATGCATTGCTTTTTTCTTGAACGCGGTAATGTAAGGCATTACAGAAAAAATTGGCAATATTTTACTCGGTACAAACGTCAGTATTATGCATATGCATTACAGTGCATGTTTAATCCGGATTGAAGTGGCGGGTTTTTCAGAGGAGAAATGTCACTCAGCACTAAATGTTTCACTTCCTGTAGTCAGACAGAGCAGAGATGAGTGAACAGCAGTGAGTCCGGTTCCGTCTGGTGGTGGTTGATGCTGTCCAAGTCTAGTGCAGCCCATGTCATACGCACTCACGGCAACCAAGGCCTGTTAAGACATATGAGAGCAGCCCGCCACTCAGGAAACTGAAGCAAACTGAGAAGAAGTTTCATGATAAAGAGTCACTCTAACAGACTAGATTATTCACGTCAAAAGTTGGAGAGTTCGCTCTCTTGCGGACCACAGAGGTCGTGATTGTGTCACCAGTTCCCTTCATTCCAATCTGCATCCTGTACCTGTCCGTCTGTTTGGAGGAAAAGGAAAGGAAAGACTTTGAAGTCATTTAGAAGTTTGATGATGTTTAATGGAAGTTGATCTGAGGACAACCTGCTTTAATGTGTCGACTTGTAAATGTCAACTGAAGGTTTTCTTTGTTGTTTCATGACTTTCAACCTGAACTGACCTTCAGTCAAACTAAAGATCAGAAGGAAGGACAAAGAGAGTCCATGTGTTCTTCAGGTTCGGCCAGAAGTCTGAGAGTCAAGCAGAAGTGACAGAGCTGAACAAAGAAACACATCCAGCTCATTTCAGCTCCACATTCAGGACAACTGACTGCAGCCAACGGGATTCAGCTGTAATCATGGGCGAAAATCCCGGGGGGGACGGGGGGGACATGTCCCCCCCTCACATAAAGTTGTCCCCTCCAAAATCCCAACAAACACAAATCATATATTTTTTTAAATATTACAGTACCGGCAGTTGAAAGCCCAATACAAATTGTGCTACTTAAAAACAAACTATAAGATATATATTGCCCCCTTAACCTGGTAGAGGTCAGAAGGGGTGTGGCGATAAATCCTGTTTGGATAAAACAGAGAGGCAGGAAACAGGAGCTTGTTAACAACCAACAGCAGGATTTATTCTGCAACAAATATCCTTCACAACACTCATTTGCTGAGATGTCTTTCAAACACATATTTTTACCTAACAGTCTTTGGTGATAATTTGAACAACGGTTATTGCTTAAAAACCACACACAAGGTAATTAAGAATAAGAATTATCCAAAAATGAGGTCCTCTCTCAGCTGACATGCCAATGTGCATTAGTGCATCTGTAATTGGACATTAAACTACCACATTCCTAACATTCATCCAGTGTAACTTCATATATGTACTGTTTGGAAACATTTTACAGTTGAACAACACAAAACAATAATCTTAACTTGACTTCTCACTCAGTACCAAACATAAGCACATTGACTCAAGAACATATACATAAAATGTAGTATCATACCCGTTTAAACATGTACTTAGTGCATATATTAGGTTTAACTAAACATAAACCACCATTTATATCTTCTTTGCTTACATGCTGCTCTTTCTGTTAGCAGTTAGCATCCAGTTCGCTAGCTTAGCATTGTAGCATTCTACACAATGTGTGCTCTCACTCATCTTTACCGTATTGGCTACATCAGTTAAATCTCTGGACCTTTTTACCACTCTGGGCAGTTAATCTACCACTAGCTGACACACTTTAAGAGGCATATGACCCACCTGTTTGGATAAAACAGAGAGGCAGGAAACAGGAGCTTGTTAACAACCAACAGCAGGATTTATTCTGCCGTAGCCTGCCTCTGGTGTTTTTAGTACCTCTAACCGATGTGCGCCCTCCTGTGGCGACTCTGTGTACTGTACCTACATCTGAACAATAGTATAATGAAAATGCCTTTGCCCATACTTTTCCACACCATGGATGAATAATAAAATAAAATAAATCATGAGGGGTGTCTTTTTTTTTTATTATGTTTTTTTTTTCACTGGTTTTCTTTAACCCTTTACA
>SSNR01000369.1:426679-476355 GCA_006937965.1 Callopanchax toddi | reverse complement strand
TCTTTGATCTCTGGATGAACAGGGAGGTTAAGTCCTGAGTTCTCCATGTTGTCACTTCTTTAGCTGAGAACTATTGAAGGATGGACTTTCTCTGAGCAGGTCCAGGGTCCAGTGTTTCATTTAGCTGTTTGTTTGATCGTTTCTCATCCAGGAACTCCTGGCTGTTAACTAGAAGAGGTGGGAGTCGAACCCCGCTCTCTGGAGCCTCATTATTACAGATCAGGTGTTTTACTGTCAACAGGTAGCCTCAGCTTTGAGCTACTTCCAGTGGGGAGGGTAGGTGTCTACGTGGATGCCTGATCAAAACACTGCAGACGTAGAGAAAGCCTTTTAAAATGTTATTTTTAACAATATTAGGATCTATCAAAGTTCTTGCTATAATTTGACCTGATGTCAAAAGAGTCCAATCAGAAACAGGGAGAAGCATCAAGCTAGCAGGAGCCTCAGACTCTGGAACATTCAGCTCCATCAGGAGAAACGAGGCCTGAGTTTCTTGTTGTAATGTCTGTAGAATCAGATGTTCCTTTGTCTGTTTTGGTAAAGCTCTGCTAACGGGGGGCGGGGGGGGGGCGGCTAGCAGAACATGAGAGCAGCTTCCATCAAATCCACCTCCCCTGTGTCTCTGAGAGAGACGGAAGAAGTCACCATGAACAGAGGTCCTGTTCAACAGGATGCTGTCTCTAGTTCTGACTGGTTGAAGCTTTATTGTTTCATATATTTATTATAAAGTTATTGAAAACATTTCTTGTTTTTAACATGTCTCCTGGTGTCAGCCTCTGTGTCTCTGAGCCTGAGCTCTTTCAGTGTAATCTTCTGCTAGTCTGATGTCAGTGTTGATGTCAGATCTGGTTTGCTACATCGTTGCAGATCAGCTGAACTTCCTGCTTCACCAAAGATTCTTCATTTGCTCCGATTCCCAAGAGAATGAGCCTGGAGAGGAAGCTGCCTTCCCACCAGGAAAACCCTGGTAACAGCCCAACTCTTCATTTCATCCTAATAAGACATTTGATGGATTTCTCTGCAGACCAGATGGACTGTTTAATGCAGCAGAAGTCTTTAGTTCTTTCTAATCCCTGAAGAACCTCTTTGACTGAAATCAAAACCATCCACCATCAAAGATCACCCAGTGTGTCCACAGCTGGCCTGGTACTGGTCCAGATGTGGGCCACCTCTGGTAAACCACATGTGGACCAGTACAGGGCGTCATTCTTTGTGCTATCTGGGCTGAGTGCATTGTGTGGACCAGATCCAGGACTTAACTTAGCTCTGTGCATGATGGTTGAGGACCAGGAGTGTAGCTCTTTAAACACTGGAACGTTTAGGATGTTCTGTAAAGCTTTTGGTGCTGACAGGTTTTATACATTAATCAGAATTGATTGTTAACACATCCACCTCATCTAAGATCAGGATTCTACAAGGTTTAACCATTAAAAAGAAAATCATTTATCATTCATTATTATTATTGTTAATAGCTAAGGTTCTTTTAATGCAGACATGTAATGTTTGGTAAATCTTATTTACCTTTTTAAAAGAACCTTAACTATTAACGTAAAAAGGAGACATGATGAACTTCGTAAAATATTATTATTGTATTGTTGTTGTTTTTATGAAGTTTCTGGGTCAAACAGCACAAAGTTTCAGGAACATTTAAAGGAATCTCCTTCATTTTCTATCAGGATATTGGGGTGGCATTTTTCAGACTGTGTTGCCATGGTAACTCAGAACACCATGACAGTGCCGTACTGTATTGACTCAAATATAAGATGAGTTTTTTCATTGAAAATAATGTGAAAAGGGGGGTCGTCTTATAATCGCTGCCTAGCAATTACACGACCGAAATAGGCTGTGCTGCTTGATACAGCCCAGTCTGGACCAGTCCGGTCTGGACCAGCCCAGTCTGGACCAGCCCAGTCTGGACCAGCCCGGTCTGGACCAGCCCAGTCTGGACCAGCCCAGTCTGGACCAGTCCGGTCTGGACCAGCCCAGTCTGGACCAGCCCAGTCTGGACCAGTCCGGTCTGGACCAGCCCAGTCTGGACCAGCCCAGTCTGGACCAGTCCGGTCTGGACCAGCCCAGTCTGGACCAGCCGAGTCTGGACCAGCCCAGTCTGGACCAGTCCGGTCTGGACCAGCCCAGTCTGGACCAGCCCAGTCTGGACCAGTCCGGTCTGGACCAGCCCAGTCTGGACCAGCCCAGTCTGGACCAATCCGGTCTGGACCAGCCCAGTCTGGACCAGCCCAGTCTGGACCAGCCCAGTCTGGACCAGTCCGGTCTGGACCAGTCCGGTCTGGACAACGTCCACATTTTGAACAGAGAAGACCGACGGTTTGAGAGAGGAGTTAAAGAAGACATCTATGTCAAATGTGAAAAACCAACTTTAAACAGAGGAGGACTCAGATTTCATCTTTCCAGCACCTACCAGTCTGCTCTGAACTTCATTCCCAGACGCCTCTAATCAAAACACCTCACCAGGACTCCAGTTGAATACAGTGGAGTGAACACCTCCTCATGGGGGTGGAAGGAGGTGTGTCACAGACAGAGGAAGATAAGCACAGTTTATAAGACTCTCTCTCCTTTACTACAGACAGAATTGACAACGCTACTCGGATGAGCAGTGAAACGTCTTCAAAGAACCAAATAAGTCCAGTTGCCTTTATTTAAAACCCTTTTTTGGATCTCCATTGATCTTTCATTTCTGAGACACGACCGGAAGTAGCGTTTTGTTTTGTTTTTTTGTCTCTGCCTTGTCAAAATAAAATCGGAAATACGGCCAGACTGGGAAATCCAGCTGTTGACTGAAGCCCTAAGTGCGCGTGGGCTATATGAGCTTGCGCAGCAACAAAGAAGTGCTGATTAAAATGAGCTCCTCGCATAGCGGGCTGCGCAAGCGCCCAGACCAGCCCAAAGTTACCGTTGTCTCACCGGAAGTCCAGCGCTGACTGTGCATTTTGCACTGTTTTTCTTTCCCTGTAGCTTCAGATTTAGGTCATTGAGATGAGATGTGATATCAGTCAAAAATGCCACAGATTCCATCTTTTCAGAATTCTGCAGAAATTCATTGAACTGCTTTGCTTTGACACTTTTTTGCTCTGATAAAAACAGTTGTAGTTCATTCCTAATGAATTACAGAACCGGTCTTGGATCAGCAGGACCCGAACCGCTGCTCACTGCACTCTTTTACAGCAACTTGGACTTTAGAAACCGAGGTATTTCTCAGTTAGAGGTGCATAGAAGCAGTGCTGCCAGCTGCATCTGACAAAAAGTAGTTGTAAATTCCCAGAAAGTCAACAGATGTCGCCAGATGACATCACGTGCTAATTTGCATATTGATGACATCAACACTGTGCAAACATGCTGTGTGTGCAGGACAAAAAGGCATGCAGAAAAGGTTTTCAGCTTTAAAAGCGGGTATAGAGAATTGATTGATGGATGGATAATATATAATATAGTATCATATAATATAAGAGGTCAACATTTTACCAATAAAATATCTGAATAATTAAAGAATATATATAAAATAATAAGATCATCTCTCCGGGGTAGTGTTAGGATTAGACAGCCTACATGCGCCGATCATTCCCATTCCTAACATTTTAGAAGGATGGTTGGTTGGAACTCCGGCTCTTTTTAGAGAACCGGTTCTTGCGGTTCGGCTCTCGAAAAAGAACCGGCTCTTTCAGCTCTCAAACAGTTCCTGGCATTTTGTTTTTTTTTTTTTGTATTAATTTATCACCAGAAATTATGTAAAATGTGAATAAAATTCAGTGTGTGAATGTGTGTGTGCATGACTGTTGTGTTGTACAGCACAAAACGCTCTGACCAGTCTACAAACAGACATTTCAAATGTTAATTATTTAAATAACTTCTAACTATCCAACATGAAACAGAGTTCAAAAAACTAATTTTAAATTATAAAATAAAGTCTGTAAGGAAAATATTTATAAACTTTGAACTAAACAACTTAGAAAAGCTCAGATCATCACACAGTAACATTTAAATGAACTTGTGTGAAAAAGAAAAAACATCCAACAGCAGCTATTAGCCTTTAGTGAAGATTGGCTTTGAGAAAAAACAGTCTCAGCTTTGAGGGAGCCTGAGCGCGCGCCATGGAGATGACCAATCACGCGCGGCTTAAACACACACACACACACAGAGAGAAACAGAGAGGGGCCAGCCGGCAATATCGCCAGAAAAGTTCTACAAAAAGTTGCTAAAGGTCGTCGGATATGTCGCTAGGCGCTGTTTTGAAAAAAGTCACCGAGGACGGTCGGAAAGTTGTTAGGAACAGCGACAAAGTCGCCGAGTTGGCAACACTGCATAGTCTGTCTCCTCCTGGGGTGAAATATTAATGGCCAGAGGAGAGACTTTAAAAGCAAGGCAACGCTGCACTGGACCCCCTCACACACACATACACACACACACTCCCCGGCATGCTTTATATTATATTACATTATATTATGTTATATATATTGCAATATATACCGTTACTGCAGATGCTAATAATTATACCGCAATATAGATTTTAGGCCATATCACTGAGCCCTACTTGTAATTTATTTGAATTATTGTGTAATCGTTGTATGATGTTTTTCAGTGTGCGTGCAAATACACTCAAAAGACAGATGGAACACTTTGAATGTAGGTTGACTAAAGCTAATGTAACCTGTTCATTTCTCTCAGTTCTTGAACACAACTGATGTTTGTGTGAATTCACTCACAGTTGTCCTGAATGTGTTTCAGGTCTGACTGCAGATGATCAACAGCTGGTTTTAATGAAAGAAGAAGCTCCTGGAGAATGGAGGCCTGGTGTGGACCAGCAGGACCCAGAGCCCCTCAACATAAAGGAGGAAGAGGAGGAACTCTGGATCGGTCTGGATGAAGAGAAGCTCAAAATTAAGGAGGAGACCGATGCCACCAGGCTTCCCTTCCTTGCAGTTCCTTTGAAGAGTGAGGATGATGAAGAGAAACCTGTGTTGTCACAGCTTCCTCAGCACCAAGTGGTTCCAGCCAGCAGCTCCACTGACCAGATGACAGCAGCAACTGGTGGAGAGGACTGTGGAGGAGCAGAAACCATCAGGAACCCAGGAACCCTAAATACTCAGGAAGAAGATTCCAGCTCTTCACAAACTGACGTCAGTGAGGATGATGAAGAGGAAGACCATGTCAACAATCCTGACTCTCAGCTGTCAGACACTGGGTCAAAAACTGAAGACAGTAACAAAAACAGGAAGGAGATCAGGTCTCCTGAGTCAGGTGTAGGCAGAGTCAAGACAAGCAGGAAAGTCCAGACAAGGCAGAAACCATATGGTTGTGATCTCTGTGGTAAAAGATTTCCCCGAAAACAAAATCTAGAAAGACACACAAGAATCCACACAGGTGAGAAGCCATTTAGTTGTGGTGACTGTGGACAAAGTTTTAACATGAAGGCAACATTAATCAGACACATGAGAATCCACACAGGTCAGAAACCATTTTGTTGTTGTGATTGTGGACAAAGGTTTAGTCAAGTGTCACATTTAAACAGACACATGAGAATCCACACAGGTCAAACGCCATATTGTTGTGGTGATTGTGGAAAAAGTTTTCGCCAAAAGTCTAATTTAAACAGACACATAATGATCCACACAGGTCAAACGCCATATTGTTGTAGTGATTGTGGACAACGTTTTAGCCGAAAGTCAATTTTAGACACACACATGAGAATCCACACAGGTCAAACGCCATATTGTTGTGATTGTGGACAAAGTTTTAGCCGAAAGTCACATTTAAACAGACACATGAGAATCCACACAGGTGAGAAGCCATTTCTCTGTGGTCATTGTGGACAAAGTTTTAGGGAGAAGTCAACTTTAAACACTCATATGAAAATCCACACTGGTCAGAAGCCATTTTGTTGTGGTTATTGTGGACATAGTTTTAGGGAGAAGTCACATTTAAACACGCACATCAGAATCCACACAGGTGAGAAGCCATTTCTCTGTGGTGATTGTGGACAACGTTTTAGCCAAAAGTCAAATTTAAACATACACATGATGATTCACACAGGTCAGGGGTAGGGCTGGGCGATAGGGCCTAAAATCATTAGTGCGGAATAATTTGAAGCATTGTGCGGTAATGTTGTATATATACAGTAGGGCAAAAAAGTATTTAGTCAGCCACCAATTATGTAAGTTCTCTCACTTTAAAAGGGGAGAGAGGCCTGTAATTTTCATCATAGGTAAACCTTAACTATGAGAGCCAGGATTAGAAAAAAATTCCAGAAAATCACATTGTCTGTTTGTGTAAAGTTTTTATTTTCATGTTACACTGGGAAAAGTGTTAGGTCAAAAACAAACCATCAAAATATCTGGGTCTCACAGACCTGTAACTTCTTCTGGAAGAGACTCCTCTGTCCTCTGCTCATTACCTGTAATAATAGCACCTATTTGAACTTGTTATTAATATAAAAGACAACTGTCCACAACCTCAAACAGTCAATCTCCACTATGACCAAGACCAAAGAGCTGTCAAAGGACACCAGAAACTACACTGTAAACCTGCACCAGGCTGGGAAGTCTGAATCTGCAATAGGTAAGCAGCTTGGTGAAGAAATCAAGTGTGGGAGCTATTATTAGAAAATGGAAGACATACAAGACCACTGACAATCTCACGCCATCTGGGGCTCCACGCAAGATCTCACCCTGTGGGGTGAAAATGACCACAAGAACAGTGAGCAAAAATTCCAGAACCACACGGGGAGACCTAGTGAATGACCTGCAGAGACCTGGGATCAACGTAACAACGGCTACCATCACTAACACACTACTCCGCCAGGGACTCAAATCCTGTAGTGCCAGACGTGCCCCCTTAGCCTGGCAAGCCAGACTATAAATGTGGATATATAGTCTGGCCACGATCCACTGAAATGACTCATTCATAGGGGCGGGATCAATGGTTGTCAATCAAACTGCCTTCACATGCGATTGGATATCGCTAGGACCAATCAGAGCCCTTTAGCAACACTATGGAGATTTCAGATCTACCATTTATTAGCTCAAACATTAAACGAAATGCCTGCTTTAAAAGCCCTAACATCAGCTCTTCTCTGGCAGCATGGTGGGAGTATCTAAAAATGACTGAGTCTTCACTGATTCCATGCAGGCGTACACCCATCTGGAACAGTCCTGACATCTTACAAAACAACAATATGATCAACTTCTCAGACTGGAGGAGTAAAGGCATCATATACCTGGAACATGTCTTTGAGGGAATGGATTTCATCCCATGGTGCTACAGAGGTTTCAGGTTTTGTAGCACAGAACAAAAAGTTGTAGCACTAGCACAAAAATTCAGCGACAATATCTAAAATCCAAAATTGGTTCTTGTCATTTTTAACACACTGACAAAGTGCTTATGATGAAAATGCAATAACAAGAAATGTCTTCAAACATGTTTATGTGTCAGTGTAATTCAAAAAGAACCTTTGTTCATTCAAACTAGTGTAGATTTGTTCAAAGTGTGAGTGTGTTGAGAAATGTGTGCAATGTTATACTGTAGTGTGCATCCTGTATGAGTTTTAGAAAAAGCCTTGGACAATATCCTAGTTTGTATGCATATATAGTGATGTGTGGTTGTTGAGTTATCTGATTTGATCTTGTTTGGTGCTTCAATACAGTTCTGGCATTGGTGGGGTCACAGGGGTGTCACTGGCCACCCTTGAAATCTGATTGGCCACCCTGCCTGGCCACGCCCACCACAGCTGTCGATTAGTTTGTTCATATAGTTTTGTGGAACAGTCTGCAAAAATCCACAAAAACATTTGTTTTCAGCTGTCTTAATCTTTGATGTCTTAATAAAATGCAGAAACTGTTATAATTCTACTTTAGTCATTTTGATGTTGAATCTGTAACGTCAACAATGTCATGTGGGTCAAAGGTCATCTGACTCTGTGACAATCCTTCACCCTCTTCACTCTGTGCAGAATAACTTCTGAGCTTTTAACATCATCATCTTGTTTACCGAAACGACTCCAGCGTATGACCTCCATCTCAAATACCAGCCATAACAAAACTGCTCTATTCCTAACTCCTCTTTTCCCCCAGAAGAAGTGGTTTAATGATTTTAAATGCATTCCTCAATATAACTCAAGTCTCATATTGATATTAATGTTAATAAATCTTTAACCTTGATTTAAGTCTTAAAACCAGGATGAGTTGAAATGCCTGATTTTCAGATCGTAAAGTTATCAGCTTTTCATTTGATGGATTTCATGAGTGCTATTAACAGTATAATATTATAATGTGTTCTTATTAACAATCAGATATACATATATATATATATATATATATATATATATATATATATATATATACAGTATGTCACTATATTAATAATTACAGTTATAGCGAATTTAACTCATGATCAGTTAAAATCTGTTTCCTACAGAATCCTCTCAGCAAAAGGTTGAAGCTCTGGATCTTGCTAACGCCCGTCTTCTATTCCTCTGATGTGATTGGCTGATTCTCAAACCTTAAAGAGCAAGTTGCAGCTTAAACACTCCCTTAAACAAATGTTTAGAGAAATATAATAGAAACTTTTTCTGAATAAAAATTTACACAAATTCAGCTTATTGAGGCTTTTGGATTCGTTTTTGTGAGAATTGTCAATTTTTTCACCAAACTGGAAGTGACGACAGTTCAGGGAGACCGTTCGTTCTCTATATAGAAAACTGATCCACTTATCACTACTTGTGACGAGCAAAACAAACCCCTAGAGTGCCGTTATTTTATTACTTTATTACTATAGTGAGAAGTTATTTTATTAAGATTAAAAAAAAAAGATAAAAACAATCAGTCCTGTAAGGCTGTACCCTGCCTGCCGGTCCAGCTGTAGACCGTGACCCACCTCCTCACTCGGGTCTGTGAGCAGAGATCGACCGTACACGGATACCAGCGTTTAGCACCAGGTTTGATCATCAGAGCTCCAAACATTGAGCTGCGTTCAGGACGAGCTAGATGGATTGTTAAGGAATAAAAGAGTTTATAAAGAAGTTTCACAGGATGTAGCTAAACGGTTCGAGCTAACACCGAAACAGTGTTGGGCCAGACTGGAAACCCCCTCCGGAATGTCCCGCTGGAGAGTCCTGCAAAGTTACAGCGCTGGTATGAGGCGACGGCATACCCCGCCTGCCAGGTGAGGGTTCGACAGCTGAAGGAAACGCTCTCATGAAATCGCGGATCGGTACCGGACTACGACCCACCATGAACCGTACAGAACCCTGCCATGGAAACGAGACTCAAGTCTCCCCGTTAGCTCCTGTTAGCTGCTGCGTGCTAACAGCGGTTCCGGTGAATGGATCGAAGTAACGGCGCCTGTTTAGAGTCACACTGAATGTTTTTCGTCGGTATGTGGGACTCCATCACATCCAGTCCTGGACTAGACCAGGACCACCGGGGTTTTTCGTCTCCAAACAGAAGTCACCGTACCGGTAAGGAAGCCGTCCCGTTGTTGACTCAGTGTCCTGACAGACTGGCGATTGGCATTCACAAACATAATTTATCATTTTTTATTAAAATGAATTCACACCGACTGGATTAAAGAGCGCTCTAACCTAAAACTAACAACTCATCGCCGACAGCGAGCAGGCAGCTGGCAGACTAGAGCGGTGCCAGTCTGAGATGTTAAAGTAGTTTAGCTTTAAAAAATCTACACAATGATTAAAACAAGCATCTGTTACACAAACTCCACACAACAAAGGGCTCAAATGATCATATTTATGGGATTATTGATCGTACAGAGTGTTAAATTATCCTACAAATACTTTATTTATCTACATCTGACAACACTGTAAGCAGCGCCACCTAGCTAGGAGCTCCCTTAGCTGACATCACAGGTCCACATATGAAAAAAAAAAAAAAAGCGTTTTTAGAAGCTTTGCAAAAAGGGGCACTTTTGACTAGAAAAATGGTTTAAAAAATGTATTGTAAAACTAAATACCCTCAATAAACATTTCAAATAGTATTTTTGGACAGAATTTTATCTGAATTAAAAAAAAACAACTTTCAATTTGCTCTTTAAATATAACTCACCCGGAAACATCCGAGAGTTCCTGCAATAATGCTAAACTGAACAGCTGTGAGAGGTCAAGCCAGACCTGTCACAGATAACGTTTAGCTGCATTAGAACCAACCTTTTTAATCAAGCAATCCATAATTTAAAACTCCAGACTTGGACATGAAACCATCCTGATGCCTGCTGCCATCACGAGAGCTGCTGAACCCGGGGATAACCTAAGACCACCTGAGCTGAGTTCAAAGAGCCTTTAACCTTTGAACCCCCTAGAAGTGACCTCTTCTGATCCTGGGGACTCGTTACACCTCAGAGTCATTGGACTGGACTTCCTCCTGCAGTGTGAATAACTGCACAGGAACCCTCGTCAGGTTCAGTAAGCTTGGTCAGACTAAGTTCGATGGTTTGAACAAACTGAACTAATTTAACATCCAGTCAATTCAGCCAGATTATTTTTATAATCCAGACTTCACTCTTTCTGAGACGATTAATTAAACTCTGAATAACATCCTTCATCATGTTTATCAATGTTTAATTACACATCATCTATTTGTCTCCTCTCTGTAAGATCATTTTAGTAGAAATATAGTAATAAATATAATTTTATAATCTGACTCAGATTATTAATGAGTATTGATTCACTGTTTACCGTTAGAGCCTATTGTTGTAGAAGCAATATAATATTGATTATCTAACTTATACTTTATCATAAGTTGGATAAGTTTAATATTTTATTGACCTTCTTATTAATATGTAACTTCCTAACCTTTGCATAAAGGGAGAACCTATTCCAGGTCGTTACAAATCACATTCACAGGCAGACTGGTTTTGATGGTGTACAGTGAGTCATTTGTCTTCTACAGTGTTTGAATCTGCTGCATAGTTCTTGCTAAAGAGATCCATGTGTTTTACCTCAGTAAATAAGTTATTAAAACTTTATGTAGCAAGATGATTGGCTGTTACTTCAGCCAATCACCTGGAGATGGCGCCCTATAAAAAGGCTGAGGACTGGGCACTCTGTCTCCCAGCTCTCTTGACATCACTTCCGGGTGAGGTTGCCGGTTGTGGTGGTGGCAGCCATAGGTATCATATATATCACTAGATGCCCTATGTGGGACTCTACGGCGTCCCTACACGGCGGCCATCTTGCTTCGTACAGCTGACGTTCTGCTCTCTGGCAGCAGATGGAAGGTGAGCGATCAGCTTAACTAAGAACACTCATAACTCGAAATGAACGGATTTACAAACAGGTTACATTCTTACAAACCTTATTATGTATAGACTTGAGATTTGATACTTTTACAATTTATGAATTTCCCGACCATTATCGTTATATTTTGATATATATTCACAGCCACATCTCTGACGTTTATAAAAATGCAAACCGTTTGAAAATCGGTTAAAAATTGAGCAAGTTAGAGGTATTTATTAGTACATGCTCCATTGACACCAATGTAAGAAAGGGGGCAGCTGTACGAACTAAGATGGCCACCGGCGTAGGGACATCAGGGTCCATTGACGAACAGCGCGGGTGAGATATCTAGTGATATATATGATATCTATGGTGGCAGCAGCATGTTCAGGGCTCCTGGAGCAAGCATGGCTGAGCTCTGGGCTGCCAACCAGGTGGAAATAATTAAAATACAGGTATGCGCTCTGCTCATCCAGCTTCGGTGTGTTTTATTTAATCTGTCATTTGTTATTCCGTCTGTGCTTTGCCAGACTGCTGTTTTGTTTTCCCTGAGTTTTATTAATAAGTTTTTCCGGAGGCGGAGCGGACAGTCGCCACCAAAAGCTGAGGACTCCAGTGGGGAACCCCCTGATCGTGTGGGCTTCCTGGTGTGGGACAGCGGACCGGCAGGACCACGCACCAGGACTGTCATCTGGGCCTGGTTTGCTGCCTCAGCAGGACCACAGCTGGGTGCGGCCAGCGAGCTGGACCCTTTTAAAGAGAGCTCCGTGTAGCCCTGTGTGCGGCGCGCGGTGGGGCGCACAGGACGTTTGGGTTTTAACTGGAGCACTCGTTGATTTTTATGGACAGCCGGCCCCCCTGGGCTGAAGGAAATCAGGCTGTCCCAATTGTTTTATATTTCTTTCAACTGGTTTTTAATCATTGTTTTTAACCTCCGCTTCTTTTTCAGGCTGAGAGACGCCAGTGGTGAACAGGCCTTGGTGACGGGAGTTTTCTACGTGTGTGTGTGTGTGTGTGTGTGTGTGTGTGTGTGTGTGTGTGTGTGTGTGTGTGTGTGTGTGTGTGTGTGTGTGTGTGTGTGTGTGTGTGTGTGTGTGTGTCCACCACTCACCTCCTGGATGCATGGCACCGTGTTTGGGTGATTTTGGTTTGGTTTACGTTTCATTTGGCCTGTTTAGCCTGGTAAGCCTCAGCCTGCCACTGTTTTATTTTTACTCATTTTAATTAAAATCTTTCCTTTTAATTTGGTTTTAACCAATAAAGCATGTTTTATAATTGTGGTAGGTTAAGTCTTGTTAATAATTTTTGTTAGGTTAGTAACAGCTGATCCAAACAGTGGATCAGCTGTTACTAACCTTAAACTCTAGACTTGAAGTATCACGACTCTTCAGCCTCATGCTCATTCACACCGGTATTATGAACCCTTTGGCAGAATTCAAATGAGCCATTTTAATCTAGATTAATTTCAAATTTAATCTAGATTTAAAAAATTAATCTATGCCCACCTCTAATAAAGATCCTGTATTTGAGCGAGGATAGCCAGACTACTGAGCTTCACAGGGAATCAGGTTTTATTTTTCATCCTCCGTTGTTGTTTTACTTGGATTTGGGTTGGGCCGAGTGATGATGTTAGGCAAGGTTGGGTTCAGGCTTCAGTCCTTCAAGTCATTTTGAGTTTGAGTCAAGTTTTTAGGCTAAAAAGCGGAGCATTGTTTTTCATTCTGTCTTGTACATAGTTCAGATATTACTATTATCATTATTATTTGAACCAAGCTTTATAAATGGTAATTACTGAAACAAGCACAAAAGGATTAGAAACATTTTATTGGCAAAAGAGATTAACAGAAAAAGGTTTCAAGAAATATCAAAATATGAGACTACCATAGATTGTTATGAATTAAGAGCTCACATGGCTGCAGTAAGACAAGCATACATGTAAATGTTAGATGATAAGAGCTACATATGAAAATATTTAGATAAATGTGATCAGAACAACGATATCAATTAACAAAACATTGCAATGAAGTCCTCCTCAGCAAGGTCCATCCTTCACAACCAAAATATCAGCTTTCTTCTCCCTGGACATAAAAACATGTCATTCCAAATTGTTGAGTATTCACTCATGAAGGCCAGCTAGTATTGTAAAAATAGTATTACACATTCTGAATCTGTAACAGACTAATATGTGGATTAACAGTTTGATTTTGTCTGCTGACTACAGAAGGCTGAAAAACTTTGAAGGCATCTAAGAAATTTCACTTCTGCTTTCCTGTGTGAACACAAGCTGGCCAGGCTGACCCTATCCAGACCAGGCCAAGCCAACACAGATGTGAAAGCGCCACTGCATGGGCTGCATGGTAACTCAGTTGTTAGCACTGTTGCCTCGCAGCAAGAAAATCACAGGTTTGAATCCCGGCTGTGGCCTGTCTGCATGGAGTTAGCATGTTCTCCCCATGCATGCGTGGGTTTCCTCCGGGTACTCCAGTTTTCCCCACAGATCACAACATGCCCTATAGGGGGTAATCAGGATTCACTTGAAGCACAAGGACATTTCCTGCTCCTGTTGTCTATAATGTAGCAGTTTAGCAGACAAGGAAATGCACAGACCAAACATAAGCGAGATAAACATAAACAACCCCACATGACACTGCTTAGCCATTCAAACAGCACATTGCAGGTGGTAAACACTTAGATTGTTCAGATGAAAGAGAACGTTAAATAGATATTAAACAGGTGGAAAGAAACTAGACCACTGAGATAGAGGACAGGGAGAAAAAGACAAACGAGTCTGAGAATGAGAAAGAAATAAAAAGTGAACTCTTATCTCATAAAAATGTGGACGGTGAAGATAAAGCTTTTTTTTCTAGAATGGACTCATTCAGACATCCCACTGGAAAAACTCAACCATAATCTCACAGATACCTTATTCAAGTGTGACACTCCATTATGAGACTAAACATGAAGGTTTGACCAAATAGACCCACTCAGGTCTGTAGTGAGATCACAATAAGTTATAGTCTCAGAACTGTGCTGTTTTCAACACGGACAGTAAATATTTAGTAGATGGCCCTTTTTTCAAAAAGATTTCAAGACCGTGACATAGCTCTTTGATAATTAATACAAAAGGAGATGTTTGTGAGATTTCATTGATGCAATGACATGGGACAAAAATGTTAGTGTGTGGTGTCATGTGGAAGTGTTTGGATGGACTCATTTTTGCTGCAACAATTTGGCTGGCGTGCTCTCTCATCAAATGGATATTTGTTGAAAGAAAACTGCTTAACAGCTTATGACAACCCTGCCAATTGATTCCATCTTGTGCTCTTTTAGGGAATTCTTTGGTTCCTTGAAGACGTTTCTCTTCTCACCGAGGAGCTCTGTCAGCTCTAACTGGAATCTGGGAGAGTCCAGCTGATCAGCTGTAGCTGTCTGTTGTTGCTGAACAAGCTGAAACTACCTGTGACTCCCCCTCCTCCACACCCCCTGAGAAGTTCTACATATTGTTAGGATCTATTGTGTTGGACTGGTCCTCTGTGAGTTGTTGATCAGATGCAGGAAGGTGTGAATTAGACTGAAACTGACTGGGGATCAGCTTCAGAGCTGCATTGTAGGAGCTGGAAAGGTGAAACCTGAGGCCTCCTCCTCTGATTAATGGAGGTGAAATCACACTAAATAGTCAGATATTATGAACTTACAGGCATTTGGTGGAAGGTTTGTTTTCTAAGTGGACCCCTTTTAACTTTTGCTGAATAACCCCAACGTATGACAATGTACCACCTCTAAGCCAATCAGTGGTCAACTAAATTGAGAGCCTTTTTGCAAACGTTCTCCTGATTCCCTTGTCAATCTACTACTTCCTTTTTCCCCTCACTCATGAACAAGACCCTGAAATACTTCTCCACTTGAGATAGGACCTCTCCCCCAACCTAAAGGGTGCAAGCCCCCCCTTTTCCAGTCGAGAACAATGGTCTAAGATTTGGATGTGGTGATCCTCATCCCACATGACTGCAAACCTCCCCAGTAAGAGCTGAAGGTCATAGCTTGACGAAGCAAGGAGGACCATATCTTCTGCAAATACAATGAGATCCTCCTGCAACAAAAATTGACACCCTCCACACCACGGCTGTACCTAGAAATTCTGTCCATAAAAGTTATAAGCAGAAGAACCAGTGACAAAGGGCAGCCCTGGCAAAATCCAACCCACACCGGGAACAGGTCCAACTTACTGACTATACAGACGAAACTTGCGTTCCTCTGGTACAGGGACTGAATGGCCCTCAACAAAAGGTCACCCACCCCATACTCCCAGAGCGTCCACACCCACCCACCAACACACATGGTACCCCTGGGGACACGGTCATAAACCTTCTCCAAATCCACTAAACATTTGTAGATTGGTTGGGCAAACTGCCATGCCCCTTCCATCATGCTAGCAAGGTGGGTCTACAGTTCCATGGACAGGGTGAAAACCACATTGCTCCTCCTCAATCCGAGACCGGACCCTAATCTCCAGTACCCTGGATAGACCTTTTCAGGAAGGGTGAGGAGTGTGATCCCTCTGTAGTTGGAACACAACTTCTTGGTTCACTTTTTTGAAAATGGGGACCACCATCCTGCCACTCCACAGAAACTGCCCCTTTGATGACCATGTGATGTTGCAGAGACGTGTCAACCAAGACAGTCATACTCAGGATGGACCTCATCCATCCTCAGGGTTCCACCGTTGTGTAGCTGTTTGACTACCTTAGCGATTTCTGCCCCAGAGATAAGACATCTACAGGTCTCTCAGCTCTGATTCCTCATTGGAGTTTGTCTGTGGGATTGACAAGCTTGCCAAAGTATTCCTTCCAGTGCCCAACTATAACCACAGTTGATGTCAGCAGATCTCCATCCCCAATGTAAACTGTGTGAGCAAGTTGCTGCCTTCCTCCCCTAAAAAGCTGGATGATTTGCCAGGGCCTCTTTGGAGATGATCGATAGTCTTTCTCTAAGTGCCACTGCCACACCCTACCTGTCTCTCTGGGACCTGTCTGCTGCTTCTGGAGACCCACAGACAAGCCATGCCCTATAGGCCTTCTTTTTCAAGAGAACGGGTATGGGGGTTACCACCATGACTGGCACCAGCGACCTTGAGGTTGCAACTAACAACAGCTGCCTCATTAATTACAGACTGGAACAAGGCCCATTCTGATTCAATGTCCCCCACTGCTTGGCTTGCTGCTGATCCATTAGATGGACTATAGGTGGTGCAGTTGTTAGCACTGTTGCCTCACAGCAAGAAGGTCATAAATTTGAATCCTGGCTGTGGCCTTTCTGCTTGGAGTTGCATGTTCTTCCCATGCATGTCTGGGTTTCCTCCTGTTTCCCTCACAGATCACAACATGCCTGTTAGGGTGATTGTTAATTGTATGTATGTTGCTTTGGACAAAAGTGTCTAATAAATTAATAAACATAAACAATGCTCTCAGAAAGCCGTCCAAGCTCTGCAGTAAGTGGGAGTTAAAGACCATCTTGACAGGTTCTTCCACCAGGTATTCCCAACACACCCTCACTATACATTTGGGCCTACCCAGACTCTGCAGCATCTCCCCCTGCCATCTGCTCCAACTCACCACCAGGTGGAGATCATTTGACAGCCCCAGCTCCATCTCCACCAGAGAGGTGATGTCCAATAGTCAGTTGTCAAGGCTGGAAAGTGTACCGCCATAGCTTTTGTCTGCTTTTCTATCAGCATTGTTCAGACCCTACATGCTCCTCCTGCAGGTGGCAGATTCTTCCATGTGAGAAAGTCCAGCTACCAGTCACTGTACATTAAAATACTAAAGAACCTGACCTGGAGGGCTGCCAGTAGGGCTGCACACTGAAACACAGTACAGACTTCAGTACTTTTACAATAAAATGTTCCTGTAAATGAGCCACTCCATTTCTACACACACACACACACACACACACACACACACACACACACACACACACACACACACACACACACACACACACACCACCTTCTCCTCTCCCTTATAAGACAGTTCTCCCACAAGTGTAGCGATATCCAGGTTAAAATGTCAAAAACATCTAAAGTTTGGCTGCATTTTGGAAAGGTAAACGGGAACAGAGCAAAATGCAACATATGCAATAAGATTTGTGCTGTGAAAAACAGCAATACCTGCAATTTGTCAAAGCAAAGCATCGCATATGGAATTACAGTAAAGTCACACTGTGGAGGATTTCATCAGGAGAGCAGTTTTTGAATCTAACGTCCAAAGGCTCCTCCTCAAAACACCTCGACACGCGCGTCCGGTCGCGTGTGCGCGCGTGCACACGGCGCATTACGTTGCAGGCATAAACTGTACAGCTCAATGTGTAGGGTTTAATCACTCACAGTTCACAATCTTATTCCAACACTACGAGGGTCTGAAGAGCCCTCTCTGTCCCTGCTGCTTCTGATATTAGCTCTGTTAGAAGCGAGCTGCTGCTGGACTCTGAAGCTGAACTTGACTCGGCCCTGGATGAACTTTCTGACCAAATTAAACGCGTAACCCTGTCAAGCCTTGCCATTTTGTGAGGCGAAAGGTTTAAAAATAAAAATAAATCCGTCTTTAGCTGGGAAATGGGTAGGTTTTTAGTAGAAATGAGCTGTGAGTCCTCAGTGAGACGGCAAACAGAGAAACACACGGAGCGTCCTGTACGACAGCGCCCCCTACTGGTACAGGTTTGCTCGATGCGCGTGCATGTTGAGAGAATGCAGACATTTGAATTTTATTGGCTAAAAAATGTCAGCGGCCAGAAAAAATGCAAAGGGGACTCTAGGAGAAAGGAGGGTCTTCATCAGAATGACAGATGTTGTGGAACTCTACCCATAGATCATAGTTTAGACCTGAAATATCATTTAAAACATTTAGAAAACTTTGATACAGAGAAAAATGCTCCACCTATCAGCTTTAACTAGCAGCAGCAGCAGCGCCGTGTTCAGTCCGACTGCAAAAAAAAACAAAAAAACAGAAGACCCAGACCCAAATAACCTTGAACTTAAATAAAACTAAATTTATCATATTTATGAATCATGCAATCAATGTGGACACTCATCCTAAAATAAACAATATAGAAATTAATGAGTGAGTGTTATTACATTTCTTGAGGTAACTATAGAAATAAAGTTAAATTGGGAATCACTTGACTCTATTAGAGCTAAATGATCTAAATCATTAGCAGATTTACATAAAGTTAAAGAGTTTTTCAATGAAAAAGTGTTATATCTTTTATATTGTTCCTTAATTCTGCCTTATTTCATGTATTGTGTTGACGTGTGGGGAAGCACCTACAAAACCCAATTAAAGAGTGACTTCATTAACCCTGTAAAGGGTTAAGGGTTAATTTGTTTCCTCCGCAGGGTGGCTGGGCTCAGCCTTAGAGATAGGGTAAGAAGCTCGGACATCCGGGAGAGACTCGGAGTAGAGTCGCTGCTCCTCCATATCGAAAGGAGCCAGTTGAGGTGGTTCGGGCATCTGGTAAGGATGCCTCCTGGACGCCTCCCTCAGGAGGTGTTCTGGGCATGTCCTGCCGGCAGGAGGCCCCCAGGTCGACCCAGGACACGCTGGAAGAAATACATCTTCAGTTTGGCCTGGGAACGCCTGGGCGTCCCAGCTGAGGAGCTGGTGGACTTGGCCAGGGAGAAGGTGGCCTGGGCTGCCCGACTTGGAATGCTGCCCCCGCGACCCGGACCCGGATAAGCGGAAGAAGGCGAGGCGAGGAAGGGTCATATTAGCACATACTGGCTCAAGAAAAGACTTTAAAATATGAAAAATTCACTTTGTGTGCCTTTGATGAAAATAATTGAGAAGTTTGCCATGCAGAAGGAACGAAGAATAAATATCCTCTTTAAATGAGCAGAAGAGATTTTCAATTCCTTCAGTTGGATCAGCTTCAGCCATGTTTGTTTGAATTGTTCTTGGATAAATCAAAGTACAGATTTAGTTCAGTTCACTTTAGAGATTCTGATCTTCCAGTGTTGTGAAAACATACAGTTTTAGTGTACTTAGACTTTTAATAAAGGTGTGAGGGTGTTCGCTTTTTCTTAATTCTCCCCAAAGCGCTTCACTCCCATTCTTACTCTTATTCAGTCTTCAGGAGGTCCACTTCATGCGTTCGGGGGAGCTGACCATCCTTCAACCCTGACGACCACGAGAAGGAGTTCCTGATCCGATGGGAAGCTGACTGAGATGAGTAAACCTTGGCTATATCTATAAGACTGGAGTCAGATTGGTAATTATTCATAAATAATTATTTAGCCAAAGATAAATGAATCCAAGCCTGGTTTAATTCCATGAGGTCAATTTATACCTATAAAGAAACTGAATGAGATTTCACATAAGCAGTTTAGCCTTCCATCTTTATGTGTTTGTTGATTGTTTAGTAATAAAGCAGAATTTTTATATAAAGTAAGTTGTTACTCTTTCATTTTAATAATGTATTTATGTTAACTCAGCTTCACAAGTGCTTTATTGACAGTCATTTAATTTAAATGATGCAGCCCAACCCAAACAATATACCACTGCTGCTGAATCTAATCAGTTAAGATAGATCGCTGGCCCCCCCATCCAGGTCCACGCTGGATGGGTGGGCCGGCGATTTCCCTGCCCTGGGTGGTTTTTGGGGAACAGGGGTGCTTATTGGGGCCAGCGGGGGAGCTGGCTCCCTGGGAGGGCTTGTCCCCCCAGTCTTGCCTCCCCATCCCTGAACTTTTCCCTCCCTCTGCTCCATCACATCACCACTCACACAGCGCTTTGGGTTACAGGTATGTCACGGCGTGGAACACCATCTCTGCAGTCCTGTGGCCCAATTTTAATGCGCAATTTGAACACTTCCACCCCAGACATTCTTACATTATGCATCTAGGGTCTTTGGAGAGATTACACCCAGTAATACCCGGGGGGCAGGGAGGTCTAACCTCTCCTCCGGTGTCATTATCCACCTCCACGTTGCATTTAGACATTTAGGATCCAGGGCGGGGGATGGCGTGCCGCCCCCCACCCTTTTTTTAACGCATCATCAACACCACATTGGAGCAGGCGGGGGGAGACTTGGGGTCTTCCTACACCCCTGTTCTCTGCGCGCTGCCTGGGGCCCGGGGTGGAATGGGCCGTCTGGTCGGGGTCTGGGGCGGTGGGGGGCTGCTCATCCCCACTTCAGTAAGGGAGGGACCATCTTCTGGATCTCAGGGCCGGCTTCACCCTTAGGGCGCTGGTCCCCAGTCCTGGAACATACGTAGAGTGTGCATGGGGAGCGAGAGTGGGTGTACAGTGTCTATTGTGTGTCTTGATATGTTTGCAAGGATGTGTGTGTGCACGCATGAGGGAGGGAATGGGTGATTGTGTCTGTGTGTGACTGTTTTTCTGTCGGGTCTGGTCCCCCCCCCCTTCTGTGACATGCTAGGCCCTCCTCTGTAGAGACTATCCTCCCTGGTTGCGCCTCGGCATTGGTGGTGCCTTTCTCTGCTGGCGTATTGGGGTGTCTCTGGGTCTGGGGCTGGGTGCTGGGGGCGTCTGCCTGCTCTTCTTCCTGTGGCTGCCTGGTGGGATCTGGGCCCTCGGGGGTGGTCGGGCCTCTGCTGGGGCCGGTTCGCTCCTGGGTCTCGGGTCTCTGGATCCGGCTGGATCTGCCCTGGATGGCCGGCTGCAGGCGGTGCCTGTGAGCTCCTCGCCATGACCCCCGGGGGCTCTAGCGCGGCGACTGCCGGGTGACCCACGCGGGGTGAGCCTCTGCGCCCTCTGGGGGAGAGTTTAGAGGCTGCCTTGGCGGTGGTCTCCCTGGGGTGTCCGTGCCCTGGGTGGCCTCTGGACGTCTGGGGCCTGGACCTCCTCCGCGTCCTCCATGGGCCTTGGGGTCGGGTCTGTGGCTCCTCAAACTTATTATTGAATGTTTGTATAGAGAAACCTTACATAAACAAGCGTGCATACACACACACAGGTGATCACAAAATGTTCACATAAAGACGGACTCAGGTGTTTTCAGACACATTGACCAGTCCCTCCAGGAAGTTGCGGGGATTTTTTGTGATTGTTGCGATCTAAAATGACTGATTTCGCGGCACATTTTTCTAAAAGTTGCGGTCAAAGTTGTGATTTTTTTCAATCAATTTTTAAATTTCTTTAAGGTTTTATTTAGTTTATATGCACACACAGTTAACCTCTTTACACACACACACTGTATGCGCTGTTTCATGATAAAATAAAGACTACAAGATGATGTAATCTCCATGACAACACAGCTGACAGCCTGTCTCAGCGTCACTCAGACGTTACAGCGTGAGCGGCTTTACTTTCACTTTCAGAGATTCACCTCAAAGGTTCACTGGTTCAGCAGAACGAGTTTAGAAAAGACAAGCGGTTCCTCGTGTTCACTGAATACAAACGTCACGTGGTTAATGGCGTGTTTAAGAAATAAACAACGTTCAAAGGAATTCACATTAACGCTGACGGTCCGATTTATTTAAAATATTTTTCACAGAATATCAAATCCGCCGACTCAGCACACAGTTTAGGACACAGATCAGTTCTTTTTAAATCTAGTTTCTCACATTGTCCAAATACTGACATTAAACAGAACTCACCTCGTCTCTTTTATCACTCGTATCAGACCCTCAGCCCGTCTCTGCTCCTCTTTTCAGCTAATCTCCTCCATGTTTTGCGGTCAAAAAGTTTTTGTCAAGCGTCGATTTTCATGTATAATCCACCACGGCGTTGTGTTTGGTTCAGAACAGCTTTCCACCACTCTGGTGTCATACTTTAGGAAACTGATTTGCTCGTATTTTAGCCGTAAAATCTGATAGAAACCGACATGAGTTTAGTGGCTCTGAGCTCAAAAACCAGAAGCAAACACAGCTGGAGGCAACGGGATTGGTCAAAACTTATCCGAGTGGCTCTGATTGGTCGAAGAAGATGACGAAATCCAACAAAAACAAAGATGATTGGTGAAATTTGCGGAAAAGTTGCGGTGATTGGTGAAAATTGCAAGGCCGCAACAAAGTTGCGGCAAATGGTTGAATTTGCGTTAATAGTTGCGATCGCAACATCGCAACTTCCTGGAGGGTCTGATTGACTGGGGCTGTGGTTGACACTGAACTCACCTTGAATTAGTCTTTACCGTATACATTTTAAGGATATCACAACTGTTGTATATTCATATGCTGTTTGTTGCTGTTGTATCTTTTCTCCCTGTTTTGTTTGCTTGTTTGTTTGTGCTTTATTTACAGGTCTAGAAGTGGACTCTTCACGTCTCTTGTTTTTTTCTTTTTCTGTTTACTTTCTCCCCCATCCCTCTTTCTGTACCCTTCCCTTCACTTTCAGGCTCCGTGTCCAATCAACCATAAAAATATTCTAATAAAGTTTTTGGGGGTCATATTAGTCAGGGGCTGCATGGTGGCGCAGTTGGTTAGCACTGTTGCCTCGCAGCAAGGAGGTCGTGGGTTCGCATCCCGGCTCTGCGGCCTCTCTGCGTGGAGTTTGCATGTTCTCCCCGTGCGTGCGTGGGTTTCCTCCGGGTGCTCCGGTTTCCTCCCACAGTCCAAAGACATGACTGTCAGGCTAATTGGGCTGGTAAATTGTCCTTAGGTGTGAGTGGGTGTGTGGTTGTTTGTCTCGTTCGTCTCTGTGTGGCCCTGCGATGGACTGGCGACCCGTCCGGGGTGTCCCCCGCCTCTCGCCCCTTGACCGCTGGAGATAGGCACCAGCTCCCCCCGCGACCCTCTGTGGAGGACTAAGCGGCTACAGAAGATGGATGGATGGATATTAGTCAGGAGGAGTTTTATAGCAGTGGCTGTAACCTCTCACCTGAAACAGCAACACTGTTGGGCTTGTTTTTGGCACTCAGACATTATTCTGTTTGCTCCACAGCCGGACAGGACACGGGGTTAAAAAAAGAAGAATCTAATCAGTTAATCAGATTACCAGAACGTCTTGAACACACAAAAACCTGGATGACTCTTAATTTGTATTTATAAACTCAGAGCAGACAGAGGATGTGGGTTTTGGACCTGAGGCCCTCAGGAGCAGACTGATTCAGTCCCTCTGATTGGTTTAACTTGTCCTCCAGTAATAACTGAATGAACCTTGGAGTCTATCTGGACCAGGATCTGCCCTTTGGTGTTTATTCATTTACAGGATGCTATTATCAAAGCGACTTACATTTACAACCCATCAGGCATGTTGTGATCTGTGGGGGGAACCGGAGTACCCAGTTTGATGAGCATTTATTCAGATCAACATCCAGCAGCTGGGATTCTTTATTTTTATGTAAATTCTTCTTAATCTTTCTCCTGCTGGTTATCCTCTTGCATTCATTTAAGCTCCACTACTTATGAATTTTAATGTGTATTTTTTAACAGTGAATCCATAATCAGTGCTTCTTTTTCACAAAGCACCCTGTACTTACAGTCGGACACACAGAGAACATTCGTTTGGGTAAGTGATGCCGTTGCTGCCACACACAGGCGAGTACACCAGTGGACATGCTTGAGTGGAACTCATTCCCCCACAGGAAGGCTGCAGAACAGAGACAGCATTGGTTTTCTACTTCCTTTGATTAATTGATTTTGAACATGCAAATATATATTTCTTACAGCTTGAATGAAAAAACGATAAAAAGTCAGAACAAAAAAGACTTAAATCTGAGATAAAAACCAACAACATGAATGAAATCATAAGTAATCTTGTTTAATCCCACCCCGTCTGCATCAAGTATAAAACAAAGCTATTTAGCTTCCTCCTCCTCTCATGTAATATTCTTATTTGTTGTTTTTAAATTTATTATACAAATAATGAGATGAGATGAGATTAACTTTATTGATCCCTTGGGATGGATCCCATCAGGAAATTCATTGCGGTTAAGAGACCTAGGCTGCCACCGCTAGCGCCGGTTTGCAGATCAGAAGAAAGAGGAGAGAGAGGTGAAGAAAAGAAGACTCCAAAGAAAAAGATAAACGGTGAAACAACCTTGTGCGTACAGTCACAACCAGTGTTGGTAATGACGCCGTTAGAACACTTCACCTGCCCGTCTTTACACCTTGATGAGTCTGAGCTCAGCTGCTTGCTTTAAGTTTCATCTTCAGTCCAGTAGCAAGAAGCTCTGACGGCTCACTTGTACAGCAGCGGTAGTTGACCCTAAGCCTAACCTTCACATACGGAGTCTGGTCAGTGCCAGCACTGTGTTTTTGTGTTACAATACAATAGAACCAACGTGATGACTCAGATAGAAAACAGGATTTCCAACTAACATCTTGTGTTTACACCATAAATTAACAATTTAATAGCAACACAGGATGGATGTGAATTCGTTTTTCTTTGTATAAATACATCTCTGAACTAACCTGCATCAGTAGAGAGAGAGAGAGAGAGAGAGAGAGAGAGAGAGAGAGAGAGAGAGAGAGAGAGAGAGAGAGAGAGAGACGGCCCAGTAAGCTAAAAACTGTACAAGTGAGCCTGGCAACCGGAAGGTCTCTGGTTCAATCCCAGCTCCAGGTTACTTTGTCGTTGTGTCATTAGAGACACGTCACCCACTTTGTCTACTGGTGGTGGTCAGAGGGACCTGGTGGTGGTCTGAGGGACCTGGTGGTGGTCAGAGGGACCTGTTGGTGGTCAGAGGGACCTGGTGGTGGTCAGAGGGACCTGGTGGTGGTCAGAGGGACCTGGTGGTGGTCAGAGGGACCTGGTGGTGGTCTGAGGGACCTGGTGGTGGTCAGAGGGACCTGGTGGTGGTCAGAGGGGCCTGGTGGTGGTCAGAGGGGCCTGGTGGTGATTAGAGGGACCTGGTGGTGGTCAGAGATACCTGGTGGTGGTCTGAGGGACCTGGTGGTGGTCTGAGGGACCTGGAGGTGGGCAGAGAGACCTGGAGGTGGTCTGAGGGACCTGGTGGTGGTCAGAGGGGCCTGGTGGTGGTCTGAGGGACCTGGTGGTGGTCAGAGAGACCTGGTGGAGGTCTGAGGGACCTGGTGGTGGTCAGAGGGGCCTGTTGGTGATTAGAGGGACCTGGTGGTGGTCAGAGATACCTGGTGGTGGTCTGAGGGACCTGGTGGTGGTCAGAGGGGCCTGGTGGTGGTCAGAGGGACCTGGTGGTGGTCAGAGAGACCTGGTGGAGGTCTGAGGGACCTGGTGGTGATCAGAGGGACCTGGTGGTGATTAGAGGGACCTGGTGGTGGTCAGAGGGACCTGGTGGTGATCAGAGGGACCTGGTGGTGGTCAGAGGGACCTGTTGGTGATTAGAGGGACCTGGTGGTGGTGTGAGGGTCCTGGTGGTGGTCAGAGGGACCTGTTGGTGATTAGAGGGACCTGGTGGTGGTCAGAGATACCTGGTGGTGGTCAGAGGGACCTGGTGGTGATTAGAGGGACCTGGTGGTGGTCAGAGATACCTGGTGGTGGTCTGAGGGACCTGGTGGTGGTCAGAGGGGCCTGGTGGTGGTCTGAGGGACCTGGTGGTGGTCAGAGAGACCTGGTGGAGGTCTGAGGGACCTGGTGGTGGTCAGAGGGACCTGGTGGTGATGGTCAGAGGGACCTGGTGGTGATTAGAGGGACCTGGTGGTGGTCAGAGGGACCTGGTGGTGATTAGAGGGACCTGGTGGTGGTCAGAGATACCTGGTGGTGGTCAGAGGGACCTGGTGGTGGTCTGAGGGACCTGGTGGTGGTCTGAGGGACCTGGTGGTGGTCAGAGGGACCTGGTGGTGGTCAGAGGGGCCTGTTGGTGATTAGAGGGACCTGGTGGTGGTCAGAGGGACCTGGTGGTGGTCTGAGGGACCTGGTGGTGGTCAGAGGGACCTGGTGGTGGTCTGAGGGACCTGGTGGTGGTCTGAGGGACCTGGTGGTGGTCAGAGAGACCTGGTGGTGGTCAGAGGGACCTGGTGGAGGTCTGAGGGACCTGGTGGTGTCGGTGCGTGGCATCTCTACCTCTGTCAGTGTGTCCCAGGGCAGCTGAGGCTACAATGTAGCTGATCACCACCAGCATGTGAATGATTGATTGATTGATTGATTGATTGATTGATTGATTGATTGATTGATTGATTGGTTGATTGGTTGATTGATTGATTGATTGATTGATTGATTGATTGATTGATTGATTGATTGATTGATTGATTGATTAACTTTATTAACAGACGCCCAGGTCCATAAAAAAGAAATACATACTAAAACCAGGAATAGAAACAGGAAATAAAAACAGATAAAATCAGACTAAAAAATAAAATACATAAAATATCAAATAAAAATACACACACACAATGCATAAAAAGGCATTTACCCTCTAAAAAATATAAAACTGCTATAAAAATCCTACTATGTGATGTGTTGTAGTGCTTGAAAGACTACTAGAGAACTCTAGAAAGATCTCTAGAAAGATCTCTAGAAATCCAGGATATTTATCATTTTTCATTCCAAACCTGATAGGAACAAACCACAACTGATCAGCTCAGAAAAATCAGTGCATCTCAAGTTTTTTGTTTTTTATTGCATTAAAGCCTTAGATGTGATCAAGTTATCAACAAATGAATAAATACGGAAAAGCTCTTCCTTGATCTCACATTAAAACCTGGATCTGAACCTGGTTTGAACTGAACTGTTACTTTTTTCAGTGAGAGTTTTCAATATTTTCAGGTTGCTGAGTGAGTGAGTGAGTGAGTGAGTGAGTGAGTGAGGAGTGAGTGAGTGAGTGAGTGAGTGAGTGAGTGAGTGAGTGAGTGAGTGAGTGAGTGAGTGAGTGAGTGAGTGAGTGAGTGAGTGAGTGAGTGAGTGAGTGAGTGAGTGAGTGAGTGAGTGAGTGAGTGAGTGAGTGAGTGAGATTTCTAGTTAGTGAGTGAGTGAGAGAGTGAATGAGTGTGAGAGAGTAAGTGAGTGAGAGAGTGAATGAGTGTGAGAGAGTGAGTGAGAGTCAGTGAGTGAGTGAGAGAGTGAGTGAGTGTGAGAGTGAATGAGTGAGAGTCAGTGAGTGAGTGAGTGAGTGAGTGAGTGTGAGAGAGTGAGTGAGTGAGTGAGTGAGTGAGGGAGTGAGTGAGTGAGGGAGGGAGGGAGTGAGTGAGTGAGTGAGTGAGTGAGTGAGTGAGTGAGTGAGTGAGTGAGTGAGTGAGTGAGTGAGTGAGTGAGTGAGTGAGTGAGTGAGTGAGTGAGTGAGTGAGTGAGTGAGTGAGTGAGTGAGTGAGGGAGGGAGGGGGGGGTGAGTGAGTGAGTGAGGGAGTGAGTGAGGGAGTGAGTGAGTGAGTGAGTGAGTGAGTGAGTGAGTGAGTGAGTGAGTGAGTGAGTGAGTGAGTGAGTGAGTGAGTTGAGTGAGTGAGTGAGTGAGTGAGTGAGTGAGTGAGTGAGTGAGTGAGTGAGTGAGTGAGTGAGTGAGTGAGTGAGTGAGTGAGTGAGTGAGTGAGTGAGTGAGTGAGTGAGTGAGTGAGTGAGATTTCTATCGCACCTTTCACAGACATAAACCACAAAGTGCTTCACAAAAAACAGAATTAAACCTGATTAAGAGACAAAGAACCAAAAGCATCAAGATAACATAACATAACATAAAACATAAAGGACAGATTAAAATTTCTTAGACAAAATAAAAGACTATAAAACAAATTAAAATTAATCAAAAAAAATTAAACATATCATTAAAACATATAATGATCAAAGTAGAAATAGAAATGGTTAAACACCAATAAGAGATAATAAATAAATAAATAAATAAATAAATAAAATATTTAATTACAAGCAGTTTTGAATAATTGGGTCTTCAACTGTTTTTTAAAGCATATACTATACTATACTGTACTATACTATACTATACTATATAGTGAATATAGTTAGACAAGACTTTTAAACAGACAGGAAGTCTCTACGTCTGAGCCAATTGAAAACCACAATATTCTGACTGATGATCTCGTTAGTGCACCAGGGGTCTGCTCTCATCTCAAATCATTAATTGTTTACATCACAGAAAAATATGATTAAAACCTAATTTGACCACAGTGGGCAGGAAGTAGTTCTGCTCTGACTCACAGTTCTCATCTCATCAAGGATGCTGAGTGTTTCCTAAACACCTGCAGCAGCACACCATGCTACATGGTGTCCCTTGTTGCTGTTCTGGTGGGATGTGTTTTCAGTTCTTACCTTCCTGTAGAGCCACATCTTGTCCTCAGCATCTGTAAAAAAAAAAAGATCCTGTTTTGTGATGATTTATTAAACCTTCCTGTGAATTTACTAAGTCCTTTGATGTTCTGTTAGACAATGTTAGCCTATAAAAAGCAGCTGAATTGAGAAAAAAATTTTAGACCTATTTTATAATGTCATTTTACCAGAACAGAGGAGAAGAGTCAGACAGGTGAGCAGAAGAGTTTTAACCAACATCCTGCTGAGCGCTCAGGGTGTTTGATGTCGGTGCTCTGGTCGTTCTGTGTGCAGGTCTTTTGCAGCTGTGAGTCCACCTCTACATGTTCTTTTCATATAGAGGCTGAGCGCCATGTTGTTGTGTGAAACAATGTGAGCTTCTGTTGTTGTGACGGCTGCTGGTCTTTTGTTCAGGACCTAATCTCAGGATCAACATTCTGTCTGAGGCTAAATGTTGCTGACAAAGTGGAAATGGTCTGGATGACTACCACAGGGACTCCCTGACAAACACAAGGGAAGAAAAACAAACCAACAATATAATGAACATACTGCAACTAATCTAACCAATGTCACATGTCGGTTATATCAAAGGAAAAATGGCCAAACCGTAGCTGGGTCATGTTTTTAGAACTCAATGATTGTACAGAGAGACAGTGACTATATGTTAAAGGAACTGAAATCTTTAATAAACTAAAGTTTAGAACCAGGATAAAGGAACTGAGTATCTCTGTGAATTGTGTGGAATTATAGAACAATCTCAATAGGGAAATTAAAGAAGCAAGGTCGCCTTATGTATTTAAAAGATGCACTAACTTGAGTGTATTGAAGAATTATGACAATGTAAATTAAGTTGGTGTCTGTGATTCATTTTTAAAACTTGAGCATGTCACGGTTTGGAGGTTTGGAGGCAGGACCCAGACGCAGATGAAAACCAGCCAGCAGGTAGGTGAAACAAAGTTCGTTCATTAGGGTGAGCAAAACGAGGAACAGGTAGGGAGGACAACAAGGATCTGACAACAGTGAGGAAAGCTTAAATAACAAGGGAGGTGATTACAACAAGATACAGGTGGCACGATTATAAGGGGGAAACACCTGTGGGGAACAGGAGGAGGAACATGGAAACACAGGGGAGATGGCCACAGACTGGACACAAGGGGGCAAGATATGACTGTCCCCCACCCCCCAAGGGCAGCCACCGGACGCCAAGAGGGAACAACACAGGGTGGGAGGGGGGGAACAAAGATGGAGGACGGCCAGACAAAAAGGAGCTCAGGAGGGTGGCCAGGACGCAACCAGAAGGGACGTGTCAGGAAGGCGGCCAGGGTGCAGCCTGACGTGCAGGAGGGTGGCGCCGAGGTGGACGGGTGAAGAGAAGGAGGCTCTGGAGGATGGCAGCGCTTTTATTGTATGAGGACCACAGTTGAGCAGTATATAACGAAGTGCAATATGCTTTGAACAGAGCCACCTTAACTGGGGATGAACAAAACCAAACTTACGTGCTATAGTATTGGCCTGTGCATAAAGCTCACAATGTTGTCTATGAATGTCATAAAATAAAAAATGTAAAGCTGTGGTCGCAAGGTAACTGGTGCCAGTCGTGGCGGTAACCCCCGTACCCGCTGGTGGACACCAGAGGTTAGGGGAGCCGTCAGGCTGAAAGAGGAGGCCTACAGGGCGTGGCTGGTCTGTGGGTCTCCAGAGGCAGCAGACAGGTACCAAAGGGCCAAGCGGGGTGCAGCAGTGGCAGTTTCCAAGGCAAAATCTCAGGCGTGGGAGGAGTTTGGTGAGACCATGGAAAAGACTATCGGTCAGCTCCAAAGAAGTTCTGGCAAACCATCCGGCGCCTCAGGGGAGGAAGGCAGCAACTCACTCACACTGTTTACAGTGGGGATGGGGAGCTGCTGACATCAACTGGGGCTATATTCGGGCGATGGAAGGACTACTTTGAGGAGCTCCTCAATCCCACCGACGCACATTCCAAGGAGGAACCAGAGCTGGGAGACCTGGGGACGGACTGTCTGATCTCTGGGGCAGAAATCGCTGAGGTAGTCAAAAAACTACACAGCGGCGGAGCCCCGGGGGTGGATGAGATCCGACCTGGGTATCTCAAGGCTTTGGATGTTGTAGGACTGTCGTGGTTGACACGTGTCTGCAACATTGCGTGGTCATCGGGGCAGTTCCTGTTGAGTGGCAGACCGGGGTGGTGGTTCCCATTTTTAAGAAGGGGGACCAGAGGGTGTGTTCCAACTATAGGGGGATCACACTCCTCAGCCTCCCTGGAAAGGTCTACTCCAGGGTACTGGAGAGGAGGGTCCGGTCGATAGTTGAACCTCGAATATACATATATTGTATTTGACTAATATAATATATATGTGTAATATATATATTTAGAATATGTAATATATATATTATATATATTTTTTGTTCATTCTGTTCTTAAAGATAAATAAAGATTCACTTTATCGATCCCAATGGAAAATGACTGTCAGCTCCTCCAGCAGAAGATTTTAAAGCCTGCTGGCTGCAGACATGAAGGATTTGCTGATCTCACCAAACCATTTTCAGTCTTCATGTCTTCCACCTCATCAGTCAGTGACAGCTCTAATAAATTTGTATTTGACTAATAAAATTTTTACACATCTAACTTTGACGTGAAGTTTAATGTCTGTGAGGTCAGAAACCGGTTGGCTTTACAGTTGCAGTTAAACATTCATCCTTTAGAGGGCGCAGTCTCAAAAGGGTAGCTCCCGGTTAGCGTAAACCTGCGGGCTCCGGGTCTGCAGCATAGACATCATTTACTTATATATATATATATATATATATATATATATATATATATATATATATATATATATATATATATATATATATATATATATATATATATATATATATATATATATATATATATATATATAATGTCTAGCCCCGCGACCCTCTGTGGAGGAATAAGCGGCTACAGAAAATGGATGGATGGATGGATGGATGTCTATGGTCTGCAGCCGTATACAATCTAAGTAAATGGAACAGAGACCAGCAGGTGGCGGTAGTCTACCAATAAATCAAGACAACGAAGAAGAGCATACCGGAAGTAATTGAGAGTTTCCGGTGATTGTTGACGCGGGGTCGTGCTTTTCTGCTTCTTGGAACGTAATTGTTTTTTTTATCGGTTTGTGGAGATAAAACATGTACGACCAGGACGAAGGTAAGCTCCTAACCCGACCTGTCCGTGTCAAAGTTTAACTGACTGGAGGCTTATCAGGTTAGCGTCATCCGGCAGCACAGAGCTAACACGCTAACATCAGAGGTGGCGTGTAGCTCAGTAGCTAGAGGGACCTGGTGGTGGTCTGGGGGACCTGGTGGTGGTCTGGGGGACCTGGTGGTGGTCTGGGGACCTGGTGGTGGTCTGGGGGACCTGGTGGTGGTCAGGAGACCTGGTGTGTCGGTGCATGTCATCTCGACCTCCACCGGGCAGCTGGGGCTATGATGTAGCTGGTCACCACCAGTGCGTGAATGGGTTAAGACTGATGTGTTGTGCAGCGCTTTGGGGAGTGGATAACTCTAGAAAGATCTAGAAATACAGGACATTTAAACTAGCTACACTTTTCTCCTGCGGATCCATAACATCAAGATGATAAAATGAAATTCTCCTCCCTCCCTGATGTTCTACCTCCTACTGATGAAGCTGAGCTGCGTCGTTAATGATTGCTGCTTTAAGACTCAGAATTGTGTTACTCTATCTAAACCAGTCCCAGTTCCAGGGTCTCCTCCGGGTCACCTGGACTAAACAGTCAGGCTGGAGGTCTTAGTCTCCTTTAGGACAGCAGAACATCTGTGGAAGAGGACATGTCTGATTGTTCTAGTGAAGATCTGAAGGAACTTCTTGACCCAGCAATACGGCTGTAAATGAATCCAGGTCCCCTCAGAGTTTTATTGGACACCATCTCCTCCACAGCAGCTCAGGAATCTCCAGCTGTTGATGTTCCTTTATTATTTAGTAAACAATATGATGAATCTGAGAGCCAGCATTTCACACCTCCTCCATCGTGACTCTAAACCAGTGGACGTCAGTCATCAGTCAGATGAAGATCTCATCATGTTCATCAGATGTTTCCTCCTCTGTCTGTTGGGTCTCTGACCTGCATCACTTCTTCTCTTTGGACCATCATCAACGTCTCACTGAGTCGAGGTTCTGGATTTAAACTCAGAGGTGACTCGTCTCCTACAGAAACCCAGTCCTGATACCAGATCCACCAGGAGCTAACACCACCTCCCAAACCTGTGGGTTCTGGGACATCTATAACCAGGGGTGCACATAATTGGTCTGCCAGTGTGCATAAGAACCAGATATGTATGGTGCCTGATCCCTCTGGCCAAGCTCACCTTTGCGGACGGTGCTGTCAGGGTCCCGACAGCACCGTTGTTGTGCTGTGAAGGAGCGGTCGTATAGCTCAAAGCTTGTTGACACACATGTGCTCCATCACTGCAAACCCCCCACCACGCGTACTCATGGTAAGGTGGTTTGTACCAAACTTCACCAGATTCCCAGTTTCTGACTATAATTATCAACCTAAAAAGGGAAACACAAGTCAAACCACAGGATTCAAATCTAATAACTTTATTTAACTTTAACAAATAGAACAAAGTTGTGAGGTTCAGCTGAACATTGAGTGTTTTTACCAGGTTTTTCTAAATATTTATCATCTTTTTAGGAAGAACAAAACTTTCTTAAGATGCAAAACAAAGGACCTGGTGGATTTGACCATTTTTCAACATAAAACAACGTCTCATGAAGAAATCTAAAAGCTTTGAAACTAGAGGGAGTGAATAATTTCTTACTTTTTGGTCTCTTTATCTTGTTGGTTTTTTTATTTGTTTTCAAGATTAAATCAATGAGAATAGGGTAACACACAAATGAAAAGGTTAAAGGGATTGTGTGTTGTTGAGTTTTTGTCATTTGCTTCTGTTTTGTGCTTTTGTGGTTGCTTAAGGGTGGGCATAAATCTGAAGGTTAGACCGTCCAGCTTTACAGTTGATGAAGGTCCAAGTCCTTCAAAGGATGCAGCCATCTTGGATCCTGTGTAACTTGATGCTGTAATGTGTTGATGTAAATTAGACAGTGGTAACTAACTTATAAGTTTATTTATTAAACATTGTGTTTTTTGTCAGATAATCAATATGATGAAGATGATGATGAAATCACTCCGGACTTGTGGCAGGAAGCATGTTGGATTGTCATCAGGTAAATAAACAGCTGAGCAGAGTAAACAAACAATGTGGATGGATGATGGATTGATTCATTGATTGATGGATGGATGATGGATTGATTCATTGATTGATGGGTGGATGATGGATTGATTAATTGATGGATGGATGATGGATTGATTCATTGATTGATGGATGGATGATGGATTGATTCATTGATTGATGGATGGATGATGGATTGATTAATTGATTGATGGATGGATGATGGATTGATTAACTGATTGATGGATGGATGATGGGTTGATTAATTGATTGATGGATGGATGATGCATTGATTAATTGATTGATGGATGGATGATGGATTGATTCATTGATTGATGGATGGATGATGGATTGATTCATTGATTGATGGATGGATGATGGATTGATTCATTGATTGATGGATGGATGATGGATTGATTAACTGATTGATGGATGGATGATGGATTGATTAATTGATTGATGGATGGATGATGGATTGATTCATTGATTGATGGATGGATGATGGATTGATTCATTGATTGATGGATGGATGATGGATTGATTCATTGATTGATGGATGGATGATGGATTGATCGATCATGTTAAATAAGAATCAAATACGTCTCCAGTTCTCCAAGTAAGTCTAGACATGAAGATCTGTGTAATAAAAGAAATAAAGGACTGAAGAAGACATGAAGGAAGGTCCAGGAAGACCTAAAGTTCTGGAAGAAAAGGGGTCTCATTACCAAGGTGTCACATTAGAAACACCTCATGATGGATGAAACTAAAAAGCTTCTCAGAACCTGATTAGTGATGGTTAAAGTCTCTAAACTACTGAAGGTTCCAGTCAGACTGTTAGAGGAAGGAACATCATGTCACCATAAACCATTAACAACCAGCTGCTCCACACTACATTTCAGACAGAGAAGTGAAAATAATCAACAGGAGAATTGTCCACGACCTGAGGACCTCTAGTGGAGACCTTCAGAAGGTCCTGGAATCAGCAACAAAGGCTTTTAGATGAAGAGTTCAATAGATTTCAAGGAGCGTCTTGAAGCCTTTTCCCAGTCATTCCATTTATTACACAGAACTTCAGGTCTGGACATGGATGGTTTAATTTTCTACATGTGAAGGATGGTTTGTTACCAGCAACTGGTGAGAGCAGAACTTTTAGAGCAGGGGTGGGGAATCCTGGTCCTCGAGGGCCACAGTCCTGCATATTTTAGTGGTTTCTTCTCTTAACACACCTGATCTGAATTAGTGGGGGATTAGGAGTGTTCTGGTTGCCTTGAAGGCTCACTGAGGAGGTAATTCAACATTTAAATCAGGTGTGTTGATGAGAGGATACCTCTAAAACATGCAGGACTGTGGCCCTTGAGGACCAGGATTCCCCACCCCTGCTGTAGAGATAGATGTACTTGAGAGCTGGAGACCTACCTGCTGTGTGTGGGTCAGTAACTGGTTCTGATGCTGTCGGACCTTCTGACTTTCTTCTGAACTCGATTAGACTTTGGTTTTCAGCTGCACACTAACCCTTATTCAGCTGCAGCGAAAGGCCAGCTGGACCCAACAGAACCACAGCTTTGTGTCCCCTCTTCCAGCTCCTACTTCGATGAGAAGGGTCTGGTGCGACAGCAGCTGGATTCCTTCGATGAGTTCATCCAGATGTCTGTTCAGAGGATCGTTGAGGATGCTCCACCCATCGACCTACAGGCTGAAGCCCAGCACACCTCGGGGGAGGTGGAGGAGCCGGTGAGTTGTGGACCTCTACCAGGCTCCGGGAATAGAACTGGGACAGGATTTGGATGGTTTCATCATTTAGATCAAATAATCATTATTCACTGAAATCCACATTTCACCAGTAAAGCCCAGAGTGGAGCTACGTTACAGCATTTGACTGTTGTACAGGTGCATCATCTCCAACAATCAGAGTATCATGAGAAAGTCCAACGTTTTTGGTGACTCGTGTCACAAAGTGAAGCTCGTATGTTCTATAAATCCATCACACACACACGTCTTTATTTCTTGTAATGGTGGTGTTATGGCTACAGATGATGAAACCTACAATTCAGTGTCTCAGAAAATTAGAATGGAGGCTTCTGGTTTTGAAAGTTGTTTAAGCTGCTGTGACATCTCTCTCTCAGCCTCGTTACCTGCTGAAGTTCGAGCAGATCTACCTGTCCAAGCCCACCCACTGGGAGAGAGACGGGGCTCCTTCTCCCATGATGCCCAACGAAGCTCGGCTGAGGAACCTCACGTAGGTCTCACCTGCCGACATTTCACTAAGACGGCCTGGTCTCACCTGTCTGTCCCACCAGGTACTCGGCCCCCCTGTATGTGGACATCACAAAGACCATCATCAAGGAGGGGGAAGAACAGCTGCAGACCCAACACCAGAAGACCTTCATTGGTAAAATTCCCATCATGCTTCGCTCCACGTACTGCCTCCTGAGCGGCCTGACGGACCGTGACCTGTGTGAACTGAACGAGTGTCCACTGGACCCTGGAGGTTATTTCATCATCAACGGTTCTGAGAAGGTAACATGACCCAAACTGGACTCTACCTGAAGTTGACGTCACCTGATGGCATCTGACTGGTGATGGTTTCAGGTGCTGATTGCTCAAGAGAAGATGGCCACCAACACGGTTTACGTCTTCGCCAAGAAGGACTCAAAGTACGCCTACACAGCTGAGTGCCGCTCCTGCTTGGAGAACTCGTCTCGTCCTACCAGCACCATCTGGGTCAGCATGATGGCCCGAGGTGGACAGGTGAGTCCGGGTGCAGAGTGGGAATGGATCGGGTGATTCACGCTGCTAACTGAACAGTCATCTGGTCCAGGGAGTGAAGAAGAGCGCCATTGGTCAGAGGATCGTGTCCACGCTGCCGTACATCAGACAGGAAGTTCCGATCATCATCGTGTTTCGGGCGCTGGGCTTCGTGTCGGACCGAGACATCCTGGAACACATCATCTATGACTTTGATGACCCTGAGATGATGGAGATGGTAAAGCTTCCGTTCACTTCACATTCTCATATTGTGTGGCTCCGCCCACTTTGATGTCACTCTGTGTTTCCAGGTGAAGCCGTCTCTGGATGAAGCGTTCGTGATCCAGGAGCAGAACGTGGCGCTGAATTTCATCGGTTCCAGAGGGGCCAAACCTGGAGTGACAAAAGAGCGAAGGATCAAGTACGCCAAAGAAGTTCTGCAGAAAGAAATGCTACCTCACGTCGGAGTCAGTGACTTCTGTGAGACCAAGAAAGCTTATTTCTTAGGGTGAGTCCTCACCTGCAGGTGAGTGTAGCAATCAGATATCAAAATGTAAATATTAAATAGGATTCTGGCTGTCGACCTGACGTTTCACCAGCCAGGGAACTGATCATCTGACTCTAAACATTTCACTACTCTGACCAACAGTTGGTTATGAAACACAAAATAAACGAGTCAGAACGAAGGCGACCATTAATGGTTGAATAAGAGTTTCTTGAAAGAACAGATGTTTAAGGTCTGGGAATGTAAACAAAATAAATCCTAATTATTATTAATTATCTATCAATAATTAACAAATCAGGCAGCAGTTCTGCATCGCCCGGTGAAGACTTGCTGAAGTCGGCTCCTTGTGATCAAGAACGCCTTGTAGAAGCTGGTCTGACGTGTTGGAGGGAGGTCCTGGAGCTGGTGGAGTCAAACGTTTTGGTTAAATCAACACACTGTCCACAGAAACACGGGTTCATCAAGTGGAGAGAGTATAAGAGATTTTTATATAGGAACCTTATGTAGATGCAGTTGTATTCATTCTAGCATGAATAAAACATTGAATTTAGAAAGGATGTTTTGATTTCTGACATTTCAGTAGAAAATCAGAACCTGAAAAAGGAGTGTCATTAGGACTGCAGTGATTCGTCGATTAGTCACGATTACGTCGACTATCAAAATCGTCTGCGATGAATTTAGTAGTCGACACGTCGTTAAACTGCCACTGTTCCTTCCATGCCTTCCTGTCCTTGACACACATGAGGCAGAGCAAACCTCTGTGCTTCAGCCTGGAGGAGCAAACCTCTGAGCTGCAGCTCCGTGAAGCTAACAGCCGTTTTGAACACTGACAGGAATGTTGCACTTTATGCTACAGTTAAAGAAAATACGTTTTTTGTTGCTACAAGCTGCAAGTTTAATTAAAAGTTTAATAAACATCATCCTGTCTTCATGTTGAGTTGCACAGACCTTAAACACTTGTAGCTGATGACGGTTATAAGAGCATCTGGAGCAATAAGCTGTAGTTTCATGGCCAATGTAGCGTGATCTGATTAGTCGACTTTCAAAATAAATGTTTGTGGCAGCCCTAACATATGACTTTTAAATATCACAGAATATTAGGTACAAGTCCTGAGAAGGAGAAAGGAGATGGTAGGTTTGTTTTGGCTAACAGTGGGGAGAACCACGGAGTAGACTTTGTGTTCTGTGGGATCTGTGTGTTGTTCAGACCTCCAGGACCAGAACATGACCTCTGTTCCCTACACGAGTGTGCTTCTAGAGCTGATGGTAATGGAGGGTGTCCGCTCCGTTTCAGGTACATGGTCCACCGGCTGCTGCTCGCTGCTCTGGGCAGGCGGGAGCTAGATGACAGGGATCACTACGGCAACAAGAGACTGGACCTTGCTGGACCACTATTGGCCTTCCTGTTCAGAGGGTGCGGCCTCTCCACTCACTGTTACTCTACTTCAGCATGTACACACACACACACACACAACGAGACACTGAACAGCATCTGTCAGCTTGTAGGAAGGAAATACATCACTTCCTGCCTGTTTCACACTAAGAGCTTCCAGTCGAGGCTTTTATTGCGAAGCAACTTGTTATAGTTGCAGAGAGAAAGAACTGCTCTTGGACATGGGTCTTGTCTGGAACTCTGAATTGTTCATTTCAGGATGTTTAAGAATCTTCTGAAGGAGATCAGGATCTACGCTCAGAAGTTCATCGACAGAGGAAAAGACTTCAACCTGGAGCTCGCCATCAAAACGCGCATCATCTCAGACGGGCTCAAATACTCTCTGGCTACAGGAAACTGGGGCGACGTCAAGAAAGCTCATCAGGCTCGCGCTGGAGTCTCTCAGGTGAGAAGACCCGTCTCACCTGAGGGTCTGTGTCTCAGGTGACCCCCTCTGCCATGATGGGTGGCAACAACGTTTTGCTCACGGTTTTCCCACCAATATGGCTGACCCATGTGATCAGATCACGGTGGTGCAAAAGGTCAATAGAGTAGCCCTGCTCTAACACTTCAGCCTCGACTCGTCTCCCCAGGCAGATTTACACAAACACACACTTTGAGACATGTGACCAAAAAGAGTGAGCAGCTGGTTTAAGACACGTTTGGATCCTCAGAGATGACACAAACAGGGAACTGAATAAAGGGTAAGGCCAGGGACTCGTGTTACTCAAAGCCGGGTGAACACCAATGTTTTATTATTATTATGACATCATATATGTGACATCATTGGTATTGTTAAAGATGTGAGCTTGGCGTGAATAGGTTCCTCCTTCATGTTCTCAGTAAGTCTCTGCCAGACCTGACTGGGCTCCTCTCGCCTGATTTTAAGGTGCTGAACCGTCTCACCTTCGCCTCCACGCTGTCTCACCTTCGCCGAGTCAACTCTCCTATTGGCAGAGATGGAAAACTGGCAAAACCTCGTCAACTGCACAACACCCTGTGGGGCATGGTGTGTCCCGCTGAAACACCTGAGGTAAGGCCTGTGGTGGGTCAGAAGCTCGTACCTGCTGGTCTGGGTGATAAACGTTGCTGACCTGGTGCTGCTGCAGGGCCATGCCGTGGGTCTGGTGAAGAACTTGGCCCTAATGGCTTACATCTCAGTGGGCTCGCAGCCATCGCCCATCCTGGAGTTTCTGGAGGAGTGGAGTATGGAGAACCTAGAGGAGATCTCACCTGCTGCCATCGCCGAGTAGGTCTTCTGACCTCAGCTAGGGTTCAGGTTAGACTCCAGGTTTATGTTGTCTTTGTCCTGTTTCAGTGCCACTAAGATCTTTGTGAACGGCTGCTGGGTGGGAATCCACAAAGACCCAGAGCAGCTGATGAACACGCTGAGGAAGCTCCGCAGACAGATGGACATCATAGTGTCTGAGGTGGGTCTCCACAGCGACAGGCGCTGATTCTGACCTGCTGCTGACCTGATTCTGATTGGTTCTCATGGTTCCAGGTTTCAATGATCAGAGACATTAGAGAACGTGAGATCAGGATTTATACAGATGCTGGAAGGATCTGCAGACCTCTGCTGATCGTAGAGAAACAGAAACTGCTGCTGAAGAGACGTCACATCGACCAGCTGAAGGAGAGAGAGTACAACAACTACAGGTGGGCTGGGGGACGCTATGTGTCGTTGTTGACCCTGTGTTGTTGTTGTTGTTGTTTTGAACCTTGCTTGTTTGGGTGATCAGCTGGCAGGACCTTGTGGCGAGCGGCGTGGTAGAATACATCGACACCCTGGAGGAGGAAACGGTCATGCTCGCCATGACCCCAGATGACCTCCAGGAAAAAGGCGTGGCCTATTGCTCCACCTATACCCACTGTGAGATCCACCCGTCCATGATCCTGGGAGTGTGCGCCTCCATCATCCCATTCCCGGATCACAACCAGGTTCTAACAGAGCCGTTTTTACATGTTTGTCTTAGTTTCTACAAACAGACATCTGTTTTAATCAGATCACATGACCACTCAGCTGGTCCTGCCTCTCGCTAAGCTGCATGGACAACAGTAGTTAACATGATGGGTAACATTTAGGAGATATGATGGTGTTGAGGAGGAGGGAGCTTTCTGTTGGAACAGACTCCAGGTCAGCGTTCAGCCTGGTGAGGGTTGGTGCTGCAGATTGAGTGAGATGCTTGGTTTGTGTTCAGTCTCCCAGGAACACGTACCAGTCTGCTATGGGCAAACAGGCCATGGGCGTCTACATCACCAACTTCCATGTGAGAATGGACACGTTGGCCCACGTGTTGTACTACCCTCAGAAACCGCTGGTCACCACCAGATCCATGGAGTACCTGCGCTTCAGAGAGCTGCCTGCAGGTAACTCAGATGGAGATGTGTTCAGTGGTTAGCAAACACACACACACACACACACACTAAACGGACACAAAGGATGCAATCTGTGTTTTCATGTCCTATGTATAATTTACCTCTCTGATGGGGTTTTCTGTTTTTAGGTATCAATTCAATAGTTGCAATTGCCTCATACACTGGGTACAACCAGGAGGACTCTGTGATCATGAACAGGTCAGCAGTAGACCGAGGATTCTTCAGGTGAGTCCCCGATACATCTTGAGTACTTTCTACAGACCTGTGTTCGTGTAGCTTCCTGACATCTTGTTTTCCTTGCAGGTCTGTTTTCTATCGGTCCTACAAAGAGCAGGAGTCTAAGAAAGGGTTTGATCAGGAGGAGATCTTTGAGAAGCCAACTCGTGAAACCTGTCAGGGTGAGAAGTCATTCCAGACTCAACGTCTTGCTAAACTAAACTAACCTGACATCTCTGTAGTCTGACTTTAGAGCCAGGTTCAAGGTTTGTCTTTAGTATTCTCTAGTGTCCACTCACAGAGCAGGTCTAAACCTACATCATTCGATCCGTCCTCAGGTATGAGACACGCCATCTACGACAAGCTGGACGATGACGGGCTCATCGCACCCGGTGTTCGTGTGTCAGGAGAGGATGTGATTATCGGGAAGACGGTGACACTCCCAGACAACGAGGATGAGCTGGACAGCACCAACCGGCGCTACACCAAGAGAGACTGCAGCACCTTCCTAAGAACCAGCGAGACTGGCATAGTGGACCAGGTCATGGTGACCCTGAACCAGGAGGGCTACAAGTTCTGCAAGATCAGGGTGAGGGCTTGAAGCAAGGCCTGAAACAGCTGGAAGGAAACATAGACTCAAGATGCCCTGCTCTGTTAAACCTGAACCAGGTCTTCCTCTTCAGACCGGAGCAGGGCAGTCTGCAAACACTGACACATGATTCAGTCAGACTGGACCTGTTACCATAGTTACCATGGTGACATAGTTCAGTTTAGTTTGGTTCTAACATCAGACATGATGAAGACCAGACTGAGCTTTCTGAGACTCTGAGCTCTAATTAGTCTGCTCCAGAGAAGCTGTGGGTCCAGTGTGTGTGTGTGTGTGTGTGTGTGTGTGTGTGTGTGTGTGTGTGTGTGTGTGAGTGGGTGAATATGGTGTAAAGCGTTTTGGGAGTCCTTAGACTTAGAAAAACGCTTTACAAGTACAGGACATTTACTATTTGAATAAGGCCAATAGACTTGATAAACATTAATACATTTGTATGTTGTGCAACAGTCAATAATTGAAATGAGTTCACACCAATCAATCAATTCAAAAGTACCATAGGCTGTTTTGGCATTTAACAGGAAAAGTAACGAAAAACATCCAAAATGGACGAAACTACAATAACCAAAGTGTTCAATCAACACTATAAATACTGGTCTAACATTCAGCCTAGGGCTGGGTGATATGACCAAAATTTAATATCCTGATAACGATAAACATAGAACACCCCCTTGTGAATCTCCAGTTCCACTGTGACCCGACATCATATACACCAGGTAACATGACTTTTGTATGTGTTACCATGGTGATTTATCAGGTTAAACTCTGAGTTTAGACTCGACTGGAGAAGCGTTTAATTCTGATCCCTAACCTGATCAGCATCTTCTCTCACACAGGTTCGTTCCGTTCGGATTCCTCAAATTGGAGACAAGTTTGCCAGTCGTCACGGACAGAAAGGAACTTGTGGAATTCAATACAGACAAGAGGTAAACAGGAAGTCCTTCTGCTGACTCTGCTGGTTATTGTCTTTGGTTGGATGTTATGGTAACAATCAAATTCAGCATCACTGGACATGAAGCCTATCGCCACATGGAAATATTCCTAGAGCTCCTTCTAGAAACACCATGACTGGAGGGCAGACCTGTGACTCATCCTTACCTCCATTTTCTATCATTCAGCCATCCATCCATCATCCAGTTATTCATCCATCCATCCAACCATCAACCATCCATCTCTCCTCCACACAAGAACATTCAAACTGACGTCAGACGGATTGATCGATGTAGTCCACCTTTATTCTAGGTATTGATCGTGGCTCAGGGGAGGAGAGGTTGTCACCTGATGACGAGGTCAGGGTTCAGACCCATGTCCAAGTCACGTGTCAAAGTATCTCCCTCATATTTGACCATCGGGTGACTGACTGAAGTGTAAAGAGCTCTGGAGTCCATGGACTTCATAAAGCTCTATACAAATGCAGGTCATTTACCACTCTGACTCGATAAACTCTGACTCGTTAAACTCTGACTCGATAAACTCTGACTCGTTGAACTTTATAAAATGGAGAATTTAGCTGTGCTAACTCGGATCGCTGATCTGAGATCAGTTTGTTTGATTTCTGATCTGAGATCAGTAACATGTCAAATTAAATGTTTTATTTTGAAGGATATGCCGTTTACCTGCGAGGGAATCACTCCTGACATCATCATCAACCCTCATGCCATCCCGTCCAGGATGACTGTCGGCCATCTGATCGAGTGTCTACAGGGCAAAGTAATCACACACGCATCAGGAGCAGCAGCCAATCAGGAGCTGGATAAATTAATACATTTAATACCTCAGTTCTGACTTGCAGGCCGGTTGATTTGTTTCAGGTTTCTGCCAACAAAGGTGAGATTGGCGACGCCACACCTTTTAACGACGCCGTCAACGTGCAGAAAGTGTCCAACCTGTTGTCTGAGTATGGATACCACCTGAGAGGAAATGAGGTCAGAGGAAGTTCGTACTGCCCACTTCCTGTCTAAACCACATGGCTTTAATGTGACATGTTGCATCATGGGAGTCTTTGATTGAGCTTTTGTATTCTCAGATCTGACAGCAGAACATGTTTCATGGAGTCACAATGATGTTTAATCTCATACAGGTGCATTCTGGGACTTCCTCTATGCAGAATATTGGATAAGAATTTTATAGATAAAATAAAGATACAAGTTCTACCTTAATCACTATTATGAAAACCTGCAGAATACCAGATACAGTTCAGTAACCATTTACTCAAATGAGAGGTACAGCAGCCCTCTAAGTCCCTAAAGTTTCCTAAAAGCTCTCGTAGCTCGTCTTCCTGCGCCTTCTAACCTAAAGTAACCAGTGTTAACAGAAGCCGCTTTCAGACAGATAAGATCTAAGAACTGTGTTCTTAGAACCATTCATAACTACCCTTCTCAGAGTCCACTCACACAGGAGTCAGGGGACCTTTGACAGAGACGATGTGATGAACCCTCCTGTGACAGACTGCACCGGAGAAAGAAGAAAGAACACCACAAAGCATTTTTAAAGCTCGTTTTTATAATCCTGTTTAAATTTCTTCATTTGTTCCCTGCATTCTCCACAAGTCCAGAAATGAAGGAACTAGCTGCCAAAAAACACAAGGTTTCCTATTTGGGATAACGTTGGCTTTAACCGTCTGTCTGTGCCGACGGCAGGAACGGATTCAAACATCTGTGTTCTCTATCAGGCTGAGCGCGCTAAGCTAACACCGCTATCAGCTGCTGCTACGTCACCAAATCACTCTAAAAGACTTCAAACTGCAGCGGAGATTTAGTTTGAGAGATTTGTTCTGACTCTCCTTATTCCTACATCAGCAGCAGCACCAGTAGCGTAACACCGACTGTAAACACGGTTAAACTGGGAAAAGCCTCTCTGGTTAGGGTTAGGGTTAGTCTGTTTGTTTCCCTCCTCACCACCACGGTTATTATTTAAATCAATGTATTTTCTGAAGATGGGCTGTTGCCTTTTTCTTTCTGTCTGTCATGGAGTTGAGTAAATAAATCACCAGCAGGAGGAGAAAATATAACTTTACTCTCAGCTGGGGGGGATTCTGTGTAACATTTAAAACAGTATTATTTGTTATTTTCTATGTGGGCTGCTTCTTTTGTCTTCAAAACATTGTTATTGAATAAGAAAACTAATTTATAGTCTATAGCTCATACAAGTTCACCACACACCTCATATAAGCTCCACTGGAACCACAAAAAGACCCTGTCTCATAAAGTGGTTATAGGAACTGTGGGCCATGGTCCCTAGTTCCTATCGGTCTGAATGCACGAAAAAAACATCCTGGTGAGCGAGAGAGGGGTCAGGTGAGAGACGGTGAGTGAGAGACGCAGCATAAAGGAGAAGCACGTCAGGCCATGTGTCCGACTATTCTTGGAACATTTTTAAATTGTGTTGGTTATGTCTGACGTGGTCCTATTGATCTGTAATCATGTGATTTGTATATTGATCTTTTATTAGTTCTGGTTCTGAACCACCAGTGCTCTCTGGGTCAGAACACAGTGATCAGCCTCTGATTAGTTGTACTGATGTTGAGCTGTGATCAGGTCCTGTACAATGGGTTCACTGGAAGGAAGCTGACCTCCCAGATCTTCATCGGCCCCACGTATTATCAGAGACTGAAGCACATGGTGGACGATAAAATCCACTCCAGGGCCCGGGGCCCTGTCCAGATTCTCAACCGGCAGCCAATGGAGGGGCGATCTCGGTGAGTGACTCGCCTGTCTGTCAGTCTGAAGCGTTAGAAACATTTCAAAACTACAGGAAATCCTGACATCACATTAAACACTTGTTTTTTTTAATGGAGGATGAAAAAAAAATCCATTTAAAAAAAAAGAAAAACTTGTATATTATATTCATTCATTACACAGATTGATATATTTCAAATGTTTGTCTTTTAATTTCGATGATTATTACTGACAACTAATGAAAATCCCAAATTCAGTATCTCAGAAAATTGGAATATTGGTAAATGGTAAAAGTCCTGAATTTCTAGAGCGATTTCTAGAGTGTTCTCCGCTCCCCAAAGCGCTCTAAAACACAACAGTTTCTCACATATTCACATACTGGTGGTGATCAGCTACGCTGTAGCCTCAGCTGCCCTGGAGCAGACTGACGGTGGCCATGTACCAACACCACCAGGTCCCTCTGACCTCCACCAGGTCCCTCTGACCTCCACCAGGTCCCTCTGACCTCCACCAGGTCCCTCTGACCACCACCAGGTCCCTCTGACCACCACCAGGTCCCTCTGACCTCCACCAGTAGGAACTGTGAGTGAAGTGTCTGCAAGGACATTACAACGATGTAACCCAGCTGGAACTGGGATCAAACCGGAGACCCTCCAGTTGCCAGACAGCCAGCTGAAAGTATGAGGATGAGGAGTCTGAACGTGTACAGCACTCAGTATTTATTTGGGGCTCCTTTGGCCTGGATTGGTCTGTGGCACTGCTCAGGTGTTCTGAGAGCCCGTGTTGCTCTGATAGTGGCTGTCAGCTCTTCTGAATTGTTGGGTCTGGCGTATTGAATCTTCCTCTTCATAATACCCTATAGATTTTCTATGGGGTTAAGGTCAGACAAGTTTGCTGGCCAATCAAGAACAGGGATACAATGGTCCTTAAACTGGTTGCTTTGGCACTGTGTGCATGTGCCAAGTCCTATTGGAAAATGAAATCTGCATCTCCATAAATTTGGTCAGCAGCAGGAAGTGCTCTAAAACTTCCTGGTAGATGGCTGTATTGACCTTGGACCACAACACAATGGACCAACACCAGCAGATGACATACCATACCAAATGTATTTATATAAGAGCATTAAACACAGGGTGTGAGCTGACACCACAAAAACCATACAGAGACCAAGTAAAAACTAAATAAAGACAATCAATAAATACAGATGCAAACACCTAGAAAAAATTAAGATAAAAAACCAAATAAAAGAGAGATTCTATCTAAAAGTCAGCTCGTAGTAGTTGGTCTTTAAACGTGACTTTAAGACTGCGATGGATGGCGACTGACGGATGCTGGGCAGTGCATTCCAGAGGACGGGGGTCATGTGTACAAAAGCCCTCTCCCCTCTTGTTTTGTAGTTCATTGTACGTGTACGAAGTAGCAAGAGGTCAGCAGACCTCAGAGAGCGCACTGGCACGTAGAGTGAAAACAGGTCAGACAGGTAGGATGGTGAGAGACCATTCAGGACTTTAAAAACAAAGAGCAGGATCTTAAAACGCACCCTAAAGAGCACAGGTAGCCAGTGGAGCCGCGCCAGGACCGAGGTGATATGGGTACGTCTGTTTGTGTTTAAGAACCTAGCGGCAGCGTTTTGCACCATCTGTAGCCAGGTAAGGCTAGTGCAATTGATTGTATTAAGCGGGGATACCAATAAGGAGTGAATTCGCATAATCCAAGCAGGATGTGATAAAGGCGTGAATCACAGATTCCAAATGCGCCCCCTTCAGAACAGGTTTCAAACGGACTAAGCGGCACATTTGAAAGAAACATGATTTTATGACCGCGTTTATCTGAGGGACCATTGAAAATCCAGCATCCAGTTTGACCCCTAGGCTAGTGACACACTGTTTACTGCCAGAACTCAGAAGATCAGGGACAAACGATGAGCGAGAAGAGAGGAGGATGAGAGGTTTTTCAGGGCAAAAAGAATTGATTCAGTCTTTGATTCGTTTAGTCTGAGGAAGTTAGCAGACATCTGTGTAGTCGGCAGTCTTCACCATGACTGTAGCCAACAGAACTCGACTGAGAGACCATTTAAAGGCGTTTGCAGGTGTTTTGAGTGAATTAACTGGTTAGTTGACCAACATTTCCTAAAATCTTTTTTTGCATTGATCCTAATCAATATTCTAATTTTCTGAGATACTGAACTTGGGATTTTCGTTAGGTAAAATAAACTTTTGAACTAGATCAGTCTGTGTGTAATGAATGAATGAATAGAAGATACAAGTTTTATTTTTTGAATGAAATTACTGAAATAAATCCACTTTTTCATGATATTCTAATTTTATGACCAGCACCAGTTTTTTTGGTCAGAATGGAATTCAGCATTCTTTATTTTTACAATTATGACACAAAGTTTTCCCTCTCTCTCTCTCTGCTGTCGAACAGACTCGGTCCAATCAGTTAACTTAATTAATTTAACTTTTTGAATTTAAATGAGGACAAATGAAAATGGAGTCTTTCCTCAGTAATTTTTAGGTCAGAATAAAAAAGATTAGATAAATTAATTACATATTATAATAATTAATCTCTCAAATGTTTAATCTTATGACTAGTGTTCACACCTGATCTCACCTGTCCTCCTCAGTGACGGTGGGTTGCGTTTTGGAGAGATGGAGCGTGACTGTCAGATCGCCCACGGGGCAGCTCAGTTTCTCAGAGAGCGTCTGTTCGAGGCTTCCGACCCGTATCAGGTCCATGTGTGCAACCTGTGTGGCCTGATGGCCATCGCCAACACCCGAACGCACACGTATGAGTGTCGGGGCTGCCGCAACAAGACACAGGTAAGTCGGCCCAGCACATGAGCCATCTGATCTGTGTGTTTGTCTCATTGATGTTTTGTTTGTCAGATCTCTCTGGTTCGGATGCCGTATGCCTGCAAGCTGCTTTTCCAGGAGTTGATGTCCATGAGCATTGCTCCTCGAATGATGACTTCATAGAACAGCTCACCCAATCACATGCCTCCCTGCGCAGCGGGAAATGACATCGGCATGAGGAAAACTGTTTTTAGTTTCACGTTTTTGTTGTCTTAAAGTAAATAAATGAGTCTTTTTCCAGTGATGTGGTCTGGTTTATTACATGTCCTACATAAGCTCTGAGCTTTTCTGAGTCATAGACTCCAGAGCTCTTTACATCAGTCACCTATTCATACACACATTCACACGCTGATGGCAGGAAGCTATAGTCTGGCCATTGAAACGACTCCCGGTACGAGACTGACCGGACCAATCAGTGGGCTGCTGAGGTTCCAATGGAGCGTGTCTAGACCAAAGTCTGCAGAGCTGACGGTCTGGTTCACTAGGCTAAGGACTGTAGACACTGGCTAAGGAAGCTACACTGTAGCCACAGAAGTGAAGCTACCATAGACCAGACCCTCTGCTCATCACCAGGCTACATGTTGGCACAGCTGGAAGCACTGTTGCCTGGCAGCAAGAAGGTTGCAGCTTCGATTCCCAACTGCAGCCTTTATGTGGTGCATGTTCTCCCCATGCATGCGTGGGTTTCCTCCAGGTACTCGACGACAAAGCAGAAGGTGCTCGTTTTCCACCTGTTGATACACATCAGCAGCCTTCAGGGAGCCCATGTTTATCCTCTGACCACAGTTTCTGGTCACGCCTACAAATGATAAGGGTTGTTCATGTGAAGTAGGACTTCACATCCCAAAGTCAGAGAATTCCATCGTGACTTCAGTATTACGGTTTTTCTCAGTAACTTTGGTTCATTTCTCACAACAGAATTAAAGTTTGCACAACAGTCAGTTCAACCTTCACAACATGTAGTCATCTGGGCTCAGCCTGGTGTCAGTCTCCTGTTCATTTCATCCAGTGGTCTCTGTTTTAGGACATGAAGCGACTGAGTTAGTACAAATATCTGATAAATCATCACTTTTTGACCTGCTTTTATCATATCTGTCAAAATGAACTCTACTTGTAGCGGCTGAATAGTCATTGTTCAGACAACTAATAATCTTCATTTCACTGATTGTGTTATTGCACACTATTGTGTTGATCATGTTGTCAAACATTTTGTACATCCAGTTTCTAAATCTTTGTAATGTTTCCATGAAAATGTCCATAAATCACTTTTCTCAGGTGAACCTGATCTTCCACTGAGTTAGAGGCTGTGTGAACATTTATTTCTACCAGTGAGACCAGTCTGCTGTGGTCAGCCAGTGGTCTGCAGCACATGACAGGATGCTGGTGGAGGATCTTCCTCCCTACTCTCCATTCCTAAATCCCATCGAGGAGTTTTTCTCTTCCTGGAAGTGGAAGGTAAATGACCGGCGTTCACAGACCCAAATGACCCTGAGAGCAGCCATGGATGCAGCTTGTGATGACATCAATCCCACCAGTCAAGCTGAATCAGGTCAGATGCACTGATCTGTGTGTGAACTCTAAACCCAGCTGCTGAGCTGCTGCGTGGGCTGAGGCTTTGCGTTCTGGTCGCGTTTTCGGACTCATATGCAGGGAAACATCT